>CM035170.1:78347516-78777516 GCA_020205615.1 Panax quinquefolius | reverse complement strand
TTATTATTATTATTATTATTATTACTATTACTATTACTATTATTATTATTATTATTATTATTATTATTATTATTTTTAGTACTATTATAATTATAATAATTATTATTATTATTAGTACTATTATAATAATAATTATTATTTTATTATTATTATTATTGTTGTTGTTATTATTATTATAACTATTACTATTATTATTATAATATTATTAATTATTTATTATTATTATTATTACTATTATAATTATTATTATTATTATTATTATTATTTTAATTTTTATTATTACTATCATTATAATTATTATTATTGTTATTATTATGTTAATTATCACATCACGCCAATAATTAACCAACTTTCTAATATGTTTAACATTTGTTCTATTTGATAAAGAAAAAGAAAAAAAGAATCTATTTATAAGTAAATTTTTTTATAAGTAAATTATGATCTTGTTTTTAATTTTGTTTTCTTACCATTGATATTTTTTTATGTATTATACATTTTAAATGTATGCATACTCCAAAAAAATATTATAATTTAAAATAACAATTGATTAAGTATATGGAGGAAGAGGGGAAGAGATTGACCCACGAGAAAGAGAGAAGAGGAGAGGAGAGAGAGAGAGAAGGAGAGGAATATGAGAGAAAAAGAGAGAAGGTGGAGGGAATGAGAGATGAGAGAGAAAGAGAAGGAGGAGAAAATTTGGACAAGATTTTGTGTGTGAGATGAAATGTGAGCCTTTAGATTAAGTTAGAATGAATCTGAGTCGTTGTTGTGCTTTCTCAAATTATAGAATTCAAATTGAGTTATGTTTTATTAAATAGATATGTGAATTAAGCAAGATAGTTAATTTATTTACTTTAAGTTAACTAAATTGAATACTTAATCAATTTGATTAAGGAAGAGTAAGATAAGTTATGTTAAAAATTAGCATAGCTTGAATGTTAACCTTAAATGGTAAATTAAAAAGAGTTACAAATCTTTAAGTGATTAATTATTTATATGAATTATATAAAGTGATTATATAAATGTGTAAAAACTTATCAAGCCAATTAAGGCTAATTAATTTAATGAATTATTGGAACAAAAAGGAAAGTCAAGTAATAAGTATTTATCAATGATGATAAATGTGTTATGGATTATGTGGATTATATAAGTGAGTAAATAAATATATTATTTAATGTGTATATATTTGTTTAGCATATAAAGAGAGTTAAGAATAAAGTTTTGTAACCTTACATATATTTTTAGGTGTGCTGAATTAAATAACCTAAGGGTTATAATATGAAATAATGTTAGTATTTAAAATATATACTAACTAAAATAGATTTATTTTATACATCTCAATTAGATAATTTTATAACTTAATTAAAGCGAAATTCTAATTGGGTTATAAAATTTAAAATACATGAGTAATTATTTAAATTATAAATGTGGGGAAATGAAAATTCTAATTAAATAATTAGGGTAAGATAAAATTAAAAAGTATTGGACCTAATTTATATTCATGGCCCTAATATTTTTATTAGAAAGCTCAAATGAATTAATTAGGAAGCCCAAGGGATTAAATGAGTAGAACAACTTTTAGCCCAATTGTTAACGGACTTTTTAGGCATTTAATTAAGATAAATACTACATTAAAAATTAAACTAAAAATGGGGGATAAGGTTACCAAATTTTCGGCCAATAGGAGAAGGATAATGTAAGACCCCAACTTATTATAAATAAAATCGAATTTCCTCTAATTATTATTGTGAATAATAAGGTGTTAAATTGATATAATATTTTGGTTATGGGTGAAATATGCAAATTTTGCAAAATAAGCAAGTGGTTATAAAATAATCATTGTTGTCGGGGAATATTCGTTTAGTCGTGGAATATTCTTGTTGTCGAAATATTCGTACGACGGCGCAGTCATTTGTGGGCCCCATAACAGAATAACTGTCGGATTAAGAAAACGACAAATTTGAGTATTTACAAATAATAGCATAGTTGTTACCGTTAACACTGTTGGAATACCCGGTGGTTAAAATACGTGATGTCTGCGTGAATTGAACAAGAGTAATACCACGATATTAAATATAGTTGAATTATTGATTAAATGCGTAAGAAGGCACTACTCAATATTGTTACGATAATTACCGCTCAATATTTTATTTTATTGATTCAATAATTGCTACGTTGATATTTTATATTATTGTTGTTTCAATAATTGTCAACGCACGATATTTTCCATTATCGGATCAATAATTCATATTATTTGAATAATATTATGAGATAAATTATTGGCAATGTCTAGAAAGTTCTCATCGATGAGAGGTTTGGTCACCTAATTGCTTGGCCAAGAAGGAGAAATTCTTATTGAAAGCCCCTCTTTCCTTGAACTACTTTCATTGTCATAAATGTGATTCTCAGTAATATTATTTGTGAATAATTAATTATTGATTCATATGATAAGAAAATATTTATTTTATGTGCATATAAATGTTGGATATATTTATTGTGGTTAAAAATGAAGGAGTTTATGTTGAGGTGTTTTATCAAGATTTTTTTTTTGAATGGAGGTATTAAAAATTAAACCAGTTTTTTTGAGATATATTATGTGAGTTATAATTTTTAATCCGAATCGTTGGATCGTTGTGATTTTTGGATATGTTATACATATATAAGTTGAGTATATGTCCACAAATTTTGAACCGTTAAAAATGAACGTATGATTTGTTATGAATTTTAAGAGGTGACTGATTCGGAAATTAGGTTTATAAATGATTTTGGTAGAAAATTCTAGAATTGAGTGGGCCCCACTTGTGGTTGGTGAAGAAATGTGCTGAATTTTATTTCAAATGTGGTGGGTGGCAATAGTAGCAGGTAAAACCATCAGGTTGCAGGTCAAGTCTGCTTCGGCGTGCTAACACTTTCCTATAAATAGAGGGCAAAGTTAGAATTGAAAATCACACCAGAAACATAAGCTTTCTCTCTTTCTCTCTCTATATTATCGAGCGTATTTTGTGAGTATTTAGATACTTTGTGAGTTTCTATTTTTGAAGACAAGTTTCACAAGACTATATCCAAAATTCAAATTGTAGTACAGCTTATTTTGAGGTAAGGATGTTATTTTCTTCATATATGATATTATTTCTTCAATATCATTATCTTAAAGTATTGATCTGAACTTTTATCAAATTTGAAACTTTTTGTGTCGGGGTTACTATTTACGATATCACGCCTATTCACGATATCTGACTATTCACCAAAAAATAAAATTTTCCTTTTTGTCCAAGATATCTATTATGGTTACTATCTTTGATTGTATCCATGTTTTGATCTTTATTCTTGAATTTTGCTTCAAAATTGGTTATTATGGAGTATTATTGATCTTGGATAAACTGTTATACTGAATCCCTACTATTTGTCCTTCCGCCTCTCACTTTGGATTCGCTTTTCTTTAAAATATTTTCATCATCCTCAGTCCTAAATGATGATATTACTAAATATCTTTGGCATGTAGTGCAAAGATAAATGATTAATCGATGAATATCTTTGGCGTAGTAGTGCAAAGATGAGCAGTGTTGAGATGAACATGACCAACTGGTGATACAAATGAATATCTTTGGCTCAGTAGTGCAAAGATGAATATTTGATTCAAGATGTATATTGATTGATGTTACAGGATAAAATATTGATGATGGACTTTTAAATCTTAGAAGATAGTGGAATTCTTTCTCTCTTGACTCTTCTAATGGATTCTCAAGTTCTGCTGCAGTTGTTGATCTAAAACTTGTTGTCATTATATTTTATCGATTTTTCCTCGTTGAAGACTAATAATAACTTGTTGTATATTATCTTAGTCATAATATTCTTTACTGGGCTAGTTGAGCTCACCCTTTTCCTTTTTGTTCCATTTTTCTTCTCAGGAGGTGAGAACATAGCAGGATCTAGTTGGGGTATGGAGTGATGGTTATAGAAAGATGTTTTAGCAGTCCTCACTATTTCTGTAAAAATAGTGTTTGAATAATTGTAATGAGGACTTATTTGAGTGTGGATATTGTCTAGAAGACAATATTTGTATTTAAACTCACAGTATGTGTTGTCGTATTTTGCACGACAATTGTATTATTGAAGTTGTAGTTTGCTTTCTGTACCATGTATTTGGCGACTCAGAATGGGTGTTGTATACCTATTTTGGGGGCATCACAGATAACCTATATGATGTTTGTGACACCCCCAAAATAGGTATACATCACCCATCTTGAGTCGCCAAATACATGATACAAAATTCAAATACAACTTAATAATACAACTGTCGTGTAAAATACGACAAAACATAAACTGAGAGTTTTAATACGAATATTGTCTTCTAGACAGTATTCGAAATCAAATGGAGTCTTCAATACATTTATTATCACACTATCTCATAGAATATTGAGGACTACTAATGCAACATCTGGATTGTCACTCCGTTCCCCGACTAGTCCCAGCTATATTCTCATTTCTTGAAGAGAACAATGAAAGAAAAGGGTGAGCTCAACTAGCCCAGTAAGAAATATTATGACTAAGATAATGCTGAATAATTTATCGTTAGCCATCAACAGTGTTAAATTGATAAAATATAATAAAAATCAAGTTTAATTGCAACGGAACAAGCAATCTATTAGAAGAGTCAAGTAGAGTATAAAATCTATTATCTTCTATGATTTAAAAGGTTTTTCATCACTTTTATCGCTGAGACTCGGCTTAATAATTAATCCACATCATCGAATCACCCTTGCACTACGGCCAAGGATATTCTTAAGTATCACGACCACAAATTATCCATGCACTATGGGCCAAGGATATTCGTGTATTTACCAATGGTCATAATCATACAAAAAACTGTCCATCAATGCACTACGGGCCAATGAGGACTTTTTCCACATCATTTGTAACATTACGGTTATGATTATACAGAATAATCCCTGGTCATAATCATACCAAGTCCATCTACATACCTTACAGAATATGAGATGACTTTCAAAAAAATAAACACGAGGATGATGACAATGATATAAGAATTCAATAAAACAAGTTTAAGAATTAATTTATCAAGGAACTGATAACGTCCAAATTGTCAACATGATATTGCTTTGTAGAGTAAAATTTAAGAATGCTCATAAGAATATTTCCATGAAAATATACTGGATGAAGCGCAAATATCAAGGATATTCCATAAATTTCATGGAGTATAGAAGTCAAAACTTTAACCAACCGAGTATAATAAAGAATGGAATAACAAAAGAAATCGGATGTACATGCGGTATTGCAGATGTATACGTTATTCCAATAGAATAATAATTAACGGAACCAGTCAAATGCGTAAAGCAGACGGATGTTCCAACGTAATAATAAAGAAACGAATAATAATGAAATCACCATGCATGCGCAGATTACATGTATGTGTTATTCCAACAGAATACCAATAAAGATTTTAACCAGTCCCAGTAAAATGCATGAGCAGGATATTCCAAATGTAATAATAATAAAGATGAATCAGTCCGTAAAAACGCATGCAGACGGAGATATTCCAACAGAATAATAAAGAATGAAACCAGTCCCAGTAAAACGCATGCAGAATAGATATTCCAATGTAATAATAAAGAATGGAATAATGAAGAATTTCACCAAGTATAGGGTAGCAGTGTATCGTTTTTCCAATAGAATAATAAAGAATGGAATAACGAAGTTCTCTTCATGAATACAAAAGAAATAATACTCCCTACTGAGTACAACAAATAATATTCCCTACCTTAGAAGAAACCGGATATAGAAGTGGTGAAGTAGCGAATACTTTTCTTCTTTCTCTTTATAATTTTCTCTATAATAATTGCTCTATAGCTTTAGTGAATTGGTGAGAAATGAAGGAAGAATGAGCTTCTATTTATAGAAAAATATAGTTTCGATAATTGCACGTTTGGGGCTCAAAATATTACAAAGATAATACCTTCCTCTTTTTCTTCACTTTTAATTTAGTCCTGCAAGTATTATCAAACTTGCACCAACTCCCCTAATAGTAAATAATGTGAATCAATAGTAAATCATGTGAATAAATAGTATAATCATGTGAATAAATAGTATAATCATGTGAAAAAATTAATTACAGTATAGTACCTTCAACTATACCTCCATTTTTAACTTAGTCATGCAAGTATTATCAATCTTGCACCACCACCCCTAATAGTATAAGAATGTGAATCAATAGTATCCCGTGAATAGTAACTCGTGAATAATAACTCATGAATAGTAACTCGTGAATAGTACTCCGACACGAAAAGTGTTCCGAATACCCGAGTGAACAATATAACCTCCAGACATCAATTATCATCGAAATAAATGTCAATTTCCACTAACACTAATAATCCCAATACAATGGAATAATCAATTTCATCTTTAATCAACACAAATTATTCATCATTAATATTATAACTCACAATATTTAACAACCAGGTCGTTCCCAGGAAAGAGGGGGCTTTTCGATAAGGATTACTCCTTATTGGCACACAATTAGGTGAACAAACCTCTCCTTGACAGAACTTCTAGGTATTGTCAATATTGCAAATAATAATAAGAATAACTTTGTCTTCTCAATTATTGATTTAATAATATAACATATTATGCAGATGATACTATGACAATAATTGAATCAATAATATGAGAGATATGATCGTGAATTATCATAGCAATAATTGAGTATAACCGAGTGACTTCTCACGTAAGCATTAATAATCAATACCACGTACTACTATGCAACCACACGTACATCGCATACTTTTACTACCGAGTAGTTCAACAATTTTAACTGTAACACTTCCGCCGTTATTTTTATAAAAAGATAATTACGCTGTTTTCTAACTACGACAATACTTCCGTTAGGGGGTCCACTAATGATTGTCTTGGTCGTATTTAATATTCCCCACAAAAAGAATATTCCCAGACCAATCGAATATTTTATAACAACTTGCATACTTTGAAAAATTTATAAATACAACCCACAACTATAACATTATATCAAATCCACACCATAATATTTAAAAAAATTATTTTGAGAAAATTAAATATTTATTCATAAAATCTGGGGTCTCACAAGAATAATCATGTTTTCATCAACGGTCCTGATCATGCCATAAAATAATTCATCTTTGCACTACGGCCAAAGAGGATCCATAGCCATAATCATACCAAAAACTGTCCATCAATGCACCACGGGCCAATGAGAACTTTTTCCACATCATTTGTAACATTACGGTCATGATTATACTTAGAATAATCCTCGGTCATAATCATACCAAGTCCATCTATGCACTCACAGACCCATGTAGATGACTTTCAAACATAATATAAACATGAGGATGATGACAATGACATAATAATTCAATAAAACAAGTTCAAGAATTAATTTATCCAGAACTAATAACGTCCAAATTGTCAACATGATACTTCTTTGTAAAGTAAAATTCAAGAATGCTCGGAAGAATATTTCCATAAAAGATATCTTTGGATGAAGCGCTTGAAATATCAAGGATATTCCACTAATTTCATGGAGTATAGAAGTCAAACTTTAACCAACCGAGTATAATAAAGAATGAAATAACAAAAGAAATCACCACGCATTGCGATGATCAGACAACAGCGAGTTATTCCAATGTAATAATAAATAACGAATTAGGTCTGCAAGTAAAAGCCATGCATGAGATATTCCAATAGAATAATAAAGAATGGAACCAGTCCTTAGGTAAAAAAAGCACCGATAGGATATTCCAATGTAATAATAAATAACGGAACCCGGTCCGGCAGTAAAATGCTATACATGATATTCCAATGTAATAATAAAGAATGGAATATTAGAAGAATTTCACCATGTATGCAAAGATTAGATTGCATGGGCGAGTTATTCCAACATAATAATAAAGAATGGAATAATGTAAGAATTTCACCAAGTATAGGGTATTCAGCAGATATCGAGTTATTCCAATGAATAATAATAAAACTAGAATAATGTAAGAATTTTACCAAGTCACAGGGTATCTCACAGATATCTGAGTTATTCCAATGAATAATAAAGAATGGAATAATGTAAGTTCTCTTCATGAATAAGAAAGAAAGAATACCCTTATAAGTACAACAAATAATATTCCCTACCTTAGAAAGAAGAGTATCTTGGATATAGAAGTAGTGAAGTAGCGTAACACTTTTCTTTTTTCTCTCTATAGTTTCTCTCTCTAGAGTTTCAGTGAATTCGTAAGAAATAATGAATGAATGAGCTTCTATTTATAGAAAAATAGACTGCATAGTAACTAACTCAAGAACGGTCCAGATTGATTTACTTTAATCGACTATCCCATATTTAAAAGCAAAATCTTTTAAATAAAATATAATATATTCTATTTATAATCTAATAAAACGAATAACTTTATAAAAGATTTTACTATACAAACACTATGCATAATAAAATATAATATATTCTAATTATTGTCTAATAAAACATATAACTTTATAAAAGTATTTTGTTTTATATAAAAAAAATTACTATGCAAAACACTATGCAACACTATGCATAATAGAATATAATATATTCTATTTATAGAATAACTTTATAAAAGTATTCTGTTTTATATAAAAAGTTTTTCTGTTTTATTACATTAATAATACTAATAAAACAAAACTGAGTGACTTATTACATAAGCATCAATAATAAATACCGTGTGCTACTATGCAACCACACGTATTACTGTACTTTTACTACCGAGTAGTTCAACAGTATTAATGGTAAAACTTCCGCCGTTATTTTCATAAAATATTTTTGTCATTTTCTCAATCCGATAATAAATCCGTTGCGGGGTCCACCAATGATTGTACCGTCGTATGGATATTCCCTGTGACGAACGAGATTTTGTAATTTAATTTTAATATTTATTAAATTAAATAAATATTTTTCGATGATTTAATTATTGGATTAAATAATTAATTGATGCAATTGTGGTAGATTAATTTAATTATATGTGTTACATTTATTAAATTAATGTAGAGAATAATTATTATTCAAATATGTAATTATGTGAGCTTATTGAATTAAATGAAATATTAAATTAAGCATGATGTTATTTTAATTAATTTAATTATTAATTAGAGAGTTAATAATTTGACATTATTTATTAATGAGAAATTTAATTATGTGACTATGTGAATTTATGAGAATTTATTATATTTTATTTAAAGTAAATAAAATATTGATTTATTTTATGAAGGAGTGTGACATTAATTAAACTATATGATAAAGCTTTATTAAGTTAAATGGTTTTGAAATCTATTAAGCCTAGCCAAACATGGCCTTAATGGGAGTTACTAGCAGTTGCCCATGACTAGGTTAATCGACCACTCGGTCAAAGGCCGGGTTCCTTTAATATATCAGACGTCTTCTTTTCTTTTCTTCATTATTGCTAAGTCTAAAGAGCTTTCACAAAGAGAGATACAAAATATTAGTTGAGAAGTCAGAGAGAAATTGATGTTCATCTCTTATTAAAATCCACACTACGCTTTGGGTAATCTCCTCCTTCCCAATTTCTACTTTACGTATTTTAGTTTTCATGAAAATGGCTTTTAAAGTTTTTGGTTTAACCTCTGTAATTGGGTTAGGAGTAATGATTATGGGTTGTATGTGTATTATGACATATCAAATCGTGTTTAATTATATATATTATGTAAACCATATCATTAAATTCATGAAAACATGTCGTATATTATTTCTACAAAATTATCATTACTATTATTCAAGTTCGAATTATTATATTAAAGATTGATTATCTTTTCAAAGTATGATTTTGTTATACAATAATCGTTCTATCAGTATACTCCTTAAGATTATTATTCAATTTGAATATCATTATTATTGAACCTTATTAGACTAGCGAACCCTTATTGATTCGACTAGTCCATAGTTGATGAAGCGTTCTAAATTTCGAAACCTTGATGAATTATCCAAACCAAACTTCCTTTAGTGCGGACTCGAATGTCAAACCGAGATGAACAACCTCGCAAAGGATTTACTTATGCGTTAAGCGTTAAGATATTGTGCACGCATGATGGTACTAAGGGTGATCCCCCTAAGTACGAGTAGAAAGGTCCATAGTCTTACGATCGTTAAAGGTTTCAAGTATAACCTTTGATAACCTAGATATAGTTCAAGGTCTTATGACCCTCGAAATTCTTTTGATTCTTGCTATTCATTCTTGATTCAAAAGTTGAGCTTATATTCGATGTCTTCGATTTATTCGCATGTTATTATAATCGTTATTTCATTATTATACTTGTGGGAAATAGTGCTCACTCTTGCTTAATAATAACATTACGCTTATGAACGAAAGAACTGATGAACCTTCCACTAGTAAAAGGCGAGGCAAGGTTAACAAGTGATGAAGACTTGTTATTTTATTAGATGATGTATTTATGTTTAAGACTTGAGTTAATGATGTTGTTTAAGACTTATTTGTTTATGACTCTGCACAGATGTTTAAGGTTAGTTTAACATGGGATTGTATTATTATTATTCGGATGTTGTAACCCTTAAGGGGAAGATTTTTATTCTATCTATTGCATGGCTTGCATTTGTTATGGGTAGATAGATAGATGATATTTGTACAGTGAACACCAAATCCCGTGGAATTGAAGTACCCGAATTTGGGGTGTCACAAGTTAATATCAGTAAGTCAGAGGTTATGAACCTTAGATGGGGGAACAACCTTAGGTAGTAGCCTTATAGAAAGAAGATAGTGATGGAAAACTCTTATCGAGTTATAAGAAATGAATTTATGTAATTCATTGAAGATAATAAAAGACCTTATGTGTTTATGTGTTAAAGTATGCGTCAGATGATACGACTTAGTAACTAAAACTTAAAATTTTGTTGTCAGGATGTCGAATGTTGGAGAAGCTAGTCAAGCTGGGGAGGAAGAACCCCGGGTACCTATAGTACCTATTGAGAAGGAACCCCGTGTACCTATAGTACCGAAAGAGGAGGAGCCCCGAGACATTCATGTCGTTGGGGAACAGCTGGTATAGAGGGAGTCATCTCCATTTATCACCGTTGTTGGTCAGGAGCATGAACCTAAGACTGATCCTGAGGAGGAATTTGTTGAGGATGAGGAAGAGGAAGAAGAGGAGTTACCACGGTACATCGTTGATGCTGAGATGTATGACACGTTATACGACCGTAACGTGGAGTTACGAGACGAGGTCCAGGATTTGACTGAGCGAGCGGTTATTCAAAGATATTACTTCAGAAAGCGAGGAGAGGGAGATTTCGACTCTTCACTCTCGACTGGCAAATGTGGAATGGGATTTGGTCCATGAGAAGGGTCAAACTGAAGATAAGACCGAGGAGATAGAGAAGCTGAAGAATGAAATGAAGGAAACCTCCGAAAGGCTGAACATAGCAGAGGAAGGCTGGGTAAGAAAATCGCGTCGGTGATCGTCTGCAGAGGATGATAGTCGTCTGAAAGCGAAGATTGGGGAAACGTACTCTACACTTAACAAGGCAATGAATGAGACCCAAGATCGAAGTTTGAGGTACCCAATCCAGCCAAGGACTACCATTGTACATGATGGATCGCAGGACGATGCATCGCATTTTAGAAGAAGAGCGTAGAAAGGCTAATCAAGACTTAATCGACAAAGGATATGATTTATTTAATTATGTGAAGAACTTAATTAGTTTTTAGATGTAAATTCTGACGTGTTTATGAACAAAAGAATATTTGAATGTTTTAAATCCTGTGGATTCTTTATTCTAGGATAGTTGATGTAAATAGCAGTTATGCTATCGTTTAATGTTAAAACTTTTGATTTGAATGAAAATATATCAAGTTGTTTGAGATAATGTGTTAAATGAGTATGTTAAATTGTTAAGTAATGCCTTAACTATTTAGAGAAATAAATAAAGTTCTAATAAGCGTTTATTTAATAGAAAAATGCCGCCAAGGAGAAGACAACAACGTCAACCTACTCGGAAAGAGTCAACCAATAATAACAATAATGCTAACGCTAATCCCGCAAAGAAGCTTGGTTAACTTACTTACCGGAGCCATGAATAATCAACCGCAAGCTCCACCAAACACAACGTTTAAAGACTTCAAGCGCGGTGGGACCACCAGAGAGTTCAAAGGTTCCATGAACCCAATCGAGGCTCAAACGTGGGTTATGGAAATGGAGAAGGTTTTCGACGTTGCTAGGTTAGAGAAGATCGTAAGACCGCTTTTTAACGCGTTTATGCCAAGTCCGAGGGCTAGCTACTAGTGGCAAGCAAACAAAAGTACGAGGAGGTGAAGGTGTAATTATGTGGGAGAGATTTAAAGAAATGTTTTTCGAAATGTATTTCCCAACTAGTTCGTAGAATCAGATGGAAGTTCAATTTTTGGAACTGAAGCAGGGAAACATGAGTGTACCTGACTACGCGGCTAAATTCAACGAGTTAGCAAGATTCGCCCCGTACCAAGTACACACGGACGAAAGAAAAGCCAGAAGATTTGAACAAGGACTAAAGCCTTGGGTGTACAGCAAGGTATCAATGTTTCAGCTAAATACATTTGCCGAAAGTACTGGAAAAGGCCATACTCGCTGAAGGAGGAAGCGATGCGGTGACCAAGTACAATCAAGATCAGAAGAAGAAGAAGAGTGAAGGTGAAATTAATAACAAGGCCAGTGGAAGTGGCACAGGAGGTGGAAATTTCAATCAAAAGAAAAGGTGGAACGACAGCTCATCATCGGGGAATCAACAAGGTAATCAGAAGAAAAGAATTGAAGCATGCCCGACTTGCGGGAAAGCCCATCTGGCAGTTTGTATGAAAGGAAAAAGAATGTGCTACAATTGTGGTTAGGAAGGCCACATAGCACCAAACTGTCCAAACCCAAAGAAGGGTGCTTATTTTACTTGTGGTTCGAAGGACCATCTGGCAAGAGACTATCCCAAGAAGGGATCGGGAGGGTCAGGATCAGGAGGAAACCGGGGAAACAACAGTGGAAATGCCTTAACAATCACCGGACCTACCGCAACAAACCGACCGACCGCTCGGACTTTCAACATGACGGTGCAAGATCCAGTTCAATCCCGTGATGTGGTGTCAGGTATCATTCCGATCAATAAAGTTAATGCTTACGTATTATTTGATTCGGGTGCTACTTATTCCTTTATATCCGATGATTTTGCCAAGAATTTAGATTTGCCTAAGAATGAATTGGATTACCCCATGAACATAGAAATTGCGAATAGAGAAATAATCACTGTTAAGTATGTACATAAGAACTGTAGAGTGGATATTAAGGGTAATATCATGAACGTAGATCTTATCCCTATTCGACTTGAGGAATTTGACGTTATTTTGGGAATGGACTGGTTATTCAATTACGGGGCTGTAATTGATTGCTAAAAGAAGAGTATTAACCTTATGTCTCCGTCAAATGTTGTGTTTTATGGTATCAAGTCGCCTAGACAAGCGAGTTGTCTGACGATGATGCAGGCCAGGAAGTTGTTAAGACAAGGCTGTGTAGGATACTTAGCTTACATAGTCGACAGTCGAAAAGAGAATCCTAAGGTAGAAGAGATACCGATTGTGAGGGATTTCGTCGATGTATTTCCAGACGATTTGCCAGGACTTCCACCAGATAGAGAAGTAGATTTCGTGATCGATTTGCCACCCAGAACTGCTCCAATATCGAAGGCACCATACCGAATGGCACCGGTAGAGATGAAAGAATTAATGGTACAACTACAAGAATTGTTGGACAAGAAGTACATTCAACCGAGTGTATCGCCGTGGGGAGCGCCGGTGTTGTTCGTGAAAAAGAAGGATGGATCGATGCGGCTCTGCATTGACTACAAAGAACTAAATAAGATCACGATTAAGAACAGATATCCATTACCGAGGATCGACGACTTGTTTGATCAATTGAAGGGAGCGATATACTTTTTCAAGATAGACTTGAGAAGCGGTTATCATCAATTGAAGGTGAGACCAGAGGATGTACTGAAGACAGGGTTCAGAACGCGATATGGTCACTACGAATTTTTAGTAATGTCGTTTGGTCTTACGAATGCTCCTACAGCATTTATGGGACTAATGAATAGTGTATTCAAACCGTTTTTGGAGAAGTTCGTAGCGGTATTTATAGATGACATTTTGGTATATTCCAAAACCAAAGAAGAACACGAAGAAAATTTGAGGTTAACGTTGGAAGTATTGAGAAGGAAAAAGTTGTATGCCAAGTTTTTGAAATACGAATTTTGGATTGAACGAGTGCAATTTCTTGGGCACGTGATCGATAAAATGGGATTTTCTAGAGATCCTCCAAAGTAGAAGCCGTGATTAATCGGGATCAAATGAGAACGCCGTCGAAGTAAGAAGTTTTCTTGGAGTGGCGGGATATTATAGAAGGTTCATACAAGACTTTTCCAAGATCGCAACTCAGCTAACGAATTTAACTCAAAAAGCTGTGAAATTTGTTTGGACGGATAAGTGTGAGGAAAGTTTTCAAGAATTGAAGAAGAGGTTGAGTACGACACATGTGTTATCTCTTCCGGATGATACTGGAAATTTTGTTATTTTTAGCGATGCGTCGCATAAAGGACTTGGCTGTGTGTTTATGCAAAACGGCAGAGTCATTGTGTATGCATCACGACAGTTGAAGGATTACGAGAAGGGTTACCCGACCCATGATTTGAAGTTAGCTGCAGTTGTTTTTGCTCTAAAAATTTGGAGGCACTATCTATACGGGGAGAAGTGTGAAATATATACGGACCATAAGAGTCTGAAATATATTTTTACATAGAAGGATTTGAATATGCGTCAAAGAAGATGGTTGGAATTAATTAAGGATTACGACTGTGAGATTTTATACCATCCCGGGAAAGCAAATGTGGTTACCGACGCCTTAAGTAGAAAGGGTCGTGAGAAATTGATGATATTGACTGCTCAGGAGGAGCTAATTGCAGAAATGGAGAAACTAGAGTTGGAAGTGAAGTATCCTATGGAGATTGATGAGAAGCTATTTCAGATGCAATTTGGTACAACTCTACTAGATAAAGTAAAGGAGGCTCAACTTCAGGACGATAAATGTAAAAAGGTGACAAAGAAGATATCTGAAGGAACCGAACCGAGATTTAAGATGGATAAGAAAGGAATACTGAGATTTGAGAGTAGAATTTGGGTTCCACCAGTACAAGAGATTAAGGAAGAAATTTTGAGCGAGGCTCATAGTTCACGATATTCGATTCACCCTGGTAGTACCAAAATATACCAAGATCTTCAACAACATTTCTGGTGGCCGAATTTAAAACGTGATGTTGCAGAATGTGTTGCCAACTGTCTGACCTGTCAGAAAGTGAAAGCAGAACATCAGAGACCGAGTGGATTGCTACAACCGTTATAGATCTCAGAATGGAAATGGGAACATATTACAATGGACTTCGTGGTTGGCCTTCCGACGACTCAGAAAGGCTACGACGCAGTATGGGTTATCGTTGACCGACTGACGAAATCTGCACACTTCCTTCCAATCAAAATCAGATTCAATTTAGATCAATTGGCAAGGTTATACGTAAAAGAGATTGTTTCGAGGAACGGAGTTTCGGTGTCAATTATTTTCGACAGAGATCCGCGCTTCACATCGAATTTCTAGAAACATCTTCAGGAATGCATGGGTACGCAATTGCGAATGAGTACAGTATACCACCCTCAAACAGACGGACAGAGTGAGAGAACGATTCAGACATTAGAAGATATGTTAAGAGCCTGTGTAATGGACTTTAAAGGAAATTAGGATGATCACCTACCGTTAGTAGTTCTTCGGCCATAACAATGCTTATCACGCTAGTATAGGCATGCCGCCTTACGAAGCGTTATACGGAAGAAAGTGCAGAACTCCGCTTTACTGGGATGAAGTTGGTGAAAGACAATTGCTAGAGCCAGAATTGGTATAGCAGACGGCGGAAATAGTCAAAGTGATCCAAGCACGATTGGTAGCGGCTCAAGATCGACAGAAGAAATACACTGATCCACATCGTAAAAATATCGAGTTTGAATCAGGTAGTTATGTTTTCTTGAAGGTCTCTCCCTAGAAGGGAAAGATCAGGTTCAGAAAGAAAGAAAAATTGAGCCCAAGATTTATTGGACCATTTGAAGTATTACGTAGAATCGAGAAGTCGCGTACGAGGTAGCCTTACCTCCAGCACTCGAGAATGTCCACAACGTCTTCCATGTGTCTGTGTTATGACCTTACAAAGCCGATTACAAGCATGTAATTGAATACGAACCCCTGCATTTTGAGAAAGACTTATCTTACAAAGAAATTCCTGTCCAAATTGTCGACCGAAAAGAACAAGTTCTCAGAAATAAAGTTATACCTTCTGTTAAGGTAATTTGGAGGAACCACAACGCTGAAGAAGCTACGTGGGAACTCGAAGAGAATATGATGAAGAATTACCCTCATTTATTTACTTAATTATGTGTAAGCGATTCTTGAGACAGAATCTTTGTAAGGGGGGGGGGGAGAATGTAACGGGTCGAATTTATTGAGTCGTGATTCTGGGGACAGAATCCTTTTAAGGGGGGAAAGATGTGACGAACGAGATTTTATAATTTAATTTTAATATTTATTGAATTAAATAAATACTTTTTGATGATTTAATTATTGGATTAAATAATTAATTAATGCAATTGTGGTAGATTAATTTAATTATATATGTTACATTTATTAAATTAATGTAGAGAATAATTATTATTCAAATATGTAATTATGTGAGCTTATTGAATTAAATGAAATATTTAATTAAGCATGATGTTATTTTAATTAATTTAATTATTAATTAGAGAGTTAATAATTTGACATTATTTATTAATGAGAAATTTAATTATGTGACTATGTGAATTTATGAGAATTTATTATATTTTATTTAAAGTAAATAAAATATTGATTTATTTTATGAAGGAGTGTGACATTAATTAAACTATATGATAAAGCTTTATTAAATTAAATGGTTTTGAAATCTATTAAGCCTAGCCAAACATGGCCTTAATGGGAGTTACTAGTAGTTGCCCATGACTAGGTTAACTGACCACTCAGTGCGTCAGTTCCTTTTATATATCAGACGTCTTCTTTTCTTTTCTTCATTATTGCTAAGTCTAGAGAGCTTTCACAGAGAGAGATACAGAATATTAGTTGAGAAGTCAGAGAGAAATTGATGTTCATCTCTTATTAAAATCCACACTACGCTTTGGGTAATCTTCTCCTTCCCAATTTCTACTTTACGTATTTTAGTTTTCATGAAAATGGCTTTTAAAGTTTTTGGTTTAACCTCTGTAATTGGGTTAGGAGTAATGATTATGGGTTGTATGTGTGTTATGACATATCAAATCGTGTTTAATTATATATATTATGTAAACCATATCATCAAATTCATGAAAACATGTCGTATATTATTTCTACAAAATTACAGGAGTATGGGTTTTGGCCTTATGGCCTTATACGTGATATTTTATGTATTGATCGATATTATCCCTAAATTTTACACTTGTATGTTGTTATGCATGTTGATACGAAGAGACCAAAGTTTAAATGAACGGATTCTTTGTTATAACGAATCCAGAGTGATAATTTTCATGTTTTATTTTCAAAACCTCCAAGAACATCAAAGTCAGTGAAATTCACATGCTTTAAATCTGTTATTAAGTGTTTAAATTGGTTAATGTCAGTATATAAATGTTGGGTTATGATTATACATGAATTATATCATGTGGGTATGATTAAATTCGAGTAGTAATAATTTTATTGAGTTCTTGGCCATGTTACGCAATTTTTCGCTGAATCGCAGAATCGAAATCGAGCCTTCACAGCGCCATGGCGCCGACTCGTGCCTTGAGACTCTGTAACAAGAAGACCACCGTCATGGCCAGAACCAGACCAAGACCGCCATCATCATAACGCAGCCATCGCTACAACGCCGAGAACTGGTAGTATGTGGCAAATACAGCCAGTCTACTCTCCGTAATGTTCGTAATGAGATTTTTTTAAAATGTTTAAGTCTAACAATGTGTTAGTAAATTAATTTAATGAACATGTAAACATGTTAGAAGTATAATGTGAAGATAAAATAGATGTTTATCATGTAAATAACATAATTGTATGTGGGTTGAATTATTGAATACATAATTAATTCATTATTCATGAGGTGATATTATATGTTAATAAATGTGATAATTTGACTAAGTATAGTCATAACCAAAGTTTAGACAAAAGAATGATCATTGATGATTAGTTAAGTTATAATTAACTGGTATTGTGAATGTGAATGGTATGTATGATTAAATTCAAAGAACGTGCTTAGTTAAAGTGTAATCTACGCACGAGGCAAGTTTCCTAACCCTACTTGTCATTATTGTTCAAGTTTATTATTTACCTCGAGTAATTATCATTACTATTATTCAAGTTCGAATTATTATATTAAAGATTGATTATCTTTTCAAAAGTATGATTTTGTTATACAATAATCGTTCTATTGTATACTCCTTAAGATTATTATTCAATTTGAATATCATTATTATTAAACCTTATTAGACTAGCAAACCCTTATTGATTCGACTAGTCCATAGTTGATGAGCGTTCTAAATTTCAGAACCCTTGATGAATTATCCAAACCAAACTTCCTTTGGTGCGGACTCGAATGTCAAACCGAGATGAACAACCCGCAAAGGGATTTACTTATGCGTTAAGCGTTAAGATATTGTGCACAAGATGGTACTAAGGGTGATCCCCTAAATACGAAGTAGAAAGGTCCATAGTCTTATGATCATTAAAGGTTTCAAGTATAACCCTTGATAACCTAGGACATAGTTCAAGGTCTTATGACCCTCAGAATTCTTTTGATTCTTGCTATTCATTCTTGACTCAAAAGTTGAGCTTATATTCAGATGTCTTCGATTTATTCGCATGTTATTATACTGTTATTTCATTATTATACTTGTGGGCAATAGTGCTCACTCTTGCTTAATAATAACATTGCAGTTAAGAACGAAAGAACTGATGAACCTTCCACTAGTAAAGGCAAGGGCAAGGTTAACAAGTGATGAAGACTTGTTATTTTTATTAGATGATGTATTTATGTTTAAGACTTGAGTTAATGATGTTGTTTAAGATTTATTTGTTTATGATTCCACACAGATGTTTAAGGTTAGTTTAACCTGGGATTGTATTATTATTATTATTCGGATGTTGTAACCCTTAATGGGAAGATTTTTATTCTATCTATTGCATGGCTTGCATTTATTATGGGTAGATAGATAGATGATATTTGTACAGTGAACACCAAATCCCGTGGAATTGAAGTACCCGTATTTGGGGGTGTCACATTTCCCGACAAAAAGAATATTCCCCGACTAATCGAATATTATATAACAACTTGCGTACTTTGCAAAATTTATAAATATTACCCACAACTATAACATTATATAATATCCACACCATAATATTCAAAAAATTATTTCGAGAAAATTAAATATTTATTCATAAAATCTGGGGTCTCACAGACTTCTCACGTAAGCATCAATAACCAATACCGTGTGCTACTATGCAACCACGCCAGACATCTTATATTTTACTACCGGGTAGTTCAACGGTTTTAACTGATAGCAGATTCGCGGTTATTTTTATAAAAAGATAATTATGTCGTTTTCTTACTACGACAATACTTCCGTTGTGGGGTCCACCAATAATTGTGTTGTCGTACGAATATTCCCTGTTAAAATGAATATTCTCTGTTAAAATGAATATTCCCCGACCAATCGAATATTCGAGAAAACCTTTCTACGAATCTTCGATAATAACCAGCTAAGCCGAGAAAGCTATGTACTTCAGTCACTGATTTAGGTTGCTCCTAGCTTTGAATTGCTTCAATCTTTGCCGGGTCAACAGATATTCCGTGATTGGATATCACGTGCCCAAGAAATGCTACTTCCTCATGCCAGAACTCGCATTTCTTCAACTTGGCATACAACTTGTTCTCATGAAGCTTTTGGAGTATCAGCCTCAAGTGTTGCTCATGATCTTCACGGCTTTTGGAGTATATGAGGATGTCAACAATAAAGATAACCACGAAATGATCCAAATATTCCTTGAATACTTGGTTCATCATGTCCATGAAGTCCGCAGGAGCATTAGTTAATCCAAAAGACATGACTAGGAATTCGTAATGCCCGTATCGAGTTCTGAAAGTCGTCTTTGGAATGTCATCGGTTTTAATCTTCAATTAGTGATATCCAGAACGAAGATCAATCTTTGAAAAGAATTTGACGCCTTGCAACTGATCAAACAGGTCATCAATACGTGGCAATGGGTACCTATTTTTGATGGTGACATGATTCAACTCCCGATAATCAATACAAAGCCGCATACTCCCATCTTTCTTATTTACGAATAAAACAGGAGCACCCCAAGGAGACGTACAAGGACGAATAAAGCCAATGTCTAACAATTCTTGCAGTTGGGTCTTTAACACCTGAAGTTCAATAGAGTCATTCAATATGGGGCTTTGGAAATGGGTTTTGTACCGGGTTCAAGGTCGATACAAAATTCAACCTCACGCTCTGGGGGTAAGCCAGGAAGTTCTTCAAGAAATACGTCAGGAAATTTATTAACAATAGAAATATCATTCAAATCTGACGTATTTTTGTTTAAATCCGTGACATGAGCTGAGAAAGCTTGACATCTATTTTTCAATAAAAGAATAGCTTTATGACTTGAGATGACAGTGATTGTTTTAATGGTTTGGTTGTTTGAATTCGCATAATAGGTTGGTTAGGAATATGAAAGCTAACAACCTTACGAAAATAATCAATTTTTGCATGATGAGTAGTTAACCGATCAATCCCTGTCAAACGCAAGTATTTTAAAGGAAATAAGATCAACAGGTAATGTGAGGGTACCGATTTGAACCAAACAAGACTTATAAACAGTAGATGTAATGAAGGTTTCTCCCAACAGAGTTTCAACAGATAAGTCAAAGTCTAATTTCTCCGGAGTCAAATTTAAACGTTGAGCGTAAGTAGGAGAAATAAAAGAATGGGTAGAACTGGTATCAAATAAGGTATATACTTCGCTAAGGTTTATGATAAGCTTACCCGTGATGACCTCGTTCGGGTTCCTTGTTTTCTGGGAGGTCACAACAAACGCTCCCTTGAACTACTGGTTTTGACTTGTCTAGGACAGCATTTGGTGTCACCGTTCCAACTGGACTTGGCTTCTCAGTACGACAAAATCTAGCTAGGTGACCTTCTCTTCCACAATTATAACACGTTTTGGACTATTGTGCACAGTTTGGACTGATGTCTCTCTCCCCTCCGCATTTAAAGCATATGATAGGTGGTCGTTCTCCTTCCTTAACAACGGGTGTTGGTGCTGACATCTTTCCATATTGTTGAATCTCCTCTTCTTGAAATGTCCACTTTTATTGTCTTGGCTATGATTACCACCGAAGTGGTTACCTATTCTGGCATGTTGATTCCCTCCACGTTTATTATCACCGCCGATGATCAAGTACCACCGGTATTATCATTTCTTGCATACCGCTTTTCTCTTGGTTGGGTTAACTCGTTATCGCGCTTCAATAACTGAGCCCTATTTACAACATCTGAATACAAACACAGTTTGTGAGAAATTAAGTATTGACGTATCTCAGGTTTCAAACCTCTTAGAAACATCTGCGTCATTCTCTCCTCATTATCAACCAAGTGGGACGTAAATTGAGATAACTCAGCAAACTTAGCTTCGTATTGCGATACGGTCATATTGTTCTGCTCCAGCTTGATGAACTCTACCTCTTTCATGTGACGAATACTTTCGGGAAAGTACTTGTCGTTGAACAGTTCTTGGAACTTCTCCCAAGACATTTTGAGTGCGGCAGGTTGAGTACACTTTACCGATTTCCACCAGTAATCTGCCTCACCTCGTAACATAAAGGTGGCAAATGGAACCTTTTGCTCCTCGGAGCATCCCAAGACATCAAAGATCTTTGTGATATGCTTTATCCACGTCTCCGCCTTAAGTGGTTTCAGCTCTCCAATAAACTCTGGTGGTCCCAGCTCCTTGAACTGCTTAGCGGTGACCGTCCGAGAGTTGCCAGTGTTTCTACCTGCATTTTGGATTGGAGTTTCTCTTGCCTGATGTTGTACGAATTGCAGAAAGCTCCTAAACATTCCATCGTTCACCATTTGGTCGGTGTTGTTGTTCACCTGAGGATTATTGCCTTCTTGATGCACATTATCCCGGGTGTTGATTTGTGGTGACTCAACGGTCTCCTGTGCTCCATTGCTATTCTCAACATTCTCGGATGTCATTTTAAAACACTGCCACAAAACAAGGGTTAATTGACATGCCACATATTATCCCTATATTCTGACCGACCATTTAAATACCAAATAAACTTAGGTAGTTCATACTAGCGAAGGAATTCCCCATCTCTCCCCTCCTAGTTCTTGTCTCACATCTCAGCCGGGGATCATATCCGTAAGCTTTGATACCAACTGTGATGCCCCCAAAATAGGTATACATCACCCATCTTGAGTCGCCAAATTAATTCATTGTACAAAATTCAAATATAACTTAATAATACAACTGTCGTGTAAAATATGACAAAACATAAATTGAGAGTTTTAATACGAATATTGTCTTCTAGATAGTATTCAAACTCAAATGGAGTCCTCAATACATTTATTTGTTAGGTTTGTAATATTCATGTGCGCAATCAAATTGCAAAATAATGCGGAAACGTGGAAAATCAGAGTTTAAAAAATTTACAAACCATATACCCGGATCACCCTTTATGCACAATTATTAATTAAACGAAAAGATGAATTATGAAATCATACCCTTGTTGAAACGAGCTTCCTCAGGTACGAGTTCACCTCCAATCCTTTTCGCGTTCAACTTGAATCCACCGGGTTTTGTTCCTTCCTTTGATCAACGTTAGCCACCCATGTGTTTGGCCTCTAGAGGTGATCCACAAAGGAATAATAAGAATTCAAGAAAAGGGGCATTGGCTCAAACCCTAGTTTTTCTATCTCTATAGAAAGGGTGTACTCTCCCAACAATTGAAATTATGTCGTATGTTGAAAAAAGTCAACAACCCACTTCCCCCATAATAAGACTCCTCTTATTTATAAATGTGGGCAACCCATCTTAACAATTAAGGAATTGGGTTTTATTTAATTAATTAAATTCTTTTAATTAATTAAGCTCCCTAATCTTATTAGGGATAATTAATTAAACTCCTTTAACTAATTTTCCTTCCTAATCCAATTAGGAATAAATGAGAGTACTTATATTAAATTAATTCCTAAACTCTTTTAGAAATTAAAATAATAATAATTGTAATAATATTAATAAGACTCCTCTTATTAATTTATATTTAATATTTCTAAAATATTAAATAATAAATATTAAGCTATTTAATTTATTCTATCACCATAGTTTAAATTAAATATACATAACATATTATTACGATTATGCCATTAACTTCTTAAATAATTATTCTTCCTTTAATGGTGTGACCCTTTAGGTTCTCCATATTAAACCTAATTGTGAATAAATCAATTAGAACAATTCTAATCTTATTTAAATAAATAAATTAAACAATTAATTTATTTAAATAAATAATATTTATTCTACAATAGGGATAAGCCTCCCTAGCGATCAACGACTTTCCAGATAATATAGATTTCAACATTAATCATAAAAGAACCTTTGAGTAAATAGTTACCGTACAATTCAATCCTTCCACCATACAATGTCCCAATTAAATATAAGACATGGAACTTCTGTCAAGTCTTATTTTATTTAATTATATGTATTTCGATCCTTAAATGCACAACTCAAATAATGCAAATTAGAAACTCCTTTCTAATTTCATTACGCACTGCCAAGGACTCTTTGGGTTGTCATTTATCGAATCACATAGGACATTTCTCTTCTTTATTAGAAGTGGTAGATTCTTTATTGATCATACATTATCTCCATTATACAACTTATTATACCCAAGCATACCCTTTGATATACCCTAAGGGTCTTAAGGAATAAGTCAAAGTATAACTCATCATACACAAGATACTATGATGATCTCAAGTCCAAGGATCACTTGTACTACTATCACTACATGAATTCCTATTGACAGCAAATTAAAACTCATTAGGTATTCCTTAGCGAGCCACGTTCAATTGAACTTATTCTCTAATAAGCACTTACATACTTGCTTTAGTGTCTCCACACAAATGATCATGAGATCAATCATCCTCATCCAATGAGCAAGCAACGTATGTACCAATCTATCCGGATTCACTAATCCCCAATTTAGTAATTCAATGATTGGGAACTATTTTAGTTTTAAGCTTTCAAAGAATTTAGATCTCATTAGAATGATCATCATCATTATTCTAAAAGCATTGCTTAAAACTATGGGTTTATCACATATTATAAAACAGCATCATGTAGATAATTAAAAGCCTTTAATAAATTAATACTTTTTATTAATAAATGAATAAGATTGTTACAAAGTATATGCTTTATCATCAAACATGATTGGCTTGTGTGCATACTACTTTCATTATTATCACACTATCTCATAGAATAGTGAGGACTACTAATGCAACATCTGGACTGTCACTCCGTTCCCCGACTAGTCCCAGCTATATTCTCATTTCTTGAAGAGAACAATGAAAGAAAAGGGTGAGATCAACTAGCCCAGTAAGAAATATTATGACTAAGATAATGCAAAATAATTTATCATTAGCCATCAACAGTGTTAAACTGATAAAATATAATAAACATCAAGTTTAACTGCAGCGGAACAAGCAATCCATTAGAAGAGTCAAGTAGAGTATAAAATCTACTATCTTCTATGATTTAAAAGGTTTTTCATCACTTTTATCGATGAGACTTAGCTTAATAATTAATCCACATCATCGAATCACCCTTGCACTACGACCAAGGATATTCTTAAGTATCACGACCACAAATTATCCATGCACTACGGGCCAAGGATATTCGTGTATTTACCAATGGTCATAATCATACCAAAAACTGTCCATCAATGCACTACGGGCCAATGAGGACTTTTTCCACATCATTTGTAACATTACGGTTATGCTTATACAGAATAATCCCTGGTCATAATCATACCAAGTCCATCTATGCACTACAGGCCACAGATGACTTTCAAAAAAATAAACACGAGGATGATGACAATGATATAAGAATTCAATAAAACAAGTTCAAGGATAAATTTTAAAGATTTATAAATTAATTTATCCAGAATTCAATAACGTCCAAATTGTCAACATGATACTGCTTTGTGGAGTAAAATTCAAGACTAATATTATATCAAAAATGATTTAGACCGAAAAGAAATTAATTTTTATCATAAATATTATCCTGGGTGAATAGTAACCGAGTGAATAGTACCTGTGAATAGTAACTTCAGGAATAGTAACCCCGTGAATAGTACCTCGGCATGAAAAAGTTAAAACTTATCAAGAATGCTCTGAATAATATTTCCATGAAAAGATACTGGATGAAGCGCAAATATTAAGGATATTCTACTAATTTCATGGAGTATAGAAGCCAAAACTTTAACAAAATGAGTATAGAATTAGGAATCTGAAACGAAATAATATTACTTACAAACTACAGAGTATGGAAGAAAATATTATTTCATATGAATATTGAATAAAAATAACATCCCTTACCTTGAAAAGAAGAGTACTCCAACTGGTAGAGCGGAGATATTCTTGAAGAAAATTTCACTATTTTCTACGCTCAAAACTTTCTAAAACTCGAAAGAAATACGCTCAATATTATAGAAGAAGAATTCTCTGATTCTGGTGTGATTTTCAATTCTAACTAAGCATCCTATTTATAGGAGAATGTAAATGATACTATTTGAATTTTATAAAATCACGGGTGAACAGTTGCAATTCACGGGCGTACTGACTGATTCATATAATTTTTAATGTGCACTGCATAGTAAAATACTATGGAAATAAAATATAATATATTTTATTTTTCATAAAAAACAAAACTTATAAAAAATATATTTATATATATATCCTACCTTCTGAGGCATTCCATTTCATTTCTTTTTCTTTGATTCCACATGAACCACCCCCTCCCCCCTACCCCCCACACCATTTCCAATACATGTGACAAATTTATTTATATATATATATATATATATATATATATATATATAAATAAAAAAAACAAAACTGAGACAACTTCTACCGACAGTTTTGAAAAATGGGTAAGTGGAGGTCCATATAATAAGCAAAATTTACATCAAATACTTCATAAAAATCCTCTCAATATATTTAACAACATTTATCATCATTATTATAATTTGCAATATTTAACAACCAGATCGTTCCCAGGAAAGAGGGGGCTTTCCAATCAGGATTTCTCCCTATTGGCGCGCAATTAGGTGACCAAACCTCTCCTTGACAGAACTTTCTAGACATCGTCAATATTGCAAATAATAATGTGAATAACTGTATCGTCTCAATTATTGATTTAATAATATATAAAATATCGACAATAATTGAATCAAATAGCGTGAGATACTTGTCAAAGAATTCTCAGTAGAAATAATTGAGTAAAACGGAGTGACTTCTCACGTAAGCATCAATAATCAAAACTGTGTGCTACTATGCAATCACACATATTACTGTACTTTTAACACCGGGTATTTCAACAGTTAACGGTAAAACTTTTGCCGTTATTTTCATAAAAAGATATTTATGTCATTTTCTCATTCCGACAATAATTACGTTGTGGGGTCCACCAATAATTGTGCCGTCGTACGAATATTCCCTGTTAAAATGAATATTTCCCGACTAATCGAATATAATATAATAACTTGCATACTTTGTAAAATTTATAAATATTACCCACAACTATAACATTATATCAAATTCATTCCATAATATTCAAAAATAATAATTATAGAAAATTCATCTTTAATCATAAAAGTTGGGGTCTTACAATGTTAATCATTATCCTTATACATTAACCCATGTGTCATCCACTTAGTTATCCATCATGATTACTCAAGATTCCAAGCAATGGATAAATAATTAAAAAGAAAGAAGTATTAGACAATTAGTATAGATACATATTTTATATCTATACAACTTCCCAACAAAAAGCTATTATCTTTCTCTCTCATCTCATTTTCTAGCTTTACCAAAACAAAACAAAATACAAAAGGAGAGAGAGAGAGAGAGAATTCGGTTGGGAGAGGAAGAAAGGAGGGGGCCTTGAAACTTCATGCACCCAAGGATTAGATCCTATTTTGGAAGGAAGAGAGAGATTACTCTTAGAACAAGGTAAAACTTAAACTAGTTTATTTTCCTTTTGTTTGTTTGATTTTGATGAGATAAAGCGTGACGCCCCCAAAATAGGTATACACAACTCATTTTGAGTCGCTAAATACATGATACAGAATTCAAATACAAACTTAATTATACAACTATCGTGTAAAATACGACAAAACATAAGCTGAGAGTTTTAACACGAATATTGTCTCGTAGACAATATCCAAACTCAAATGGAGTCCTCATTACAATTATTATCACACTATTTTATAAAATAGTGATGACTACTACAATTACCATCTCGGACCGTTAATCCATTTCCCGACTAGTCCCGGTTATGTTCTCATTTCCTGAAGAGAACAATGAAAGCAAAGGGTGAGCTCAACTAGACCAGTAAAGAATATCATGACTAAGATAATACAGAATAAATTATCGTTAGCCTTCAACAGTATAAAACTGATAGAATATAATAGACAACAAGTTTAACTACAGTGGAACAAACAATCCATTAGAAGAGTCAAGTAGAGAATGCTATCTACTATCTTCTATGATTTAAAAGTTCATCATCAATATTTTATCGCTGTAACACAGCTCAATAAATAATCCACATCATCAAATTATTCATGCACTACGGGCCAAGGACATTCGTTATTATCACCAATGGTCACGATCATTCCAACAACTGTCTATCAATGCACTACGAGCCAAAGAGGACTTTTACCACATTATTTGTAACATTACAGGTCATGATTATACCAATACAAACTTTTCTGGTCATAATCATACCAATCAACAATCCATCAATGCACTACGGGCCTAAGATGACTTTCATCACAATTTAAGCATGAAGATGATGACAATGATATAAGAATTTAATTAAGTGAAAGCAAGGATAAATTTTAAAGATTTATAATTCAATTTATTCAGAGTTCAAGAATGTCTAAATTATCATCATGATACTGCTTTGTGGAGTAAAATTCGAGAATAATATTCATGTATTAAAAATAATTTAGACAGAAAAGAAATCAATTTTTATCGTGAATAGTTCCCCGGGTGAATAGTACCCCGAGTGAATAGTACCCCCGTAAATAGTACTTCGTGAATAGTACCCTGAATAAATAAATATTCATGTATCAAAAATAATTTGGACAGAAAATAAATTGATTTTTTGGCCGTGAATAATACCCCAGGTGAATAGTGTTAAGAATAAGCATGTAGATGATATTCTTATTTATATATGATTTGATTATGATATAAATGAATGAATATGTAAGTATGTTTGCATTAAGAAAAGCTGTAAAGTCCTTTGATAGATAATAGGAATATATGTACAAGGACTCAGAATGAATTGATCGAATATGTTAGGTTGATCCTACATAAGCAAAACAACTTTGTAAAGTCCTTAAAAAGAAATGATGTACAAGGACTATAAATGTAGAAAGATCAAGCTTGTTAGGTTGATCTTATAAATGTAATAGATAAGCTAGTCTGATCGTCGAGCACTACACCAGAAATCGTAGTCTGTCAGGAGAGTCAAGGAAAACTCGAAAGCTATCAAGGCAGAATCGTAGTATGAAAAATAGTAGATCTCGGAGTTCGTAGACTGTCAGGAGAGACGAGGAAGGATCGTAGGGTGTCAAGGAGAACTTCCTCGGAGCTTTAGTTTGCTGAGGAAGTCATGTTCAGAATCGTAGAGACAGTCTGTCTAAGAGGTCGATCGAGCATCTGCCGAAGCCAAGTCAAGAATCGTAGATCAAACTCAGAGTCGTAGAGTCTACTGATCACATCAGAGGCAGATATCGTAATCGAGCTCGATCAGATGAAGACAACAAGCTTAAGGTCAGAGATCGTAGAGTGTCAACATCTGATTTTGGAGTCATAATGTCTGCAGAACCAAAGCTAAAATCATAGAGTGCAGAACTAAGGCTTCAACAGAAGTGCTCACAACACCAAGGCAGAATCGTAGAGAAAATGTGATTCTCAACAAATGAGCACTCCCAGAATATCCAAAGTATGAAGCCTCTGGACTGAGCTGCAAAGTTACATCCAACCTGAAGGAAACCAGAGAACACTCAACGAATGGCATGCAAGCTAACAGGAGATCTAAGCACCAACCCAATCAACATCCAGATTGAGTTGTGAAGCCATTCAAGATGAAATCTTCCATAAGTTGATCAGAAAAAGACTCCAGTCAAAGTAACTAACTAAGGAAAGTTAGCAAGTGCAGTAGCTGTCAAGTATGCAGAAGACAACAATCTTGGAAGTAACCAGGATCGTAGTGTTTGCCAAACAAAGAAGGAACTGATGGAATGTACATAAAGATACTGGTCAGCTTATGAAGAACAAGACTAAAGTGATTAAGCACTGAGTCAGTCCATTGATGATAAGTGAATGGGAGATCACAAGGAGAAAGCGAGCTGGGCATGCCACAAATATGAAGTGTCTTGCTATTCAGAAGAGGCCAGAATAAGGAGTCAAGCCATCAATGTGAAACCCCAAATTTTATGAATAAATAATTAATTTTCTCGAAATAATTTTTTTATATTATGGTGTGAATTTGAGATAATGTTATAGTTGTGGGTAATATTTATAAATTTTGCAAAGTATGCAAGTTGTCATATTATATTCGATTGGTCGGGGAATTTTCGTTTTAAATAGGAAATATTCGTACGACGGCACAATCATTGGTGGACCCCACAACGGAATTATTGTCGGATTGAGAAAATGACAAAAATATTTTATTGAAAATAACGGCAAAAATTTTACCGTTAATACTGTTGAACTACTCGGTAGTAAAAATACAGTAATACACGTTGTTGCATAGTAACACACGGTATTGATTATTGATATTTATGTGAGAAGTCACTCAGTTTTGTTCAATTATTGCTACAATAGTTGCTGCATAATATCTCACATTATTTGATTCAATTATTGTTGATTTAGAAGTTTTGTTTTATTCACGTAATAAAATAGAAACATCTTTTATATAAAATGTAATACTTTATTAAAGTTATTCTATAAATAGAATATATTATATTCTATTATGCGTAGTGTTTTGCATAGTAAAATCTTTTTATTTAAAACAGAATACTTTATTAAAGTTATTCTATAAATAGAATATATTATATTTTATTATGCATAGTATTTGCATAGTGCCCGCATAGTGTTTGCATAGTAAAAATCTTTTTATATAAATAGATTATATTATATTTTATTTAAAAGATTTTTCTTTAAATATGGACCGTCAGATTAAAGTAAATCAATCTGGACCGTTCATGGATTAGTTACTATGTTTTCCATTTTCCTATAAATAGAAACTCATTCCTTCATTATTTTCTTACGAATTCACTGAACTCTAGAGAGAGAAACTATAGAGAGATAGAAGAAAAAAGTTTTCTGCTACTTCACTACTCTTATATCAAGTATTATTTTACGGTAAGGGATATTATTCTTTTGTATTCAAGAAGAGAACTTCTGTTATTCTATTTCTTTATTGTTACTCGTTGAATAACTTTGTATACGCGAAGCACCCTATACTTGGTGACATTCTTCTATTATTCATCTTTTATTATTCTGTCGGAATATCCTGTCTGATGCTATACCCCGGACTGGTTCCATTTTTATTATTCCGTCTTTATTATTCTCATTAGAATATCACATGCATGCTATCATGGGGACTAGTTCCATCATTTATTATTCGCATTTATTATTACATTTGGAACATCCCATTGGTTGTGAATTTCACCGACTGGTTCCGTTATTATTATTCATTGGAATAACTGCCTCATCACGCAAAGTACCGCATGCATGGTGATATCTTTTGTTATTCCATTCGGTATTATACTCATTTGATTAAAATTTTGACTTCTATACTCCATGAAATTAGTGGAATATCCTTGATATTTGAGCTTCATCCAGTATTTTTCATGGAAATATTCTTCTGAGCATTCTTGAATTTTATTCTACAAAGAAGTATCATGTTGACAATTTGGACGTTATTGGTTCCTGGACAAATTAATTCTTGAACTTGTTTAATTGAATTCTTATATCATTGTCATCATCCTCATGTCTATGTTATATTGAAAGTCATCTGTGGCACATAGTGCATAGATGGACTTGGTATGATTATGACGAGATTATTATTCGATATAATCATGGCCGTAATGTTACAAATGATGTGAAAATTAAAAGTTCCCATTGGCCCGTAGTGCATTGATGGACAGTTTTTGGTATGATTATGGCTATGGATTCTCTTCGGCCAAGGGAGCAAAGATGAATTATTTTATGGCATGATCAGGACCGTTGATGAAAACACAATTATCTTTGGCCTGTAGTGCATGGATATTTCGTGGTCGTGATACTAAAGAATATCATTGGCTTGTAGTGCAGGGATGATTTAATGATGTGGATTATTTATTGAGCTGAATCTCAACGATAAAAGTGATGAAAAACTTTTTAAATCATAAAAGATAGTAGATTCTATTCTCTACTTGACTCTTTTAATGGATTACTTGTTCCGCTGTAGTTAAACTTGATATCTATTGTATTTTATCAGTTTAATATTGTTGGAGGCTAATGATAATTTATTCTGCATTATCTTAGTCATAATATTTCTTACTGGGCTAGTTGAGCTCACCCTTTCTTTCACTGTTCTCTTTAGGAAATGAGAATATAGTTGGGACGAGTCGGGGAACGGAGTGATGGTCCAGAGGATAGCATTAGTAGTCCTCACTATTTTATGAAATAGTGTGATAATAATTGTAATGAGGACTCCTTTTGAGTTTGTATAATCTCTAGTAGACAATAATTGTATTCAAACTCACAGTTTATGTTTTGTCGTATTTTACACGACAGTTGTATTAGTAAATTATATTTGAATTCTGTACCATGTATCTGGCGACCCAAGATGGGTGATGTATACCTAATTTTGGTGGCGTCACAGTTGGTATCAAAGCTTAGGGATATGATCCCTGGCTAAGATGTGAGACTAGAACTAGGAGGGGAGAGACGGGAATTCCTTCGCTAGTATGACCTACTTAAATTTATTTTGTATTTAAATTGGTTGGTCAGAGTTTAGAGATATTATGTTACATGTCAATTAACCTTTGTTTTGTGGCAGTGTTTGAAAATGGCATCCGAGAATGTTGAGATTATCAATGGAGCACAGGAGACCGTTGAGTCTCCACAGATCAATAATCAGGATAATGTGCAACCAAAGGACAATACTCCTCATGAAAATAATAACACCGATGAAATGGTGAATGATGGGATGGTCAGAGGCTTTATGCAATTCATGCAACAACAGGCGAAGACAACTCCTGTCCAAAATGCAGGTAGAAATACTGATAACTCTCGGACGGTCACCGCTAAGCAGTTTAAGGAGAAATTCATTCAACAACCAAGCGGCGGCGCCCGTCATCCATAATCTGAGGTGGAAACAATGGTTACCCACGGTTGGTCACCGCTAAGCAGTTCAAGGAGCTGGGACCACCGGAGTTTTTGGGAAAGCCGAAACCACTTAAGGCGAGACATGGATAAAGTAGATTACCAAGATATTTGATGTCTTGGAATGCTCAGAGGAGCAAAAGGTTCCATTCGCCACCTTTATATTGCGTGAAGAAGGAGATCATTGGTGGGAATCTGTAAAATGTACCCAGCCTGATGCACTCAAGATGTCTTGGGAGAAGTTCCAAGAATTATTCAACGACAAGTACTTTTCCGAAAGTATTAAATCACATGAAGGAGGTAGAATTCATCAAGTTGAGCAAAACAATATGGCCCGTGTCGCGATGCGAGGCTAAGTTTACGGAGTTATCCCGGTTTGCATCACATTTGGTCGATAATGAGGAGCGAATGACGCGAATGTTTTTGCGAGGTTTAAAACCCGATATACGTCAATACCTCATTTCTCATAAACTTTGTTTATATTCAGATGTTGTGAATAGGGCTCAGTTATTGGAGCGCGATAATGAGTCAGTACAATCAAAAGGAAACGACCAACAACACGATAATAATCATACCATTGGCAACGATCATCGGAACAACGATAACCATCGTGGGGGATATTATCATGCCAAGAATGGTAACCATTTCGGTGGTAATCATGGCCAAGATAATAAGAATGGACATTTTAAGAAGAGAAGGTTCAACAATGACGTGAAGACGCTTCAAGACCAAAGACTCGCTTTCAAAGGAAGAAGAATGCCCATCGTTTGTATGTTTCAAATGCGGACAAGAGGGACACATCCGTCCAAACTGTACGCAATAATCCAAAACATGTTTTAATTGCGGAAGAGAAGTTCACCTAGCTCGATTTTTTCGTATGGTGAAGTCAAGTCCAGCTGGGATAGTGATGCCAAAGGATGTCCCAGACAAGCTAAAGCCGGTAGTTTAAGAAAGAGCGTTTTTTTTTCGTGACAAGGAACCTGAATAAAATTATCACGGGTATGTTAGTCATAAACTCTTGCAAGTCTATACCGTGTTGAATAATCGTTCTACTCACTCTTTTATTTCACCTAGTTGTGTTTCAATGTTTGAAGTTAATTAGGAGAAGTTAGACTTTGATATATCTGTTTAAACTCGGTTCGGAGAAACCTTCGTTACCTCCATTATTTATAAATCTTGTTCAAATCAACACTTTCACGTTACGTGTTGATCTTGTCTCTTTGAAAATACTTGCCTTTGATATGATTTTAGGAATCGATTAGTTAACTACTCATCATGCTTTTCGTAAGGTTGTTAGCTTTCATATTCCTAACCAACCTGTTATGCGAATTCAAGAAACCAAACCACTAAAGTCAATCATTGTCATATCAAGCCATAAATAAAGAGCCCTGATCCTTTCGTTGTTGACTTTCTTGTGTGGAATGCACTGAAGCCAGACTTTCTGTAGGTGACGTCGTGAATGACGATGACAAGTTGATAGGTATCATTGTGAGGTGCTATCTAGGTTAAGGGATAGAAGTTACAGTTGGTATCAATGTGATGTACTATCCAAGTCTTGGATGAGAGTAACAGTTTTGAATGATATTTCTATCATTAATAAATCTCTTGACGTATTCCTGAAGACTTCTTAGCCTACCCCTAGAGCATGAAATCGAATTTTGTATTGACACCAGTACAAAACCCATTTCTTAAACCCTCAAAATATTTCTTCAACTAAAACGAACGTAATATGCGCCAAAGACGTTGACTCGAGCTGTTGAAGATTACGATCGTACTATTCAATATCATCGTGGAAGAGCGAACGTGATAGCTGACGTGTTGAGTAAAAGATCGTATGCGTTTACAAGTGCGATGTTGTTAACACAAAGACTTATTTCGTATAACTTACAAATGATGAAGATAGAGTTAAAGACTCTAGGGACCCAAGTGAAGATAACGAATATACGAGTAAAATCGACTTTAATCGATAAAGTTAAAGACGCTGAAGCTACATACCCGAATCTGATGAATGTGAAGAAGAAGGTTCAAGAGGGCGTTATTCTAGAAGCAAGAGTTGCTGAAGAGAGGAAATCTCAACCCTCGATTTAATTGGCCTATTTGAAATCCTCGATTGAGTAAGAACTGTGGCCTATAGACTCGTTTTACTGCCAAGTATGTTGCGTGTTCATAACGTTTTTAACGTATCGATGTTACGTAAATATATGGATGACCCGAACCACATTATTAATTTAGAATCGTACGAGATAGCGGATGATTTAACGTATGAGATCTCGTGTTAAAATCTTGGATAAGAAGAATCGTATCCAACACTCGAGGTTATACCTCAAGAGTTAGAATCAAAAATGAAGTCAAGGTATCCTCACCGTTCGCATACCAGTAATCGCACGTAAATTTCGAGGGCTTAAATTCCATAAGGAGGAGATTGTGAAACCCCGATTTTATGAATAAAGAATTAATTTTCTCGAAATAATTTTTTTATATTATGGTGTGAATTTGAGATAATGTTATAGTTGTGGGTAATATTTATAAATTTTGCAAAGTATGCAAGTTGTCATATTATATTCGATTGGTGGGGAATATTCGTTTTAAATAGGAAATATTCGTATTTACGACAAGACAATCATTAGTGGACCCCACAATGTAATTATTGTCGGATTGGGAAAACGAAAAAATATTTTATTGAAAATAATAACGGAAGTTTTACCGCTGATCTTGTTGAACTACTCGGTAGTAAAGTACAAAGATGTACGCGTTGTTGCATAAAAGCAACACACAGATTGATTATTGATATTTATGTGAGAAGTCACTCGGTTTTGTTCAATTATTGCTACAATAGTTCTTTGCATAATATCTCACATTATTTGATTCAATTATTGTTGATTTAGAAGTTTTGTTTTATTCACGTAATAAAATAGAAACATCTTTTTATATAAAATGAATACTTTATTAAAGTTATTCTATAAATAGAATATATTATATTCTATTATGCATAGTGTTTTGCATAGTAAAATCTTTTTATATAAAAATGAATACTTTATTAAAGTTATTCTATAAATAGAATATATTATATTTTATTATGCATAGTGTTTGCATAGTAAAAATCTTTTATATAAATAGAATATATTATATTTTATTTAAAAGATTTTTCTTTAAATATGGACCGTCGATTAAAGTAAATCAATCTGGACTGCTCATGGATTAATTCTTATGCATTTCATTTTCCTATAAATAAAGCTCATTCCTTCACTATTTTCTTACGAATTCAATTGAACTCTAGAGAGAGAAACTATAGAGAGAGACTATAGAGAGATAGAAGAAAAGTTTTCTCGCTATTTCACTACTCTTATATCAAGTATTATTTTACTGTAAGGGATATTATTCTTTTGTATTCAAGAAGAGAACTTCATTATTCCATTTCTTTATTGTTACGTTGGAATAACTTTTGTATATGCTGAGCTACCCTATACTTGGTGACATTCTTCTATTATTCTGTCTTTATTATTCTCGCTTGAATATCCTCGCTTCGTCTATCTAATACCGGACTGGTTCCATTTTTTATTATTCCGTCTTTATTATTCCGTGAAATATCCTGCTGTCGATCTATACGCCTAATTCTGGTTCCATCATTTATTATTCCGCATTTATTATTACATTGGAACATCTTGTCGGTTGTGAAGTTCACCCGACTGGTTCCGTTATTATTATTCTGTTGGAATAACCGCTACATCGCAATCTGCATGCATGGTGGTATCTTTTGTTATTCCATTCGGTTATTATACTCGATTGATTAAAATTTTGACTTCTATACTCCATGAAATTAGTGGAATATCCTTGATATTTGAGCTTCATCCAGTATTTTTCATGGAAATATTCTTCTGAGCATTCTTGAATTTTATTCTACAAAGAAGTATCATGTTAACAATTTGGACGTTATTGGTTCCTGGACAAATTAATTCTTGAACTTGTTTAATTGAATTCTTATATCATTGTTATCATCCTCATGTTTATGTTATATTGAAAGTTATCTGTGGCCTGTAGTGCATAGATGGACTTGGTATGATTATGACCAGGGATTATTCGGTATAATCATGACCGTAATGTTACAAATGATGTGAAAATTAAAAGTCCCCATTGGCCCGTAGTGCATTGATGGACAGTTTTTGGTATTATTATGGCTATGGATTATCTTCAGCCAAGGGAGCAAAGATGAATTATTTTATGGCATGATCAGGACCGTTGATGAAAACACGATTATCTTTGGCCCGTAGTACATGGATATTTTGTGGTCGTGATACTAAAGAATATCCTTGGCCTGTAGTGCAGGGATGATTTAATGATGTGGATTATTTATTGAGCTGAGTCTCAGCGATAAAAATGATGAAAAACTTTTTAAATCATAAAAGATAGTAGATTCTATTCTCTGCTTGACTCTTTTAATGGATTGCTTGTTCATTACCGCAGTTAAACTTGATGTCTATTATATTTTATCGGTTTAACATTGTTGGAGGCTAATGATAATTTATTCTCATTTATCTTAGTCATAATATTTCTTCTTTGGGCTAGTTGAGCTCACCCTTTCTTTCACCGTTCTCTTTAGGAAATGAGAATATAAATTTGGACGAGTCGGGGAATGGAGTGATGGTCTAGAGGATAACATTAGTAGTCCTCACTATTTTGTGAAATAGTGTGATAATAATTGTAATGAGGACTCCTTTTGAGTTTGTATAATCTCTAGTAGACAATAATTGTATTCAAACTCACAGTTTATGTTTTGTCGTATTGTACACGACAGTTGTATTAGTAAATTATATTTGAATTCTGTACCATGTATCTGGAGACCCAAGATGGGTGATGTATACCTAATTTTGGGGGCGTCACAATCAATGTCTGAGATCAGTCGAAGCAAACAGAAGTGTTGAAGCACTGCACAAAAGAAGGAAAAGGTGTTCTACATTGAAGATCCAATAAGCACTCTTCAGGATCGTAGTGTTGGCTCAACCCATCAATGAGCAACATTCAACATGACATTATGATCAGGTCCAAGAAGAGCCGCATCAGAATCGTAGAGTTCGGTCATCTGAAGATTGAAGTATTGGCAATGATTCAATCTGAAGATTGATATTTGAAAAGAGCTTATTGAGAGCATCGATGCAAAAGGACAACCTCTGATCTTTAAATCAGAGAGAGGAAATAAAGTCGATTACCTGCCCAAGACATCAAAGTGACATCTCTAACAGGGTAGGTGAAATAGTAGACTGCAGTGTCAGAACGTCATAAAGGGGATGTCATGTCACATCTCTAGTCTACCTCAAATAACTCAAGATCTGCGAAGCAATTCAAATAGCTCCCAACGGCTACATTACAACGGGAAGGTTGTGAAGGAGTATAAATCAACAAGAGCTTCAAAGATCAAAAGATGCTGAAGTTAAAAAGTTGAAGGATCATTGAGTTGTTAGAATGCTATATTGTAGACTCTACGAGTTCCACCAGAATAAAATGGAACAAGTCTTAGTGACATTGAGATTACAAAGGTGGAAGTGAAGCAGCCTTAAAGAAGGACTCGAAAAGATTAAAGCTTCACTCAACAAAGATGAGAATGCCACTGAATATGGTAGCTAAGCTAAGAGCCGAGAAGGACAAGAAGATATCATTCAGAAAAATGGCAGAGCACAAAGAAGATCCAGAGAGCCATTCTACGAATTACTATGAACCTAAAGCTGAACTAGAACAAGTGCAGAACCATGTCTGCCAACCAGTCAAGAAGGGTTCAGGGAATGGTGATGGTGCACAGCTGTTGTGAGACCCCGAATTTTATTAAATAAAAGTATTCAATTTTTCTATTTTGGTAAATAGTTAAATTGATAAAAGTTTAAAGTTAAGGGTGATATGTGAAATTTTTTTAAGTAGACAAGTTGTCATAAAATACCCGGTTACTATTCACTCTAGTATTATTCACTCGAGTATTTGGGGCACTTTTTGTGTCAGAGTACTATTCACGAGTTACTATTCATGAGTTACTATTCACGGGTTACTATTCACCTAAATTACTATTCACCCAAATATTATTCACTCGGGTATTTGGGGTATTTTTCGTGTCAGAGTACTATTCACGAATTACTATTCACGGATTACTATTCACCCGATTACTATTCACTCTAGTATTATTCACTCGGGTATTTGAGACACTTTTTGTGTCGGGGTACTATTCACCTGAAAAATATATTTCTTTTCGGTCTAAATCATTTTTGGGTACAATATTATTCCATGAAGAGATGTGCTAATTTTTCAGACCGTTGGTTGAAATTATAATAGTAAATCAATATAGATCGTTGGTTTAATGTTTTAATAGTAAAATCTTTTTATATAAAACAGAATACTTTTATAAAGTTATTCTATAAATAGAATATATTATATTTTATTATGCATAGTGTTTGAATAGTGCTTGCATAGTGTTTGCATAGTAAAAATCTTTTTATATAAAATGAATACTTTTATAAAGATATTCTATAAATAGAATATATTATATTTTATTATGCATAGTGTTGCATAGTACTTGCATAGTAAAATCTTTTTATATAAAACAGAATACTTTTATAAAGTTATTCGTTTTTATTAGATTATAAATAGAATATATTATATTTTATTTAAAAGATTTTTCTTTAAATTTATCATTGATTTTGTTTGATTAATGCTTATAATATTGTCATCATCCTCATGTTTATATTATGTTGAAAGTCATCTGTGGCCTGTAGTGCATAGATGGACTTGGTATGATTATGACCAGGGATTATTCGGTATAATCATGATCGTAATGTTACAAATGATGTGGTAAAAGTCATCTTTAGCCCGTAGTGCATAGATGGACTTGGCGTGATTATGACCGAGGATTATTCGGTATAATCATGGTAGTAATGTATTGAATGATGTGGTAAAAATCCTCATTTGCCGTAGTGCATTGATGGATAATTTTTGGTATGATTATGGCTATAGATTCTCTTCGGCCAAGGGTGCAAAGATGAATTGTTTTATGGCATGATCAGGACCGTTGATAAAAAAACACGATTATCTTTGGCCCGTAGTGCATGGATAATTCGTGGTCGTGATACTAAAGAATATCCTTGGCCTGTAGTGCAAGGATGATTTGATGATGTGGATTATATATTAAGCCGAGTCTCAGCGATAAATGTGATAAAAAACCTTTTAAATCATAGAAGATAATAGAGTTTATTCTCTATTTGACTCTTCTAATGGATTTCTTGTTCCGCTGGAGTTAAACTTGATGTTTGTTATATTATATCAGTTTAACACTGTTGAAGGCTAACGATAATTTATTCTGCATTATCTTAGTCATAATATTTCTTACTGGGCTAGTTGAGCTCACCCTTTCTTTCATTGTTCTCTTCAGGAAATGAGAACGTAGCTGGGACTAGTCGGGGAACAGAGTGATGGTCCTAGATGGTGCATAAGTAGTCCTCACTATTTTGTGAAATAGTGTAATAATAAATGCAATGAGGGCGCCATTGGGTGTGGATATTGTCTAGAAGGCAATATTCTTGTATAAACTCCCAGCTTATGTTTTGTCGTATTATACACGACAATTGTATTATTAAGTTTTATTTGTATTTATATACCATGTATCTAGCTACTCAAGATGGGTGATGTATACCTATTTTGGGGGCGTCATAGTTGGTATCAGAGCTTAGGGATATGATCCCTGGCTGAGATATGAGACAAAAACTAGGAGGGGAGAGACGGGGAATTCCTTCGCTTGTATGACCTACCTAAGTTTATTTGTTATTTAATTGGTCGGTCAGAATATAGGGGTATTATGTGGTATGTCAATTAACCCTTATTTTGAAACTATATTCTAGAATGATATTTGAAATAGAGGAAATGAGAAATGGAAAATCATGATAGAGAGGAAATTATCGGGAAGGTACAATCCGAAAAGAAAGCAAGGTATTCTCATCTCTTGAATATCAAGATATGCGTCGTAAATTTCGAGGGAAATTTTCATAAGGAGGGAGATTGTGAGACCGAATTTTATTAAATAAAAGTATTCAATTTTTCTATTTTGGTAAATAGTTAAATTGATAAAAGTTTAAAGTTAAGGGTGATATGTGAAACTTTTTTTAAGTAGACAAGTTGTCATAAAATACCCGGTTACTATTCACTCTAGTATTATTCATTCGAGTATTTGGGGCACTTTTTGTGTCAGAGTACTATTCATGAGTTACTATCACGGGTTACTATTCACCTAAATTACTATTCACCCGAATATTATTCACTCGGGTATTTGGGGTATTTTTCGTAGTTTTAGTACTATTCACGAATTACTATTCACGAGATTACTATTCACCCGATTACTATTTACTCTAGTATTGTTCACTCGGTATTTGAGACACTTTTGTGTGTCGAGTATACTATTCACCCGAAAAATATATTTCTTTTCGGTCTAAATCATTTTTGGGTACAATATTATTCCATGAAGAGAGGTGCTAATTTTTCAGACCGTTGGTTGAAATTATAATAGTAAAACAATATGGATCATTGGTTTAAGGTTTTAATAGTAAAATCTTTTTATATAAAATAGAATACTTTTATAAAGTTATTCTATAAATAGAATATATTATATTTTATTATGCATAGTGTTTGTATAGTAAAATCTTTTTATATAAAACAGAATACTTTTATAAAGATATTCTATAAATAGAATATATTATATTTTATTATGCATAGTGTTGCGTAGTACTTGTATAATGTTTTGCTTAGTAAAATCTTTTTATATAAAACAGAATACTTTTATAAAGTTATTCGTTTTATTAGATTATAAATAGAATATATTATATTTTATTTAAAAGATTTTTCTTTAAATCTGGACCGTCCGATTAAAGTAAATCAATCTGGACCGTTCATGAATTAGTTACTATGCAGTCCATTCTTCTATAAATAGAAGCTCATTCATTCATTATTTTTTACGAATTCACTGAAAATCAAGAGAGAGAAACTATAGAGAGAATTCTTCTTCTATAATCTTGAGCGTATTTCTTTAGAGTTTACGAAAGCATTGAGCGTAGTACAAGTTTTCTTCGAGTATATCATCGCTCTACCAGTCGGAATACTCTTCTTTCAAAGGTAGGGGATATTATTTGTTGTACTCGTAAGGGGTATTCTTTCTTTCTTATTCATGAAGAGAACTTCTGTTATTCCATTCTTTATTATTCTGTTGGAATAACCTGTATACGCGGAATACCCTATACTTGGTGAAATTCTTCTGTTATTCCATTCTTTATTATTATGTTGGAATAACCTATTAATGCTAATTACTGACATACATGGTGAAATTCTTCTATTATTTCGTTTCTTTATTATTACATTGGAATATCCTCGCCGGTGCGTATTACGCTTTGACTGGTTCCATTAATTATTACTGTTGGAATAACCGTCTGCGTGTGGTCTATCGCATGCATGGTGATTTACATTGTTATTACATTCTTTATTATTCGCATCTTAATATCACGTGCATGCGCTTACGCTGGGACTGGTTCCATTATTTATTATTCTGTTGGGAATAGCACATGCATGTGGTCTCTATCGCATGCATGGTGAATCCTTCATTATTCCATTCTTTATTATTCTCATTGGAATAACTTTTGTCATGTGGATTACCACATGCACGTGGTGAAACGATCCTTTGTATTTCATTCCTTGTTAAATTGTGGAAATGATCTGTTTACGTGGATTATGATGAAAGTCATAACAAAAGTATTGGACTGATAAAAATTGTGGGTATATGTGGTATTAGTAAGTGTTATGATGAGTTATGTTGGTTATTATGTGAAAACTTGAAAGTTTCTTAGAAATCACAAAGGGTTGAAAATCAGATTTTGGTGAAAATGGAACATGAAATTCAATTGACCATATCTCCTATTATATTTTGAATTTTTGAGTGAGGTCAAGTTCCAGAGTTAGGTCTATGAGTTTTGTAACTTATCCAAGTGGAATCACTGGAAAAAGGTGTTGTAGATTTTTCGCGTGGAATGATTTTAGCAAAGGAGTCAAAAGTTGTAATTTAAGAAAAAGCTACTGCCCAGATTTTTAAAAGGGCATTTTTGGCCACTTAATTTGTGAGAAAAATTCTGGCTTTTTGGGACATGAAAGTATATGGTATAAAGTACCTCCTGTCCAAAAATGAGCTCATTCCGACTTAAAATGAGCAAGTTATGACCATTTCAATATTTAGGTTTTTCCGACGAAAAATGCTATAACCGGAGTTCTATAACTCCGATGACTATGAAATTTAAACTAAAAGCTCACGTCAACATGTGTAAGATCCTGCCAAGATTTGGGAATTTCTGGAGTTAACCTTGAGGTAGCTAATTTCTTAAGGAATTAATTAGAAATTAATTTTTGAAAAAATAATAAATTAATTTTAAAAATTCCGAGAAAAATATATGTTCAATACAGGACTATATTATGCTTAATCCCAGAAAAGAATAATTTTTGGGAGTGATTTGGTATTTTTCATGAAAATAGTTTAGTTACGAACATATGAGTTAAATATGTTACGTGGAGTTGAAGAATTGGTAAATAGGATTTTAGGGCTTGAAAATCCTATATAAGGTATATGCAGATTTTTGATGAGTGATTTAATCATTGGTGATGAAATCTTATGAGTATGACATTTTTGAATGATTAAATGTATTATTTGATAAAGTGTAAACAATTGAAATAAATTGTTTATAAGTTTAAGAAGTAATTAAAATGTTGTTATAATATTAACAATATTAGATCATGAGTTTATTAAATGATGGATAATATTTGGATAAATTTAAAGTCTTTAATATTTATCCTTGATTTCGTTTGATTAATGCTTATAATAGTGTCATCATCCTCATGTTTATATTATGTTGAAAGTCATCTGTGGCCTGTAGTGCATAGATGAACTTGGTATGATTATGACAAGGGATTATTCGGTATAATCATAACCGTAATGTTACAAATGATGTGGTAAAAGTCATCTTTGGCCCGTAGTGTATAGATGGACTTGGCGTGATTATGATCAGGGATTATTCGGTATAATCATGACCGTAATGTGACGAATGATGTGGTAAAAATCTTCATTTGTCGTAGTGCATTGATGGACAATTTTTGGTATGATTATGGCTATGGATTCTCTTCGGCCAAGGGTGCAAAGATGAATTGTTTTATGGCATGATCAGAACCGTTGATAAAAAAACACGATTATCTTTGGACCGTAGTGCATGGATAATTCGTGGTCGTGATACTAAAGAATATCCTTGGCCTAAAGTGCAGGGATGATTTGTTGATGTGGAGTATTTATTAAGCTGAGTCTCAGCGATAAAAGTGATGAAAAACCTTTTAAATCATAGAAGATAGTATAGTTTATTCTCTATTCGACTCTTCTAATGGATTGCTTGTTTCGCTGCAGTTGTAACGACCCCAAAATAGGTCCATTCCATCCAACCCATTCTGAGTCGCCAAATACATGGTACAGAAAACAACTACAACTTTATTACAACAATTGTCGTGCAAAATACAACAACACATATGTTGTGAGTTTGGATACAAATATATATCAACTGTGACTCATGTCCCAACCGTGGACAGCACCTCATAATGACACCCTACATAAAGGTATAGTTGAAAACTGTTTTAGAAATTAGAATCTTTGGGAAGTGCTCAAGGAAACCTTCGTACATGGGAGGCCATGCTTTTAGGTTATGGTAGATATCATATGGCCACAGAATTATCCTTGGTTGACCCAATAGACCCCAAAGAAAAACGAGAAGATTACTATCATATTCTTCCCAATGATGAGTCTTCTCTTGACATATCATTATCTCCACTGTCTCTAATTGAGAGTTATATTTCAAATAGACTCCAAGATCATATAGATAGTGCTGGTAGATATACTCAGCAAGTGGATGAGCACAACCCTGTCTTATGATGACACGAGGTTGTATGTCATTAGACATCTTGTATGATAGTGGCAAAACACCCTTCCAAGTTAAATTCACCTCACCCTCAACATCTATAGACCACCGTTCTATTCCTTGTTATTCCCATTTCACCCAAATGGCACACTTTTATTACACGAAAGGAATTGTGAAGCAAAAGGGTGAGCACAACTAACTTCGAAGAAAGAATATCATGACTAAAGATAAATAAATTATCAATAGCCTTCAACAGTAATAAATCAGAGATTTAGAACATATGGTAGATGATAAAACTTTTCAACCATAGTTGCAGCGGAACGAGCAATCCATTAGAAGAGTCAAATAGACCATAAAATCTATTATCTTCTCCATGTTAAAAGTCCACCAACAATGTTTTATCCCTGTAACATCAATCAAAAATTCCTGTCCACAATCATATGTATAACTCATAATCGTAATTGTTGTTCTTAATTCCTTTCCTCATCCAGGACAAAGATAATTTTCATCACCTGAAACATCAAAGATTATGGTTATACCAAATCACAGTTCATGTTCATAATCCTACTAATAAATTCATCTTTGCATTACGGGCCAAAGATATACATCAACAAGTCATCTTTGCACTACAGGCCAAAGATATTCATCAACAAGTCATCTTTGCACTACAGGCCAAAGATATTCATCAACAAGTCATGTTCATCTAAACACCTGTTCATCTTTGCACTACGGGCCAAAGATATTCATCAGAAATCATTCATCTTTGCACTACAGGCCAAAGATATTCCGTTATATCATCATTTAGGACTGAGGATGATGAAAAATATTTTAAAGAAAACGAATCCAGTGAAGCAAAAGAACAAATATTAAGGATTCGTACTTTAAACAATTCCCATTCAAAAATACTTCATAAATAACCAGAGTGGGGTAAAATTCAAGAATGATCAAAACATGGATACAATCAAAGCTAGTATCCATAATAGATATTTTGGACAAAAAAGAAGAAATTTTATTTTTCGGTGAATAGTGCCGTATTCGTGATTAGTGCCGTATACGTGAATAGTGCCATACACGTGAATAGTAACTCTGACACCAAAAGATAGAAATTTCACAAAAACATCATCACGCTTAAGTGAATAGTACTCGTGAATAGTAACTCGTGAATAGTAACTCATGAATAGTAACTCGTGAATAGTAACCCCGACATGAAAAAGTTTCAAATTTGATAAAAATTTAAACCAATATTTCGGCATAATGATATTGAAGAAATAATATCATTTATGAAGAAAATAATCTCCCTTACAATCCCTTACCTCAGAAAGAATAGTACTTCTGACTGGAATACTGGATATAGTGCTGAAAGAACATGCACCATATAGCAATACTCAAAGTACAAAAATACTCACAAAATACGCTCGATATAATAGAGAGAGAAAGAGAGAGAAATCTTTAGTTTCTGGTGTGATTTTCAATTCTAACCTAAGCACCCTATTTATAGGAAAATGCTTAGAACACCAAAGCGAAAATTTAATATAATATTAATATTTATATTATAAATTCTCTCTCATTACTTAGCATCTGAAATTAGCCACCTAATCACATGTTAAATGAGTCCCAACAATGTAAAAAACATTTTTGTTAATATAATTATTTAAAACTTCCAAAAATCAATTATTTTGGAACCTCAAAACTTCAATAATTCATAATAAATAGCCCTTTTATCAGAAAATTCGAATCTCGTGACTTTTTATAGGAAATTCAATTCTCTACAACTTTGCAGAAGAAAGTTTTTCCAAATTCCAAACAGAAATTGACCGAAATCCATAAACGGGTGATTTTACAGGCTATAATCAAATTTCAGTCAAGAAATGGGCTCACAGGCATGTTTAACATGTTTTAAACAACTTTTGCAACAAAAATACTCTTCCTCCTCATATACTCATATATCCCACATTCATTATAAAAATATCACCATTATTATATTATTAAAATATAATAATATATTAAAATGAATTATTTTATCAGAAAAAGATAAAATATTAATTTTTAACAATTGTCACATTAAAATTTTTCTCCATCTATATCCATATAAAATCAATATTTTTCTCATCATATAAATCAATAATTAATTATTCACAAATAATATTACAGAATCACAATAATGACAACCAGTGCCGCCCGAGAAGGGGCTTTCGATAAGAATTTATCCTTATTGGCGCCATGATTAGGTGACCAAACCTCTTCTTAGATGTAACTTTCTTGACATTGCCAATAATGTTATCTAATAATATTATTCAGATAATATGAATTATTGCCCTAATAATGGAAAAAATTGTGTAGTGACAATTATTAAAACAACAGTAACATAAAATATCAACGCAACAATTATTGAATCAATAAAATCTTGAATGTAATTATCGTAACAATTATTGAGTAGTGCCTTCTTAAGTAAGAATCAATAATTCAAAATACTTTATGCAATACCGTAAAGCTTCTCTTGTGCAACAACGTGTATTACTTTACTTTAACTACCGGGTATTCCAACAGTGTTAATGGTAACGATTACGCCATTATTTATAAAAACTTTAATTTGTCATTTTCTTCATCCGACGCTTATTCTCATTATGGGGCCCTAAATGGTCAAGGCTTGTCGTCGCATTTAATATTCCCAAACGTAAAGAATATTCCACGACCAAACGAATATTCCCCGACAACAATGAATATTTTATAACCACTTGTATATTTTTGAAAAAAATTCATATATCACCCTTAACTTTAACTTTTTATCAATTTAACCATTTACTGAATTATAATTATAAGAAAAATTGAATACTTTTATTTCATAAAATTCGGGGTCTTACAGCAGTTAAACTTGATGTTTGTTATATTGTATCAGTTTAACACTGTTGAAGGCTAACGATAATTTATTCTGCATTATCTTAGTCATAATATTTCTTCTTTGGGCTAGTTGAGCTCACCCTTTCTTTCATTGTTCTTCTGGAAATGAGAACGTAGCTGGGACTAGTCGAGGAACAGAGTGATGGTCCTAGATGGTGCATAAGTAGTCCTCACTATTCTGTGAAATAGTGTAATAATAAATGCAATGAGAGCGCCATTGGGTGTGGATATTGTCTAGAAGGCAATATTCTTGTATAAACTCCCAGCTTATGTTTTGTCGTATTATACACGATAATTGTATTATTAAGTTTTATTTGTATTTATGTACCATGTATCTGGCGACTCAAGATGGGTGATGTATACCTATTTTGGGGGCGTCACAGCTGTCATCGTATGAAGAAGAGCCGAACATGATGAAGATCAGCTGCACCAAAGAAGATATGGTCCAGACTCAAAGCAGAATGCCAAGAGGACCACACCAAGCTGCTAAGTACTAAAGATGTTCAAGCTTAAAGACATCTTAGCAGCAAGGCACCAAAAATAACAACAACACCACCAACAACAAGAAATCAGGGCCTGAGGGGTCCTTGTTTAGAGGGACTAAATGAAGTTCCAAGCCTGCTGGGCGTGAAGAGTTCCTAGGTAACTAGAGGAGTTCCAAGGCTGTTAGCCTTGAAGAGTTCTTAGTGAACTGAAGTTCCAAGGCTGCTGGCCTTGAAGGAATCTTAGTGATTAAGGGTGATGCCCTTCCTTAGTGGAAATCCTGCTAGTTGAAAGCATAAGAGTGGATTAGGAGCTTGAGTCTCTGAACCACTTAAAATTCCTTGTGTCATTTACTTTATGTCATTTACATTATGTACCTAACTGCTATAAATGCTTTGTATGTATTAACTGCTTACAACTTAACTAACTCTAAGAATAATGTATATATGATTATGAATATATCAATAAAGGGGATCTTTTACTTATTCCGCTGTGCTTGAAAATATTCTTATGTTTGTCATATGCTAATTCATTAGTAATACAAAATAAATGAGAAAAGTATTTGAAAATTAAAAAGGATCTATTCAACCCCCCCTTCTAGATCTATTGTGTGCCTACTGGGAACTAACATTTGGTATCAAATCAGGTTCTCATGCTATTCAAAAGCTAATCGTTTTGAGTCTGATCCTAGGCACAAACATTGTTCTAAACTTAGTTTAGTAGTAAGTCACTTGTAAATGCAGGTGAGCTCACACGTTGGAAATATTGTGTATAGGTAAATGTGTATATACACTTGAATCTGCTCCGATTGGTCAATGTTCTTAAATGCCATACCAACAAGACCAATCCTTGGCCAAAGTCAATCTTGTAGTCTGAAGACCAGGCAAGGAAGCTCAAGAAGCATCAAAAGCAAAGAGTCAAGCATCCACCAGTCTGAAAGATGAGATAGCCATATATACTAAGAAGCACGTATCCAAATAAGAAAGGAGAATTTCTCAAACATGTATTTGGCTAACAAGCAACTGGATGTGAACCTTAAGGTTCAAAGTTGTCAAAGAACTAAAGATGCCAAGATTCTCTTAACCTACATCTTCACGACTATGACTGATTGATCGAAGGACAACTAAAGCAACAAGCTGTCAGTAGTAAATGGTAAATTATGCACATCAATGCCTAACCTCAGTATGCCAAAGATAAATGACTGTTAAGAAACTGACAGTAGAAAGGTATGGTTCCTCACTAATAAATGTGTACATCATGTTGCACCTCCTTATGTACTATAACAATATTCTTTCAAGAAATCATATTCTACCTAAAAAGGTGAAGAGAGAAAGTACACTGAGGTTGGAAACTCAAATGCTTACAAACTTTCTCTCCATCCAAGTTTTAGGTTGAAGATGACATCTTGAAAGAAATCTGAAATAGGTCATAAGCATATCAAGGTTTAAATTAATCTTATTTGGAATAATCTTTGTTATTGGGTTAGTATGTATGTACAAACCTATGTTCTAAGTTTTTGATAATACATAGAGTATGATTAGTTCTACAAGAGTATCTTGAAGATTTGTAGAAACTGATCACCTCCATGAATCAACCAGATAAAATAAGTCATAGAGTTGATTCTCACTTTGTGAACATTTAAACTCTGTGAACATAACCAAACAAATGATGAAACCATCAAAGGAAAAGAGTGCTTTATTAAAATGGTTAATCTTACACACACTCATCATCACGCATCTTAAGATGTCACATCTAAATTGGATACATGCGTGAATATGATTGCTGATGATCAATATGATGATTATTCAAATATATGAGGAATAAGGATTTTGAAAATTAACCTAGCAGGACCCACTCAACCGTGGGTACCACAAATAGAAATCTATCTAACCTGCAGGTGCTTGGTCTATCTGACCACACTAAGGAATGATGAAGTAGAAGACTTCAGTCAAGAAGATTCAACCAGCAGAAGGCTTAAGACATTTTAGAAATGTTTCTGACAAAATCATTATTTATCAAAGCATGTCCTTAAAGACTTGATGAGCTAACATGAATGAAGCTCACATGGCTGTTGATCTCCATATGGAAGCAGACCATTCACTAAGATAAAAAGGGTCTTATACGCTCAATCATCCAAAGCATTTCATCTGAGAAGAACCCTCAAGGAACCCATCATAAGAAGCAGAACTCCACAAACACAAACTGTCAAAGAAGACTACGTTCGTAGTTCTGTCAAATGATAGTGGAGTGATCAGTCCTGAAGATACTCATTTCTATGATACAAGAAGATTTAATGACTTCAGCCAGAATGAGATATGCAAGGTTGCCTTCTGATACACATGAAGAAGAAGAACTCACATCTCTCTGAGAAGACATTATCAACTATGGGGGAGTTAGGATGAACATCTGCTTTTGGTAGAGTTCACTTACAATAATAGTTTTCACGTTAGTATAGGCATGCCGCCTTATGAAGCGTTGTATGGGAGAAAGTACAGGACACCACTTTGCTGGGATGAAGTAGGTGAACGTCAAATGTTGGGACCTGAGATGGTACTACAAACGGCAGACATGGTTAAACTAATACGAACTCAATTAGTAGCAGCTCAAGATAGACAAAAGAAGTATTCAAATCCTCATCATTAGAAGAGGGAGTTTGAAGTAGGGTCGTATGTCTTTCTGAAAGTATCGCCTTGGAAAGGGAAGATACGTTTTGGAAAGAAAGGGAAGTTAAGTCCAAGGTTTGTAGGACCTTTTGAAATTTTAAGAAGGGTATGAGAGGTAGCTTATGAAATAGCCTTACCTCTAGAGATGGAAATAATACACAATGTTTTTCATGTGTCAGTGTTGCATCATTATAAACCAGACTATAAGCATGTAATAGAGTATGAATCTATTCAAGTAGAAAAAGACTTAACGTATGAAGAACTTCCAATTCAGATTGTTGATAAGAAGGAACAAGTCTTGAGAAATAAGATAATACCTTTTGTAAAGGTAATTTGGAGGAACCACAATGCCGAAAAAGCAATGTGGGAACTCGAGAGTAAAATGAAATAAAATTTTCCTCATTTGTTTATGTAATTATAGCAAGATTCTGGGGACAAAATCCTTATAAGGGGGGGGGGGAGAATGTAACGCCCGAGAAAATCAGATCTTTATGTGAATTAAATTTTATTTGATTATTTTAATTAAATGAATTTAATTGATTATTTATGTGAGTAAGATGTTTAAAGGTCGTTCTATGACCTAGAATGTGCGGATGTGGTTAGTATTCTGGCAATGTGCTAGGATTAACTGTTTTGAATTTCCAAGACGAAAATAAATGTTTTCCGAGAAATTTTCGTAAAAACACTATTCATCCGATTCTGCTCGGAGATTAGGTTTGAATTTCTGAGAAGCACGTAATGATAGAATACGAAGATGTAATGGAATATCAAATAATATTTCAGTTATGGCAAACGAAGTTTTCTCTTGCGGACTTAAAACCTAAGGGTTAGGAAATGTGATTACTTAGAATTTAAGGTTTACGTATAATGATTAGGGTTATTATACGTGAGGAATACGAGTATGATACTAGTTATTATACGAGTATAGTACAAAGATTATGGCGACGTATAATATGAATATCATACGAACTATATACGAAGAGAATACGAGAAGTGTATGCGTAGAATACGATTAGTCTAATTGGACTTTGAGTTCATGGATTTTATAGAATCCAATCGTCGAATTCCGACTTAGAAGGAAGAAACGAGCTATGAACGCTCACGAACGTTAAACGAACTCTCAATAATGAGCTAATCGGTGAATTTCATGTTAAAAGATTAAAAAATGAAATATTTTTTTAATGAAATCATAGTGTATGTGATTTGTGAACTAATGGCTTTTGAACGAGCTAATTCAGACGTAAAACGAATAAGTTATGAGCCCGGGAATTTCACAGAATAAGAAAACTTTCAAAACTATCCGAGGCTTAGGGTCGCTGCCGCAATGCCACTCCAAGATTTAATCACTCGTCTTGCAATACGGGTTGAGGGGCATGGACAACTGCAGTCATCACTATGCAGCACCACTCAGCATAGAGTCTCAAATATTGCAGCAGCCGAGACCCGAATTTGTTATCATTAGTTAGTTAGCCGCATAATAATGGTAAGCATAAGGACGGCCATGCAAAGACTTAGACAGGGAATTATTTAACTTAGTTAGTTTTAACCCTAATGTTGCAAGACCATTATGGGGCAAGTGTATATACTTAGTATACATGTTAAGACCAATCCTATGTCACATCTATGGTGATGACCATAGGAATTGAATGTAAGTTATTGATAATGAAACGATAAACGTTAATAAGCCGTAAGGGCGGATAAATACTTGAAACGAGTTTTATTAATGAAATAAATTCGGTTAAGTTATAGAAGAGAAAGAAGTTGGTAGAAACAATGTGATTAGATTGTTTAGTATCTAATTACAGTGTACTATGTGAATATATCATGTAGATACTATAAAGACTGAGAACTGTTGAATATTAATTTGAAGACGTTTAAAGGCAAGTTTTCTTAACGCTTGTCTAACCTCCGTGTTAGCCAAGTTTTCTGTGATTTATGATATGAGATGCATGAGTTGTTTTAACGAAAGGGTCGATGCCAGATTTAACTCGGCTAGACTAATCTTGAAGAGTTGATTGATTTATTTACAAGTCTTTTAATCTAGAATTGTTAATGCTATCCTACGCCAATTGTTTGGTACGGATTCAAGGTAAGCCTGAGTATGAATAAACATCGATTATTCGATGGGCACGCGAGGTTGTCAAAACTTAAACGTGAATACGTTTAACGGTTGAATGTTGATCAACATAGAGTACTGATAAGTAGGTTTTATACCTACTTATCTGGTATCTGTTACTTGAATTATTTTTTTAATCTCATGTTTCTTAGTTACTTTTCATGCATTTTGTGTTCATTTTGTAGATTATATGCTTGGGAGTTGAAATCACAAAGAATTGGTATGAAATCGCAAAGAAAGACAATCCGGACATCGTTTGGGCTTTCATGTTCATTTCATTTTCTTGGCTTGAAACTTGGATTACATTTTAGAGCTTCTTCTTAGCTTTCCGGAATATCTTGAATCATTTCAATTGGAGTTCAGATGCAAGAGTTATGATCTTTGTACCAACAGACGTCGAACGTCACTGTTTTGGGTGGCCATTTGCATAGCAGTCACTTCCAGCCCAATTTCGACCTTCATCTATTCGTTATTTCTAAAATCTCAAAGAATAAAAGTTGTATAGCTCGTCGATATCTTCGATTTGATAGGTGTTAGGCCTCGTAACTCTTCCCAGATCAAACGTTATGGCCGATTTCCCAAAGGACGTCAGAGCAGAAAATGTTCCTTCACAAAACCCCACCGGGGTTGGCATGCTAGCTACAAAACAGGCCCCTAGCCCGCCGGGGCGGGCCCTTTACAAGACTAGACCCCCGCCGGGGCGGGGGTATACCCAGAAAATATGAATTTTGGTCAAATTTGAGTCCGAGAAGGATTGTTTCGATCCGATTAACTCAAGGACTTCCAAGAGGACTTAAAGACATATGAAAAGACTTATAAAAGGAGGAGAATCACAAGGATTAGAGGGAGATGAGATTAGAGAGACCATTCCATTAGATTAGATTAGAGTATAATAGGATCAAAACCCTAGTTCTAATGAGTTTTGGAGAATGAAGCAACTTAGAGACCATTGAAGATTCAAAGAAGGAGCAAGGAGGGAGCATCAAATCTATAGACAATAGATTCTATCTTCTTATCTTCTTATATGTTTGTCTTTTAATGATTATTCAATTGTGAATTCTTAGTTTTAATTCAATAATCATGAACTAATTCTTTGTTTGAGATTACAATGGATCTTATTGTGTAGTTTATTTTAATATGCTTCGCTATCAATTATTATGTTCTATTGTGAGGATTGTCTATTATGATTTGGACTTAATTGTTTAATTGATTGGCCATTAATTATCGTGATAATCTATATGAACTCGAGAGATGAAGTATAAATTTAGATCTTATCATGATAGCATGTGTTTGTGATTTTTGCATAGATGGAATTTATGATTCGTGTTTAGGATAGAGATATGCCTTTACGCCATATGTTATCTTATAGAGAACTTATGCTTTAAATCCTTTTTAATTATAATTCACATAGAGATATAGTGGATTAGTTAATTTAATAATTATTTACCAATATTAATTTCAATTAAATTAGTCTTAATTTAAACATTTTTATTTTTATTTTTAATTCTCTTCCTATATTTCTCTCTTTTCAAGTACCATGGATGACTTTGCGTATTAATGGTCATACATGAACATGACTCAACCAAGGGAAACATGGATTGACGGACTTAATTCATTTTCCGCAGAGTCAGTACAAATTGAGGCAAATTCAAAGACGTTGGAGGTTATCGCAGCCCAACGGAGGCGAAGGATGACAGTTACGTGTGACTATTGTGCTGGCAACCATCAAAGTCATCAATGCACCATCAGTTTTGAACCGGTACAATATAGTGGTGATTACCTCAATAACTATGTTGATCCTAACTATCACCAAGATTGGGGGTATCACCCGGATTTTTCATGGAGCAATAATTATGATGACCAACATTACGCTCTAAATCCATCATACACACCGGAATTTTCATGTCCACCTCGAAAGGTCATAAAGAGATGAGATAATTCAAGGTTGGAGGAATTGTTTTCCAAGTTCGTAGCAGCAAATGAGGAGAAGATGAGTAATAAAGCGAGGTTAATTCAAAATCTTACGAATCAGATAGAGCAAATGACCAAAGCCATAAGAAACCTTCCTCTAAATACTTGGCTTTATGACATGGATGACGAAATTGACGGAGAACCCGAACCAAATATGCGACTGGATGAGCCACAAGATATCGAAAGTGTGGAGACAATTGGGGATAATGAAATAGAGTGGGTCTCCACCAAAGATCAATGAGTCAGTCAGATTTGCAAAAGCATGCCCACTTGGTAGTCATATCGTCGGCGAAGCTCTTGATGACAAAAAAGCAAGTACAATTTTGAATCCATGGTGGGACGAGATAGAGAAGATAGACGAAGAGCCCATTGTGTGTGTCAAGCTTCCATGCCCCAAAGTGATCACATACATAATGGAGAAAACACCTAGCTGTGGGACGTTCTTGATTGAGATCATACCAAATCAGAGCATGCTAGGTGACTTTAAAGCAATGGCTATCACAATTGGGAAACTACCAAAAGCTACATTATTTCTTATGGATGGAGGGTTCCTCAATTGTCGAAGAGGAATTGGATAGCGTTGACCAGACAAAGTCTGGCTGAAAGACTATAATTCAAGCACTAACTGGGAGGCAACCCAGGAATTTTTCTATTTATTTGCTTTACTAGTTTATTTAGTAGATATGAATTAATTTGCTTATTAAGTTCTCTTACCAATCCAAGTGCTATTATAATCCATATTATCTCTCTTAATTGCAGGTATTGGAGGTTCAATGGACATACAGAAGTTTATGAAAAAGTTATTCAAGTCCAATTCAAGTGTGGTGCCAATTTGTTCCATGTGCCTAATCTATTCTCCAAACTTAGCGGACAAGGAGGAGGATTGCTATATTTTCAGGGAAGTCCTCTACTTTACTTTTTTCTATTTTAGCCATTGAGGACAATGTCTAGTTTAAGTTTGGGGGTATTTTAGTGTCGTATTGCATATAGTTAGTTATTTACATTGTAGTTCATATAGTTACATTTAGTTTTTACATTCACTATATAAAAAAAATCAAAAATATTAGTTAGTTACTATGTTCATTTGCATGAATCCAGTTGTTAGATAGTTTAAGTTTATTTTGGCCAATGATGAGATTGGAATTGGGTAGACAAGTATAGTACTAATTATTAGAGCTTTGACGTGATTTTTTTTGTTATGAATTGGATATTTTCCTGTTTGAAACTGGTATAATCAAGGTTAGCACGTTAGAGACAACTTTGTTGACTGATTACGTTTAAATTGATACATAATTGACTTCTTAAGGATAATACTAGTTTGAATGAATGAAAGACATGAAAAGGCTAAGATGACTAAATTTAGACAAAAACTTAAGTTTGGGGGATAAATTTGGGATATATAAGCTTCAAAAAGAAAAAAAAGAAAAAAAAAAAAGAAAAAAAAAAAAAAAAATGAACAAAAATACCGTGGCTAGTTTTGTTTCGGGGCCTTTGTTACTTGAGCAAGTATGCCCGAGGGAGTGTCTTTACACCTAGCGCCCTAAGGTCTTATATGGTCTAGGAGTCATTGGTCAAAAGCTCGCTAAGGGGTAGCACTGTTAGGCTAATGGAATGAGACATTGCACAGTCATGGTTAAAAAAAATAATAAAACGGAAAAAGAGCAAAAAGCCCCCGTAATGAAAAGTAAAGCATAAGTATCCCGGATTGGACTCTTGAACTTGGTGGATGTTTGAATTTTGTTGGATTTAGCTTGTTCATGAAATTTTTGAGTTTTCACTGTATGATTCCTTTAAAGAGATCTATTATGTGTTGTATTTAGCATTATATCAGTTAGCATGGATGTGAGCACACACGCACTATATCAGTAATAATGGTTTAAGATTTGATGATTGATTGAGAAATTACTGATGAGTTTTGATATGATGTATTATCATGTTTACTTGAGTTTACTAAGGCCGGTTGAATAGAATTTTTTCTGTCATTACTACTGTATTCGTAGGCATGTAGATTAGTTACATTGCATAGCATTATTGTTTTGTGTTTTTGCTTGAGGACAAACAAAGGTTTAAGTTTGGGGGTATTTGATAAGTAGGTTTTATACCTACTTATCCGGTATCTGTTACTTGAATTATTTGCTTAATCTTATGTTTCTTAGTTACTTTTCATGCATTTTGTGTTCATTTTGTAGATTATATGCTTGGGAGTTGAAATCGCAATGAATTGGTATGAAATCGCAAAGAAAGGCAATCCAGACATCGTTTGGGCTTTCATGTTCATTTCATGTTCTTAGCTTGGAACTTGGATTACACTGTAGAGCTTCTTCTTAGCTTTTCGAAACATCTTGAATCATTTCAATCGGAGTTCAGATGCAAGAGTTATGGTCTTTGTACCAACATACGTCGAACGTCACTGTTTTGGGTGGCCATTTGCATAGCAGTCACTTTCAGCCCAATTTCGACCTTCATTTGTTCGTTATTTCTAAATTCTCAAAGAATAAAAGTTGTCGAGCTCGTCGATATCTTCGATTTGATAGGTGGTAGGCCTTTTAACTCTTCCCGGATCAAAGGTTATGGCCGATTTCCCAAAGGACGTTAGAGCAGAAAATGTTCCTTCACAAAACTCCCACCGGGGTTGGCATGCCAGCTACAAAACAGGCCCCTAGCCCGTTGGGGCGGGTCCTTTACAAGCCTAGACCCCCCCGCCGGGGCGGGGGTATGTCCAGAAAATACGAATTTTGGTCAAATTTGAGTCTGGGAAGGATTGTTTCGATCTGATTGACTTAAGGACTTCCAAGATGACTTAAAGACATATGAAGAGACTTGTAAAAGGAGGAGAATCACAAGGATTAGAGAGAGATGAGATTAGAGAGATCATTCCATTAGATTAGATTAGAGTATAATAGGATCAAAACCCTAGTTCTAATGAGTTTTGGAGAATGAAACAACTTGGAGACCATTGAAGATTCAAAGTAGGAGCAAGGAGGGAGCATCAAATCTACAGACAATAGATTCTATCTTCTTATCTTCTTCTATCTTTGTCTTTTAATGATTATTCAATTGTGGATTCTTAGTTTTAATTCAATAATCATGAACTAATTCTTTGTTTGAGGTTACAATGGATCTTAGTGTGTAGTTTATTTTAATATGCTTCGCTATCAATTATTATGTTCTATTGTGAGGATTGTCTATTGTGATTTGGACTTAATTTTTTAATTGATTGGCCATTAATTATCGTGATAATCTATATGAACTCAAGAGATGAAGTATAAATTTAGATCTTATCATGATAGCATGTGTTTGTGATTTCTGCATAGATGGAATTCATGAATCGTGTTTAGGATAGAGATATGCCTTTACGCCATATGTTATCTTATAGAGAACTTATGCTTTAAATCCTTTTTAATTATAATTCACATAGATATATAGTGGATTAGTTAATTAGGGTGTCTTACTTAATTCTATCATCTGCGGATTTAAGTGAGTATGGGTATTATGCATCGAGAGGTGGTTTTATCTGCTTTAGTGTTCTTGATTAACAATTCAGGATAGAAAATAATTGATGAGAAATGTGTTAACTTAAATGAAGCAATAAGTGAAGTTGTGATCTTAAATCTCTGTAATCTTAATTTAACTAGTGGTAATTAGAATTAGTTTATTTATAAATTGAAATTCAATTGTTTAAATAAGATTGAGTTGGTTACGGGTTAGTACTTGGTGATTTTTATTAAAAAATTCCTCGTGGGAACGATACTCTACTTTCACTTTATTACTTGTTGACCACATATACTTGTGTGTTGTGCATAACTAGATTTTACCTAACAAGTACTATAGGCTGATCACCTAGAAGTGCTCGTAAGATATATCGTACTTACGGTCTTAGTGCCGGGTTGTCCTTTTTCATGAACAAAAACTAAAGAGAATGTTCATGGTCTTGTGACTTACTCAGAATTCCTAAGTTCCTATAGTACTTCGGAATTTTTTTTGAGAAAGAAAAGTGCTATACAATGTTTCATAGTACTTTATAGCTATTTGTTCAGTTATTTAAGAATAATCATATGATTCTCGATGTGGTATTTATATTATATATTGCTAGACTTGCTGAGCTAGTTATGCTCACTTCTTGCTTGAATTATATGATTGCAGCTAAGGCCGAACTAACTGAGAGTTCTAAGAGAGATAAAGGCAAGGCTAAGATGGATAATTAGTTATCCTATAATAGACTAGTATGTTTGTATGTATTATACTTATGAACACTAAAGAATGTATTTGGTTTCAGAACCTGGGAATGGATTTATTATGATTGTAATAAGAAGGTAGTTAATACACTCATTTTGACGTTGTTTCAATGGAATGAATGTATAATTAGTAGTACCGTGTAACACCATCTGTCGGGTTATAAGATACCCGAATTTGGGGTCGTCACAGAGAACTAGGAAGATTAATTGTGTACGATTATGTGATTCCATATAAGGAATGAATACACTCTTAGATTAACAATATCACTCATTGGACGTTAATTCATGTCATGTAAAACGAGTATGGCGATAGAAGTTGAAACTGGCTTGAAGCTAAACCAGTTTAGCATCGCCGAGGTCCCACAGCAATGCGCGCCCTCATAAGATAAATCAAGCAATTGCCGCCAAAGTGGTCGATTGGAGAAAATTAGTTTTCTTCTATAGAAAAGAAATGGAACACCTTTGTTATATGTGTGACATTAATAAAACCATATGATAGGAGTATATTTTAATGACATGAGGTACCTAGTAGTATAATGAAATCCCATGTAATTGAAATACATAAATTATTAAATATCTGTGTATTCTAGAAAATGGGAAAGAAATTAGATATTTAAATAAATATTAATATTAAATAATGTTATAATGTGGTTATGTGAGTAGTAAAAATAATTATGGGGGATACCTAGACAATAATACCTAACTGTGTTATTGTATTGCGTGTATTTAATATACATGGATTATATGATGTGAGTATATAACTAATCCTTAATTTCCTAATATGGTAACAATTGTACATTAAGATTACATTTTGGGAATTAAAAGAACCAAACCAAGCCTTAGATAACAAGTTGCTGAGATTTTTCTCTTGTCCCAAATTGAGTGTCACAAAGGTACATGAACAGTGACATGAAGCTAGTTTACGTGAAACTCAAGTGGCTATGCATAGGTGATGATGGCTGGGCTTTTGGTGGTTGGCCAACTCTTGGTTAACCATTGTTCCCTTCCAATACACCATGGATTCTAACTTCCATGTAAACCCTAAATTTAGTCCAAGTTTCTTCTATAAATACAAGCCCCAATTTCAGATTTTGTGTTGTTAGAAAGTGTTTGATAAGTATAAGTTGGAGAGTTCTAAGTTGCTGAGCTATTATAGAAGCATACTTTGTGTGTGAGGAATCCAATTCAAGATCAGAAAGGTATAAAGTCTATTTGTGTTCTTGAATTGGGTCTTGTGTAATTCTTAAAATTACTTAAATTTCTATGTCAATCAAGATGAATTAACATGCTACAATGTGTTTAAGAGGTATGCTTACATGTATGCACTCTTTAATGACGGTTTGGAACAATTTTAAATCGTTAGGAATCAAGTTGGTTGTTACTCTACAAAACATACTCTGCTTACTGCTTTTGATCCCGATATGGCGCAGCTGTGCCATACCTCAGAACCAGTTGCTGGATTTTATTATGCTAGGTTATTGCTAATATGGTATTATGACTTATGTACACATGAAAAAGAGGTATAACCTGTGTTATAAAGCTTCCTTATGAGTTATGAAGTGTCCAACATGATTTAATAGAAGATCTTTAACAAGGACTTTAAGTTTTGAAAATAAACTTTGTTGAAATTCATGTTTTGCAAATTTTGAGCTTAGTAGTCTATACACATGACTGATTTCACACATAAATGAGCATGATATATGATTCTTAGTTATTATATTCATGACCAAACTTGTTAGACCTTGGGTTAGAGAAGTTTTCAAGAAAAAGCTTGATATGTTAAAGCTAATATGCATGAATACTACATGATATACATTATGATCTTGCGAAAGTGTTAACATGACTTGACTACATATGATAAGAGCGTTAAAGTTTCCTTGGACGTGTTAAAGTGCATTGTTCAAGTTTAAAATGGTTTCAAAAGCAAACTTAGATATGTTTTCAAACCAAGTGCATTAAGTATGAGTAGTTAAGTTCTTAGAATCTAAAATGACATGTTTACATTCACTATGTCTCTAAGCATGACTCTTATATGTTTGATATAACGGTAGTAAACCAAACATGAGTATAGGTATGTTTTTAAAGCAATACCAGTGCTAGTTATGAATTAATGGAATAAACACTATGAGCATGTGTATTAACAGATTATGTGACCTCTATGTAGACATATAGCCAAGTTATAAAGCATGGTAACCATATGACTTTTCTATTCCTTAATACCATGAAAATTGTAAGTTAAAGCTTGTAAAAATAAACTCAAGAATGGTCATATGCTTATGTGAGAACCTCTAACATGTATGTATGTTAAAGTATAAGTGAATAGGTGTGTTAGAGTTGGATGAAGCGAAGTCAGTGCATTAGCTCAACCTGGTTTGGCAGGGGACAAAGACAACAAGGCCAGTCCCTAAGCTTTCAGCAGGTATGCAATTACGCCCATCCTGCAGTCATGAATAGTTTCTATTTTGATCTGATGTTCGAAGCATACCTTTATGATTACTTTAGCTTGTATTATATGACCAATATGCTTTGTAATGTGTTAAGAAACATGTTAGATGCTAGAGTTAAATACTTAACGGATGATTAGAAATTTCAAGAATGAAGTTCAAAAAGGTATTTGCAAACTATAAGGCAATGATTTGAAAAATATGTTGTCTGACTTTATGGTGTCATACAATCTGATTTTTGTGCGTTGAGGATGTCGGATATGCAATATAGTATGTATAAAGCTTACAACTAAGTTAGAAGTCTATGTGTACGTTTGGACTTACATATATGAGTTTATGAAACTAATGAATATCCTATACGTGTAAATATATTATGTTAGGATCCGAAAGAGGGTATTAAGCTTTACTTTGGTAAACTACGCTTAAGGAAAGTATCCTAAACCCTTGCATTACTTTATTCAATGGATATTGTAAGCAAGTATCTAAACCTTATTTCTTTGAATGCAAGCTATCTTACTTTCTCGTTTGATTGAGCTAGTATGTTTAAACTCTTGTGAAAACTATTATTCATGTTGAACTTGGTATTGTTCTTGAATATTGTGAAGGTGTCTATGACATTTGATCCGGCTAGACTATATGCATGTTTATAAATCTTTCCAAACCAATTGACTGGAGCGGAAATCTTGAGAACTAAGTTGAACAACCCTTATGGTAAGGGGAGTGTATATTGTTAGAAGCCCCAACACACGCGCGAATATTACTGTGGTGTTATGCATAACATAGAGTATTGTAGACTGATCATCTATCGTACTTAATTCTTTTGGGTTATCAGTTTGATATTGGTAATTCTAGTAGATGTTCAATAGTCCTTAGTGACTGCTCAGTATAAATTTTTTTATCCAGTTAGATAAGTTGATAACTTTGAATTCATATATATCTGTTGATCTATATTAAACTATCATTTCCTATTTTAAAGATTTGATTCGAGAATTGTTGATACTCATTGTTCATGATATTATTCTAAAACTCTGAACTATCTTGGAGACTATACTTTGATATTTCAAACTTGTGATATGATACTCATTACCCTTGTTGTATATTACTTGTTGGGCAATTTGTGCTCATTCTTGCTTATTTAAAACCTTTCAGTTAAGGCAGAACATGGAAGTGTCTCTGGGAAAGACAAGGGCAAGGGCAAGGCTACCGACTAGCTTGTTCCTTTATGTTTAAAATTGTTATGTTGTAATAAGATTGTTTTCAGACTATGTTTAAGCTTAAGTAGGATTATGTAATAAGTCTTTATTAGATATTATTATGTAATCTATTAAGTATTGTAGGTTGCGAGACTTGGGAGAATAATTATAATAAATCATTGTATATTATTCTAGATTAGATCTTCCGCTGTGAATGTGTAATTTTAGTTATTATTGTATTACCATAAGCACGTGACGAACCGAATTCGAGTGACCAAGTGGCGGTCCGAATTTGGGGGCGTCACACGTACCCGTTGTGGATTCTGCTCATTCTTCTTCCATTCCCCGCGGGAGCTTCCAACTATAAATGTGTTGATTCCAGAGCTTCTGGATGATTTGAGTCGTCACCCCTCGATCTATCTTCATGCAAACAAGGTAATATCCGTGTTGATCTTCCTTTTCCCATTTGTGGGGGCAAGGGTTTTGATTTTGATTTGCACCTTGATGCAGGTTCCCGGCTTTACTTAGCCCAGAGGGAACTGGTTTAGCATACATTCTTTGTACCAGACTCTCTATCTAGAGTACCAAGAGAATGTTCATGCCTGGGCCTTCGAGGTTTTCTTTTCCATCATTCCCCGTCGTTGTCCTTGGGGTTATCTTAGGGCTTTTTCTGAGTGCTGGTTTCACCAGACACAGTCTCTCCATTTATTGGATTGTGAGGTGATGATTGTAAGACCTCAACTTATTATAAATAAAATTGAATTTCCTTTATTTATTATTTTGAAATAGTAAGGTTTGATTTGATTAATGTGGTTAGTTATGGGTAAAATGCGCAAATATTTTAAATAAGCAAGTGGTTATAAAATATTCATTTTTATCAGAGAATATTCGTTTGGTCATGGAATATTCTTACTGTCGGGGAATATTCGTACGACGACACAGCCTTGTGTGGGCCCCATAACGAAAAACAATTGGATGAATAAATCGACAAGTATAAGTTGTTTATAAATAATTGCCAGCGATTTATTACCATTAATATTGTTGGAATTCCGATGGTTAAAACACGATGTCTACAGCGTTGTTGCCTGCGAAGAGCACGGTATTGCACCAATTATTGATTCTTACGTAAGAAGGAACTACCCAATAATTGTTACAGTAATTACTATTCAGTATTTTATTTTATTGATTCAATAATTGCTACATTGATATTCTATATTACTGTTGTTTCAATAATTGTCACTACACAGTATTTTCCATTATCGAAGCAATAATTCATATTATCTGAATAATATTATTAGATAATATTATTGGCAATGTCTAGAAAGTTCTGTCTAAGGAGAGGTTTGGTCACCTAATTGCGCGCTAGTAAGGAGAAATTCTTATTGTAAAACTCCCTCTTTCTTGGGAACTGCCTGGTTGTCGGTATTGTGATTCTGTAATATTATTTATGAATAATTAATTATTGATTTATATGATGAGAAAAATATTCATTTTATGTGGATATAGATGGAGAAAATTTTTAAAGTGACAATTGTTGAAAATCGATATTTTATCTTTTCTGATAAAATAATATTTTATTATATTATTATAATATTATAATGATGATATTTTTACAATAAATGTGGGATATATGAGTATATGAGGAGAAAGAGTATTTTGTGGCATTAAATGATTAACACATGTTTTGTGTGTCGGTGGACCCCAATAATTGACCGAAATTTGATTATAGCCTGTAAAATCACCTGTTTGTGGATTTTGGTCAATTTCTGTTTGGAATTTGGAAAAACTTAAACTTACAAAGTTGTAGATAATGAAATTTCCTATGGAAAAGACATGTGGTTTGAATTTTTCTGATAAAAGGGCTATTTATTATGAATTATTGAAGTTCCGAAGTTCTGAAATAATTAATTTTTGAAAGTTTTAATTATTTTTAATTACAAAATCGTTTTTTTTCCTTGGTGGGCTGCATTAAACATGTGCAAGGTGCCTAAATTCAGATTCAAGAGGTGGGCTTGACAATTTTGTAAATATAATTATATTATATTAAATTTTCTACTTTGGTGTTCTAAGCAATTTCCTATAAATAGGGTGCTTAGGTTAGAATAGAAAATCACACCAGAAACTGAAGTTTTCTCTCTATTTCTCTCTCGATATATTGAGCGTATTCTTGTGAGTATTTTAGTACTTTTAGTATTGTTATACGGTGCAAGTTCTTTCAGCACTATATCCAGTATTCCAGTCAGAAGTTCTATCCTTTTGAGGTAAGGGATGTTATTTTCTTCGTAAGTGATATTATTTCTTCAATATCATTATGCCGAAACATTGGTTGGAACTTTTTCATGTCGGGGTTACTATTCATGAGTTACTATTCACGAGTTACTATTCATGAGTTACTATTCACGAGTACTATTCACGAAGCATGATGATTTTTTTTGTGAAATTTCTATCTTTTAGTGTAGGAGTTACTATTCACGATATACTGACTATTCACTATCATTTACACTATTCACGTAAAATTAAATTTTCTTTTCTGTGTCCAAGATTATCTGTTATGATTCCTATCTTTGATTGGATCTATGTTTTGATCATTCTTGAATTTTACTCCACTCTGGTTATTTATGAAGTATTTTTGAACTTGGATTGTTTAAAGTACGAATCCTTAATATTTATTATTTTGTTTTAGTGGATTCGTTTTCTTTAAAATATTTTTCATCATCCTCAGTCCTAAATGATGATATTATTGAATATCTTTGGCCTGTAGTGCAAAGATTAATGATTTCTAATGAATATCTTTGGCTCGTAGTGCAAAGATGAACAAGTGTTTAGATGAACATGACCAACTGATGAATATCTTTGGCCTGTAGTGCAAAGATGAATATTTAATTTCAATTATATATTGATTGATGTTACAGGGATAAAAGATAGACGATGAACTTTTAAATTCATATATAGAAGATAGTAGATTTCATTCTCTACTTAACTCTTTTAATGAATTATTATTTCATTGCGAATATTGATTTAAAACTTGTTTGTCTATTATATTCTATTAGATTTTTCCTGTTGAAGACTAACGATAATTTGTTCTATATTATCTTGGTCATAATGTTCTTCTTCGGGCTAGTTGAGCTCACCCTTTTCCTTTGTTGTTCCATTTTTCTTCTCGGGGAGGCGAGAATGTGGCGAGTACTAGCCTGGGGTGTGGAATGATGGTTCTAGAAGTGGTTCTAGTAGTCCTCACTATTCTGTAAAAATAGTGTATTAATAATTATAATGAGGACTTATTTGAGTATGGATATTGTCTAGATGACAATATTTGTATTTAAATTCACAATTTTTATGTTGTATTAATAAAGTTGTAGTTGTTTCTGTACCATGTATTTTGGCGACTCAGAATGGGTGTTGTATACCTATTTTGGGGGCGTCACAGTTGGTATCAGAGCTTAGGGATATGATCTCTGGCAGAGATCGGGGAATAGAACTAGGAAGGGAGAGACGCGTAAATCCTTCGCTAGTGTGTCCTACCTAAGATTATTTGTTGGTCGGTCATAATATAGGGGTATTATGTGATATGTTAATTTGTTAAATTAACCCTTGTTTTATGGCAGTATTTGAGAATGTCGACAGTGGAGTAAATGAGACCGTGGAGACACCTGTGCTCACCAACGAGGAGAACGTGCAACAGGCTGGCAATGTTCCTCTTGTGAACAACACCACTGAGCAGATGATGAACGATGGGATGCTTAGAAGCATTTTGCAGTTCATGCAAAATCAGACGAGGGAGACTCGTGTTCAAAATACAGGAGGAAATGATAGCAATTTACGGTTTGTCACAGCCAAGCAGTTCAAAGAGTTGGGACCGCTAGAATTTATTGGAAAGCTGGATCCGATCAAGGCAGAGACGTGGGTTAAACAAATTACCAAGATATTCGATGTCTTGGGATGCACGGAGGAACAGAAGGTTCCATTCGCCACCTTTATGTTCCGTGTGGCGAGGCGGTAGACTCTTCGGTGGAGAGTCGTGAAGCGTACCCATCCAAATTAAGACTCAAAGCATGTCTTGGGAGACATTTCAGAAATCTGCTCAATGACAAGTACATTCCTCAAAGTATTCGCTATATGAAGGAGGTAGAGTTTATTAGATCGAGTAGTAGAATAACATGGTGGTGTCCAAATCTGGCGAAGTTTGCAGAGTTGTCCAGTTTGCACCTCATTTGGTGGAGAATGAGGAACGATGACGCGGATGTTTTGAGAGGTTTGAAACCCGGCGATACGTCAATATCTCATTTCTCATAAATTTTCTCTCTATTCGGATGTTGTCAATGTGGCTCAATTATTAGGCGAGATAACGAGTACTGGCCAATGAGGGACCACAACTGGATCATACCGGTGATGTAAATCATCGTAACAACGATAACCAACGGAGAAAGAAAAATACGGACAAGAGCGGTAACCACTCTGGTGGTAATCATGGCCATGAAAATAGAAGAAGCGAGTCGGGGGGAGATTTTAAAAGGGAGAGATTCAACAATGGCAATGTGAAGACGTCAGCACCAGCAGCAACTGGTTCCAAGGGAGGAGAACGACCACCGATTATATGCTATAAGTGCGGAAAAGAAGGACATATCAGCCCAAACTGCCCACAACAGTTTAAGGTATGTTATAATTGTGGAAAGGAAGGACATATCGCTCGAGATTACACTGTAGCGAAACCAAGTCCAGCGGGGATGGTGACTCAAAAGGCTGTCCCAGAAAAGTCAAAGTCAACGGTTCCTAGAAAAGCATTTTTCGTGACTGGTCAGAATGCGAGGAACCCGAACGAAGTTTGTGACGACCCCAAAATAGGTCCATTCCATCCAACCCATTCTGAGTCGCCAAATACATGGTATAGAAACAACTACAACTTTATTATCACAACAATAAAACTGTGAGTTTAAATACAAATATTATCTTCTAGACAATATTTATACTCAAATAAATCCTCATCACATTTATTGATACATTATTTTACAATAACGGTGAGGACTACTAAACAACTCTCTCTAGAACCTTCATTCCATACCCACTAGTACTCGCTACATTCTCGCCTCCCGAGAAGAAAAATGGAACAACAAAGAAAAGGGTGAGCTCAACTAGCCCAAGAAAAGAATGTTATGACTAAGATAATATACAACAAATTATCGTTAGTCTCCAACAGAAAAATCGATGAATACAATGTATGACAAGTTTCGGATCAATATTCGCAATGGAAATAATAATTCATGTAAGAAATTACGTAGAAATGAAATCTACTATAATCTATGAATTTAACGATCCATCATCAATATTTTATCCTCGAACATCAATCAATATTCATCTCAAATCAAATATTCATCTTTGCACTACAAGCCAAAGATATTCATCGATCGTTATGTTCATCTCAACACTGCTCATCTTTGCACTAAAGGCCAAAGATATTCATCGATCGGTAATATGTTCATTTAAACACCGCCATCTTCAGCACTACAAAGCCAAAGATATTCATCGAAATCATTCATCTTTGCACTACAAAGCCAAAGATATTCTTCAGAAATCATTCATCTTTGCACTACAGCCAAAGATATTCTTCAGAATCATTCATCTTTTTGCACTACAGCCAAAGATATTCAATAATATCATCATTTAAGACCGAGGATGATGAAAATATTTTAAAGAACGAATCCAAAGGAAACAAAATGACAAGGATTAAAGATTAAGGATTCAGACTTTTGTTTTATCCATGTCCAACAATACCCCAAAAATAATCACAGTGGTGTAAAATTCAAGAATGATCAAAACATGGATACAATCAAAGCTAGTATCCAAAATAGATGTTTTGGACAAAAAGAAGAAATTTTATTTTTTGGTGAATAGTACCGTATACGTGAATAGTGCCGTATACGTGAATAGTGCCGTATACGTGAATAGTACCGTATACATGAATAGTAAATCCGACACCAAAAGATAGAAATTCCACAAAAACATCTTCACGCTTCATGAATAGTACTCGTGAATAGTAACTCGTGAATAGTAACTCATGAATAGTAACTCATGAATAGTAACTCATGAATAGTAACCCCTATATGAAAAAAGTTCCAAATTTGATAAAACTTCAGATCAACATTTCAACATAATGATATTGAAGAAATAATATCATTACCGAAAAAAAAATAATATCCCTCATAATCCCTTACTATCCCTTACCTCAAAAGAGCAAAGACTTCTCGACCGGATATCTGATATGATTGTCAAGGAAACTTGCAGATCGATGAATATCAACTCACCAAGTATCTAAATACTCACAAATTACACTCAATAATCTAGAGAGAAAGAGAGAAACTTTGTTTCGTGTGTGATTTTCAATTCTAACTTAGCCCTATTTATAGAAAAATGTTAGCCTACCAAGCGACACTTGACCAAGCACCGATGGCTTTACCTCTACTATTGCCACCCACCACATTTGAAATAAAATTCAGCACATTTTTTCACCAACCACAAGTGGGGCCCACTCAATTCTAGAATTTTCCACCAAAATCAATTATAACCCTAATTTCCTAATCACCCACCTCTTAAAATTCATAACAAATCATTCGCTCATTTTTAACGGTTCAAAATTTGTGGACATATCCTCAACTTATGTATGTATAACATACCCAAAATTACCACAATCCAACTGGTTTGGATTAAAAATTATAACCCCGCAATATATCTCAAAAACCCCGATTTGATTTTTTTTAATACCTCCAATCCGATAAAATACCGATAAAACACCTCAACATTAATTCCTTCATTAATAACCACATAAATAAATCCATCATTTATATTCATATAAAATAAATATTTCCTTATCATATGAATCAATAATTAATTATTCACAAATAATATTACGTAATCACATTTATGATAACCAGTCAGTTCCCAGAAAGAGGGGCTTTCGAATAAGGATCTCTCCTTCTTGCGCCAAATTAGGTGACCAAACCTCTCCTTAGATGTAACTTTCTAGACATTGCCAATAATGTTATCTAATAATATTATTCAAATAATATGAATTATTGATCCGATAATGGGAAATCTTGTGCGATGACAATTATTGAAACAATAATAATATAAAATATCAACGCAACAATTATCAATCAATAAAATAAAATAATCTGATAAAGAATTCTCGTAATAATTATTGAGTAGTGCCTTCTTACATAAGGATCAATAATTCAACAATCTTTGTCGTAATACCGTAATACATCAGGCAACCACGCCAGACATCGTATTTTAACCACCGGTATTCCAACAAATCTTAATTGTAATAACTACGCCAGCTATTTATAACCACCCAAACTTTGTGTCGCTTTCCTCATCCAATCGCTTTTTCCGTTATGGGGCCAACACACGGTCATTTGTGATATTTAATATTCTTCCGACAAAATGAATATTTTATAACCACTTGCTTATTTTGAAATATTTGCGTATTTAACCCTTAACTATCCACATTAATTAAATCAACCCTTACTATTTCAAAATAATAAATAAAGGAAATTCCTTTTTATTTAAAAAATTTCGGGGTCTTACAACCTCCCCTCCTTATGAAATTTCGTCCTCGAAATTGACGTACGTACCTGGTGTTTCGAAAAGGTAAAGATACCTCGCTTTCATTTTCGTTTCCAACTCCCAGGTCATTTCCTCAATAGCATGGTTTCTCCACAAAACTTTAACTTATGGTATAACCTCGGTACATAGGTCATGTTCTTTCCTCTACAAAATCTTGACAGGTACCTCCTCGTACGTTAAGTCTTCGGCTATCTCGTCCGGTTCTAACTCAATGACATGGTTCGGGTCGTCCACCTATTTACGTAACATCGATACGTGAAAAACGTTATGAACACGCGTCATACTTGGTGGTAAAACGAGTCTATAGGCCACAGTTCCTATTCGATCGAGAATTTCAACTGGATTAATAAATCGAAGGTTTGAGCTTTCCTCACCTCACCGATTCTCTCGCTTTTGAAATAACAACTTCTTGCACTCCTTCTTCAAATTCATCACCTCAAATTGTAGCTTTGATAACACTTTAACTTTATCGATTAAAGTTGATTACACTCGCATATCATCACGTACTCGTATATCATCACGTGGGTACCTGAGTTTTCATCTCCATCTCTATTATTTGTAAATTATACTGAAATGAGTCTTTGATAATATTGTACTCGTATTTGTATACGATCTTCTACTCAACACGCCGCCTACCACGTTAAACTTTTCCAGGATGGCATGGTCGTAACATGTCTTTGAAATGAGTCTCCTCTTGAGTTCTTCAAGCTCTTCCCACATTCCTTGCTCCATTCGAATTTTGTATCTCTACGAGTTAGCTACGTTAATGGAATAGCGATTCGAGAATATCCTTCAACGAATCTCCATAATAACCAACTAAGCACAAAAGCTACGTATTCCGATTCTTCGACTTAGGTTGCTCTCAAATCGTGACTTATATCCCAATCTTGGATAAAGACGTCACAATGACACCTATCGCCTTTACTATCGCATCGAATATGACGTCCCCTACGAGAGTTCGGCTTAGTGAATTCCACAAAGGAAGTCACAAGATAAAGGCTCAGTACCAAATTCTATAATTGAATTTTAACTCCACGTTCAATAGAGCCATTTGATATGAGATTTTAGAAATGAATTTTGTCTTAGGGTTCAAATTCAATACAAAATTTAATATCGTGCTTTGGGAGTAAGCCAAGAAATTCTTCGAGAAAATACGTCGGAAAAATCAATAACAACAAGAATATTATTCAAATCGACGTGTCTTTATTCAAATCCATAACATGGACTAAGAAAACTTGACATCCGTAATAAACGAATGACTTCATGGCTTGATATGAAAATGTTTGATTACAATGGTTTGATTGCTTGAATTCAATAACGAGTTGCTTAGGAATATGAAAACTAACAACCTTACAAAAGCAATCAATTTTGGCGTGATGAGTAGTTAACCAATCAATCCCCAAAAGCAAGTATCTTTAAAGAGATAAGGTCACTGGTGTAAGGTAATGGTGCCAACTCTCAATCAAACAAAATTTATAAACAAAGGGATGTGATGAAAGTTTCTCCCTAACTGAGTTTCCACAGATAGGTCAAAGTCTAATTTCTCCGAGTCAAGTTTAAACGCTGAGCACAAGGCGGGAGAGAGAAAAATGAATGGGTAGCACCAAGATTTCGAGTAAGGTATAAACTTCGCAAGAATTTATAATTAACTAACCCGTGCTAACTTCGCTCGGTTCCTCGATTTTGACCGGTCACGACAAACGCTCTTCCAGAATCGTTGACTTTGACTTTTCTCGGGACATCCTTTTGAGTCACCGCCTCACATTGACTAGGTTTCGATATCGTATAATCTTGAGTGATATGTCCTTCTTTTCCACAATTATAGCATACCTTAAATCTGTTGTGGGCGCTTTGACCGATATCATCCCTCTTCCCGCATTTTGTAACATACGACCGATGGTCTTTCTCCTCCCTTGGAACCATTTGCCACGCTTGCGACCAGCGTCTTCACATGGTCATTGTTGAATCTCCTCTTTTAAAATCTCCTCCCAACTCGCTTCTTCTATTTTCATGGCCACGATTACCACCAGAGTGGTTACCACCTTTGTCCGTATTCTTCTTTCTCCACTTGGTTATCGTTATTCGATGATCGCTATCTTTGGTATGATCCTCGGTTATGGTCCTCGTTTGAACGCACTCGTTATCTCGCCTAACAATCGAGCCCTGCGCTACAACATCTCGAATAGAGAAAATTTATGAGAAATGAGATATCGACGTATGCCGTGTTTCAAACCTCTTAGAAACATCCGCTATATACGCTCCTCATTCTCCACCAAATGAGGTGCAAACACGATAACTCATAAACTTCGCCTCGTCATCGGGACACCGCCATGTTATTCTGCTCCAATCTAATAAACTCCACTTCCTTCATACGATGAATACTTTCGTGGAAGTACTTGTCATTGAATCGCTTCTCAAGCGTCTCCCGCTGACATGCTTTGAAGTATTTGGATGGGTACGCTTCATGATTCCCACCAAGTCCGCCTTCGCCACGGAACATAAAGGTGGCGAATGGAACCTTCGTTCCTCGTGCATCCCAAGACATCGAATATCTTGGTAATTTGCTTAACCCATGTTTCTTTTACCATGATCGGATCTGGCTTTCCCTTAAATTCGGTGGTCCCAACTTTGAACTGCTGGTTTGTGACCACCCGTGAATTGCTATCATTTCCTCCTATATTTTGAACACGAGTCTCCTCATCGTCGATTTTTCGCATGAAACCGCAAAAAGCTTGTAAACATTCCTCGTTCATCATCTCGCTTTCAATGGTGTTGTTCATGTGAGGAACATTGCCACCTGTTGCACGTTCTCCTCGTTGGTAAGACAGAGGCATCTCCACTACCTCATTTACTCTAATCATTAATATTCTCACGACATTCTCAAATACTCATAAAACAAGTGGTTAATTAAGGAAATCAATATATCACATAATATCCCTATATATTGACCAACTAACAAATAAGCTTAGGTAGGACACACTAGCGAAGGATTTACTCGTCTCTCCCTCCTAGTTTTATTCCCGATCTCCGCTTAGAGATCATATCCCTAAGCTCTGATACCAACTGTGACGACCCCAAAATAGGTCCATTCCATCCAACCCATTCTGAGTCGCCAAATACATGGTATAGAAACAACTACAACTTTATTATCACAACAATAAAACTGTGAGTTTAAATACAAATATTATCTTCTAGACAATATTTATACTCAAATAAATCTTCATCACATTTATTGATACATTATTTTACAATAACGGTGAGGACTACTAAACAACTCTCTAGAACCTTCATTCCATACCCCACTAAGTACTCGCTACATTCTCGCCTCCCGAGAAGAAAAATGGAACAACAAAGAAAAGGGTGAGCTCAACTAGCCCAAGAAGAATGTTATGACTAAGATAATATACAACAAATTATCGTTAGTCTCCAACAGGAAAAATCGATAGAATACAATAGATAACAAGTTTTGGATCAATATTCTAGCGGGAAATAATAATTCATGTAAGAGTTACGTAGAGAATGAAATCTACTATAATCTATGAATTTAATACCCCATCATCAATATTTTATCCCCAGAACATCAATCAATATTCATCTCAAATCAAATATTCATCTTTGCACTTCACAAGCCAAAGATATTCATCATCGGTCCATGTTCATCTCAACACTGCTCATCTTTGCACTAAAGGCCAAAGATATTCATCGATCCATTCATGTTCATTTAAACACCGCCTCATCTTTGCACTACTGTGCCAAAGATATTCATCGTAAATCATTCATCTTTGACTACAGTGCCAAAGATATTCTTCAAAAATCATTCATCTTTGCACTACAGGCCAAAGATATTCTTCAGAAATCATTCATCTTTTACACTACAGTGCCAAAAGATATTCAATAATATCATCATTTAAGACCGAGGATGATGAAAAATATTTTTAAAGAACGAATCCAAAGAAACAAAATGACAAGGATTAAAGATTAAGGATTCAGTACTTTGTTTTATCCACGTCCAACAATACCCCAAAAATAATCACAAAAGTGTAAAATTCAAGAATGATCAAAACATGGATACAATCAAAGCTAGTATCCAAAATAGATGTTTTGGACAAAAGAAGAAATTTTATTTTTTGGTGAATAGTGCCGAGATATCGTGAATAGTGTCGTGATCGTGAATAGAATAAAGTATCACGTGAATAGTACTGAGATATTGAATAAGTAAATCAATCCAAAAAGATAGAAATTCCACAAAAACATCTTCACGCTTAATTAATAGTACTCGTGAATAGTAAATCGTGAATAAGAACTCATGAATAGTAACTCATGAATAATAAACTCATGAATAGTAACCCCTGACATGAAAAAGTTCCAAATTTGATAAAAACTTCAGATCAATATTTCAACATAATGATATTGAAGAAATAATATCATTACTGAAAAAAAATAATATCCCTTATAATCCCTTACTATCCTTTACCTCAAAAGAAAGCAAAGACTTCCGATCGGATATCGGATATGACGAAGGAAACTTGCACCGATGAATATTAACTCACCAAGTATCTAAATACTCACAAATTACACTCAATAATCTAGAGAGAGAAAGAGAAAAACTTTGTTTCGGTGTGATTTTCAATTCTAACTTAGCCCTCTATTTATAGAAAATGTTAGCATGTAGGCAAGGACTCGACCACTACTTGATGGCTTTTACTCGCTACTATTGCCACCCACCACATTTGAAATAAAATTCAAAGACATTTTTTCACCAACCACAAGTGGGGCCCACTCAATTCTAGAATTTTCCACCAAAATCAATTATAACCCTAATTTCCTAATCACCACCCTCTTAAAATTCATAACAAATCATTCGCTCATTTTAAATCGGCTCAAAATTTGTGGACATATCCTCAACTTATGTATGTATAACATACCCAAAAATTACCACAATCCAACTATTTGATTAAAAATTATAACCCCGCAATATATCTCAAAACCCCGATTTGATTTTTAATACCTCCAATCCGATAAAATACCGATAAAACACCTCAACATTAATTCCTTCATTAATAACCACATAAATAAATCCATCATTTATATTCATATAAAATAAATATTTCCTTATCATATGAATCAATAATTAATTATTCACAAATAATATTACGTAATCACATTTATGACAACCAGTCATTCCTCAGAAAGAGGGGCTTCCAATAAGGATCTCTCTCATCGTGCCGCGTAATTAGGTGACCAAACCTCTCCTTATGTAACTTTCTAGACATTGCCAATAATGTTATCTAATAATATTATTCAAATAATATGAATTATTGATCCGATAATGGGAAATATCTTGTGCGTTGACAATTATTGAAACAATAATAATATAAAATATCAACGCAACAATTATTGAATCAATAAAATAAAATATCGAATAAGAATTATCATAACAATTATTGAGTAGGCCTTCTTACATAAGGATCAATAATTCAACAATCTTTATAATACCGCAGTATCTCTCTTTGGCAACCACGCCAGATTCTCGTATTTTAACCACCGGGTATTCCAATGGTTTTAATTGGTAATAACTACGCCGTTATTTATAACCACCCAAACTTTGTCGCTTTCCTCATCCAATCGCTTTTTAGTTATGGGCTAACACGGTCGCATACTGGGCCGCATTTAATATTCCCGACAAAAATGAATATTTTATAACCACTTGCTTATTTTGAAATATTTATGATTTAACCCTTAACTATCCACATTAATTAAATCAACCTTTACTATTTCAAAATAATAAATAAAGGAAATTCCTTTTATTTAAAAAATTTCGGTCTTACAACCTCCCTCCTTATGAAATTTCGTCCTCGAAATTGACGTGCGCATTCTGTGTGTTTGAAAAAGGTAAAGATACCTCGCTTTCATTTTCGTTTCCAACTCCCGTGTCATTTCCTCAATAAGCATGGTTTCTCCACAAAACTTTAACTTATGGTATAACCTCTAAGACATAGGTCATGTTCTTTCCTCTACAAAATCTTGACAGTATCTCCTCGTACGTTAAGTCTTCTTGCTATCTCGTCCGGTTCTAACTCAATGACATGGTTCGTCGTCCACCTATTTACGTAACATCGATCGTGAAAACGTTATGAACACGCCGTACTTGGTGGTAAAACGAGTCTATAGGCCACGCTCCTATTCGATCGAGAATTTCAAATGGATTAATAAATCAAGGTTTGAGCTTTCCTCACCTCACCGATTCTCTCGCTTTTAAAATAACAACTTCTTGCACCTCCTTCTTCAAATTCATCACCTCGGTGTGTGTGGCTTGAATGCCTTTTAACTTTATCGATTAAAGTTGATTACACTCGCATATCATCACGCATCAGATATCATCACGTGGGTACCTAGAGTTTTCATCTCCATCTCTATTATTTGTAAATTATAATGAAATGAGTCTTTGACAATATTGTACTTGTATTGTGATACGATCTTCTACTCAACACGCCACCTACCACGTTCGCTTTTCCAGATGGCGTACGGTCGAATATGTCTTTGAAATGAGTCTCCTCTCGAAGTTCTTCAAGCTCTTCCCACATTCCTTGCTCCATTCAATTTTGTATCTCTACGAAAGTTAGCTACGTTAATGGAATAGCGATTCGAGAATATCCTTCAACGAATCTCAGATAATAACCAACTAAGCTTCTAAAGCTTACGTATTCCGATTCTCACTTAGGTTGCTCTCAATCGCGACTTATATCCCAATCTTGGATAAAGCTGACGTCACAATGACACCTATCGCTTTACTATCGCACGAATATGACGTCCCCCTACAGAGAGTCTCGCTTAGTGAAATTCCACAAAGGAAGTCACAAGATAAAGGCTCGTGTACCAAATTCTATAATTGAATTTTTAACTCCGGTTCAATAGAGCCATTTGATATGAGATTTTAGAAATGAATTTTGTACCGTTCAAATTCAATACAAATTTAATATCGCTTTGGGAGTAAGCAAGAAATTCTTCTAAAATACGTCGGGAAAATCAATAACAACAAGAATATTATTCAAATCGACGTGTCTTTATTCAAATCCATAACATGGACTAAGAAAACTTGACATCCGTAATAAACGAATGACTTCATGGCTTGATATGAAAATGTTTGATTACAATGGTTTGATTGTTGAATTCAATAACAAAGTTGCTTAGAATATGAAAACTAACAACCTTACAAAAGCAATCAATTTTGGCATGATGAGTAGTTAACCAATCAATCCCCAAAAGCAAGTATCTTTAAAGAGATAAGGTCAACGTAAGGGTAATGGTGCCAACTTGAATCAAACAAAATTTATAAACAATGGATGTGATGAAAGTTTCTCCTAACGGAGTTTCCACAGATAGTCAAAGTCTAATTTCTCCTGAGTCAAGTTTAAACGCCGAGCACAAGGTGAGAGAAAAATGAATGGGTAGCACCAATGATTTGAGTAAGGTATAAACTTCGCAAATTTATAATTAACTAACCCGTATAACTTCGTTCGGGTTCCTCGTATTTTGATGACCTGGCCACGACAAACGCCTTCCGTGAATCGTTGACTTTGACTTTTCCGGGACATCCTTTTGAGTCACCGCCTCACCGCACTAGGGTTTCGATATCGCATAATCTTGAGTGATATGTCCTTCTTTTCCACAATTATAGCATACCTTAAAACTGTTGTGGGGCGCTTTGACCGATATCCCCTCTTTCCGTGATTTGTAATATATACGATGAGATGGTCTTTCTCCTCCTTGGAACCACTTACACCATCAAGCGCCGACGCCTTCACATGGTCATTGTTGAATCTCCTCTTTTAAAATCTCCTCCCAACTCGCTTTCTTCTATTTTCATGGCCACGATTACCACCAGAGTGGTTACCACCTTTTGTCCGTATTCTTCTTTCTCCACTTGGTTATCGTTATTCCGATGATCGCTATCTTTGGTATGATCCTCGGTTATGGTCCTCGTTTGAACGCATCAATTATCTCGCTCTAACAACCTGAGCCTCTGCTTTACAACATCTGAATAGAGAAAATTTATGAGAAATGAGATACCGACGATGCCAGTTTCAAACCTCTTAAAACATCCATCATACGCTCCTCATTCTCCACCAAATGAGGTGCAAACTCGATAACTCCGCAAACTTCGCCTCGATCGGGACACCGCCACGTTATTACGCTCGAATCTAATAAACTCCACTTCCTTCATATGACGAATACTTTCGTGGAAGTACTTGTCATTGAATCGTTTCAAACGTCTCCCATGACATGCTTTGAGTGCAATTTGGATGGGTACGCTTCACGATTCCCACCAATGTCTGCCACTACGGAACATAAAGGTGGCGAATGGAACCTTCGTTCTCCGCATCCATCCTAAGACATCGAATATCTTGGTAATTTGCTTAACCCATGTTTCCGCCATGATCGGATCTCGCTTTCCCTTAAATTCGTGTGGTCCCAACTCTTTGAATCGCTTGGCCATGTGACCACCCGTGAATTGCTATCATTTCTCCTATATTTTGAACACGAGTCTCTCGTCCGATTTTGCATGAACTGCAAAAAGCTTGTAAACATTCCCTCGCTCATCATCTCGCTTTCAGGTGGTGTTGTTTCACAGGAGGAACATTGCCACTGCTGTGACGCTCTCCTCGTTGGTAAGTACAGCATCTCCACGGTCTCATTTACTCCAATCGTTAATATTCTCACGACATTCTCAAATCATCGTTATAAAACAAGGGTTAATTAAGGAAATCAATATATCACATAATATCCCTATATAATCGACCAACTAACAAATAAGCTTAGTAGGACACACTAGCGAAGGATTTACTCGCCTCTCTCCCTCTAGTTTTATTCCCCGATCTCCGCTAGAGATCATATCCCTAAGCTCGATACCAACCGTGACGACCCCTTAAATAGGTCCATTCCATCCAACCCATTCTCGAGTCGCCAAATACATGGTATAAAACAACTACAACTTTATTATCACAACAATAAAATCAGAGTTTAAATACAAATATTATCTTCTAGACAATATTTATACTCAAATAAATCTTCATCACATTTATTGATACATTATTTTACAATAACGGTGGGGACTACTAAACAACTCTCTCTAACCTTCATTCCATACCCGACTAGTACTGCTTACATTCTCGCCTCCCGAGAAGAAAAAAATGGAACAACAAAGAAAAGGGTGAGCTCAACTAGCCCAAAGAAAGAATGTTATGACTAAGATAATATACAACAAATTATCGTTAGTCTCCAACAGGAAAAATCACGATAGAATCAATAGACAACAAGTTTCGGATCAATATTCGCAATGAAATAATAATTCATAAGAGTTACGTAGAGAATGAAATCTACTATAATCTATGAATTTAATAAATTCCATCATCAATATTTTATCCTCAGTAACATCAATCAATATTCATCTCAAATCAAATATTCATCTTTGCACTACAAGCCAAAGATATTCATCACCAATGTTCATCTCAACACTGCTCATCTTTGCACTAAAGGCCAAAGATATTCATCGATCATTATGTTCATTTAAACACCGCTCATCTTTGCACTACGGCCAAAGATATTCATCGAAATCATTCATCTTTTGCACTACAGGTGCCAAAGATATTCTTCGAAATCATTCATCTTTGCACTACAGGCCAAAGATATTCTTCAGAAATCATTCATCTTTTGCTACTGGCCAAAGATATTCAATAATATCATCATTTAAGACCTGAGGATGATGAAAATATTTTTAAAGAACGAATCCAATTGAAACAAAATGACAAGGATTAAAGATTAAGGATTCAGATTTTTGTTTTATCCATGTCCAACAATACCCCAAAAATAATCACAAAGGTGTAAAATTCAAGAATGATCAAAACATGGATACAATCAAAGCTAGTATCCAAAATAGATGTTTTGGACAAAAGAAGAAATTTTATTTTTTTGGTGAATAGTGCCAGATATCGTGAATAATGGTCGTGATACGTGAATAGTCTGCGTATCGTGAATAAGACCGTATACATGAATAATAAAATCCGACACCAAAAGATAGAAATTCCACAAAACATCTTCACGCTTACGTAATAGTACTTTCGTGAATAAGAATCGTGAATAAGAACTCATGAATAGTAACTCATGAATAGTAACTCATGAATAGTAACCCGACATGAAAAAGTTCCAAATTTGATAAAAACTTCAGATCAACATTTCAACATAATGATATTGAAGAAATAATATCATTACAAAAAAATAATATCCCTTATCCCTTACATATCCTCCTCAAAAGCGGACTTATTGGATATCGGATATGTGGCAAGAAGAAAACTTGCAATGATGAATATCAACTCACCAAGTATCTAAATACTCACAAATTACACTCGATAATCTAGAGAAGAGAAAACTTTGTTTACGTGTGATTTTCAATTCTAACTTAGCCCTCTATTTATGAAAAATGTTATTGCCCGAAGCCGAGACTTGACACGCTACACTGATGGCTTTACTGCCACTATTGCCACCCACCACATTTGAAATAAAATTCAGCACATTTTTTCACCAACCACAAGTGAATTTTTCAATTCTAGAATTTTCCACCAAAATCAATTATAACCCAATTTGAATCATTACCACCTCTTAAAATTCATAACAAATCATTCGTTCATTTTAACGGTTCAAAAATTTGTGGATATCCTCAACTTATGTATGTATAACATACCCAAAATTACTACAATCCAATGGTCGGTTAAAATTATAACCCCATATATCTGAAACCCGATTTGATTTTAATACCTCCAATCAGATAAAATCACGATAAAACACCTCAATTAATTCCTTCATTAATAACATAAATAAATCCATCATTTATATTCATATAAAATAAATATTTCCTTATCATATGAATCGATAATTAATTATTCTGAAATAATATTACGAGAATCACATTTATAATAGACGAACATTTCCGGAAGGGGCTTTCATAAGGATCTCTCCTTCTATGGCGCGTTGATTAGGTGACCATCTCCTTGAAGAGAACTTTCTAGACATTGCCAATAATGTTATCTAATAATATTATTCAAATAATATGAATTATTGATCGATAATAGAAATGCGTGCGATGACGATTATTGAAACAATAATAATATAAAATATCAGCCTAATTATTGAATCGATAAAATAAAATCTTGATTAATTCTCATAACAATTATTGAGTAGTGCCTTCTTACATGGGATCAATAATTCAACAATCTTTATCTTGTCTGTAGTATCTTCTTTATGCGACCATAGCGTATTCATATTTTAACCATCGGTATTCAATGTCTTAATCAGTGATATAACTACGTTATTTATAACCACCAAACTTTGTCGTTTTCCTCATCCATCGCTTTCCGTTATGGGGCCAACACATGGTATTGCTTGGCAGTATCGTGCGAATATTCCCCACAAAAATGAATATTTTATAACCACTTTCTTATTTTGAAATATTTATATTTAACCCTTAACTATCCACATTAATCAAATCAACCCTTACTATTTCAAAATAATAAATAAAGGAAATTCCTTTTTATTTAAAAAATTTGGGGTCTTACAAAGTTAACACACTTAGTTAATTAATTATAAATTCTTGAAAGTCTATACCTTATTAGATACCGATTCTACCCATTCTTTTATCTCTCCTATAAAACCCGAATTTTATGAAATAAAAGTATTCAATTTTTCTATTTAGTAAATGGTTAAATTGATAAAAGTTTAAAGTTAAGGGTGATATATATAAATTTTTAAAATAACCAGTGGTATAAAATACTTATTGTTATCGTGGAATATTCTTTTGCGTTTGGGAATATTAAAATTAAATGCCAGCCCATTTGTGGGCCCCATAACGTAATAACCGTCGGATGAAGAAAATGACAAGTTTGAGTTTTTATAAATAATTGCGTAGTTATTACTGCTAACACTCATTGGAATACCGGTGGTTAAAATACGATGTCGCCAGTGGTGCATGCGATACCCACGATTGCACAAAGATATTTTTCAATTATTGATTCTTACGTGAGAAGCACTACTCAATAATTGTTACGAGTAATTACTGCTCAAAGATATTATTTTATTGGTTCAATAATTGCTCATAGGCTGATATTTTATATTATTGTTGTTTCAATAATTGCCACTGCACAGTATTTCTCATTATCAAATCAATAATTCATATTATTTGAATAATATTATTAGATAGCATTATTGGCAATTTCTAGAAAGTTCAGTCAATGAGAGGTTTGGTCACCTAATTGTGCGCCATGAAGGAGAAATCCTTATTGAAAAGCCCCTCTTTCTGAACCGTACTGTCATTCATAATTGTGATTCTGTAATATTATTTGTGAATAATTAATTATTGATTTATATGATAAGGAAATATTTATTTGATGTGGATATAAATGATGGATTTATTTATGTGGTTATAAATGAAGGAATTAATGTTGAGGTATTTTATCAGTACTTTGTCGGATTTGAGGTATTAAAAGATCAAATCGATTGTTCTTACAAACTTTATTATGTGAGTTATAATTTTTAATCGTAGAATTTGGATCGTTGTGATTTTTGGATATGTTATACATATATAAGTTGAATATATGTTCAAAAAGTTTGAACCGTTAAAAATGAACGAATGATTTGTTATGAATTTTAAGAGGTGACTGATTCAGAAATTAGGTTTATAAATGATTTTGGTGAAAATTCTAGAAATGGGTGGGCCCCACTTTTGGGTTGTTGGGGAAGATGGCTGATTTTTGGTGGGTGGAATAGTAGCGCGATAAAAGCCATCAGTGTAGCAGTCAAGTCTGCTTCTTGCTGTGTTAACATTTTCCTATAAATAGAGGGCTATGTTAGAATTGAAAATCACACCAAAATTCATAAGTTTTCTCTTTTTCTCTAGATTATCGAGTGTATTTTGTGAGTATTTAGATACTTGGTGAGTTGCTTTATTCATCGCTGCAAGTTTTCTTCATATCATATCCGATATCCAATCCGTAAAGTGGTGCTTTTTTTGAGGTAAAGGATAGTAAGGGATTTGAAGGGTTATTATGTTTTTCAGTTTAAGTTTTTTTTGAAATAATCGAAAAAATTCGAAAAAATTTAAAATGATATTTTGATGAGTTTTATTGATTGTGTCCAAAAATGGTAATTTTTGGATGTATAGATTAAGAGTTATGAATTTTATGAGAAAAGACTATTTTAAAAGTAACCGCTTATAACACCTTGTAGTTAACTCCAAAATTGATGAAATTTTTATTGGGAGTAAATCTATATAATATCAGTGTACTCTGTGAATTTCGGAAATTTTGGACAATAGTACAATTTATGATAAATGTCTAAATATTTGACGGTTTTGGCCATATGAAAAATAGTAAATGAATTTTAAAAATTCTAAGAAAAATATATGTTCAATGTGGGACTATATTTTGCTAAATCCCTAAAAAGAAATATTTTTGGAATTGATTTGGTATTTTTCATGAAAATGGTCTAGTTATGAGTAAATGAATTAAATATGTTATGTGAAGTAAGAAAATTAGAAAATAGGATTTTATGGCTTGAGAATTCTACATGAGGTATATGCAGATTTTTGATGAGGGTTTTGGTTATTGGTGATGAAATCTTATGAGTTTGACATTTTAGGATGATTAAATGCATTATTTAGTAAAATATAAACAATTAAAATAAATTATTTAAAAACTTAAGAAATATTATTCTTTCAATATCATTATACCAAAATATTGGTATGAATTTTATTGTGGAATTTCTACCTTTTTGTGTCGGGTCTACTATTCATGAGTTACTATTCACGAGTTACTATTCACGGGTACTATTCACGATAAAATTGGTTTCTTTTTTCTAACCAAATTATAGTTGATTTATGAATATTACTCTTGAGATTAAATCTAGATGTTTTGATTATATTATTTTTATTATCATATATAACATTTTTATAACCTTAATGATGACATTTCTCTTTGACTTGAATGTAAAGATGGGTAGATTTTTGGTATGATCATGACTATGGGTTCTCTTTGGCCAGTAGTACAAAGTTGAATTGTTGACTGGTATGATCATGACCATTGAATTTATAAGTGAATATCTTTAGCTTAAGTGCAAAAGGTGAAATGATCAATATGGCTATAATTATTGTTTATATATTTATTGTGTGAGTTATAATTTTTAATCTGACCGTTGGATCGTTGTGATTTTTGGATATGTTATACATATATAAGTTAAGTATATGTTCACAAATTTTGAACCGTTAAAAATGAACGAATGATTTGTTATGAATTTTAAGAGGTGACTGATTTGGAAATTAGGTTTATAAATGATTTTGGTGGAAAATTCTAGAAATGGATGGGCCCCACTTTTGGTTGTTGGGGAAGATGGCTGATTTTTGGTGGGTAGAATAGTAGCAGGTAAAGCCATCGGTGTGTGTCAAGTCTACTTGCGTCTTAACATTTTCCTATAAATAGAGGGCTAAGTTAGAATTAAAAATCACACCGAAATTCATAAGTTTTCTCTTTTTTCTCTCTAGATTATCGAGTGTATTTTGTGAGTATTTAGATACTTGGTGAGTTGCTATTCATCGGGTCTGAAGTTTCTTGAAATCATATCCGATATCCAATGTCAAAGTCTTTGCTTTTTGAGGTAAGGGATAGTAAGGAATTTTAAGGGTTATTATGTTTTTTCGGTTTAGTAGTTTTTCCGACTCTCAAAAATCGTGAAAAAATTTAAAATGATATTTTGATGAGTTTTATTGATTGTGTCCAAAATGGTGATTTTTGGATGTATAGATTAAGAGTTATGAATTTTATGAGAAAAGACTATTTTAAAAGTAACCGCTTATAACTCCTTGTGGTTAACTCCAAATTTGATAAAATTTTTATTGTGAGTAAATCTATATAATATCGAAGTATCTACTGTGAATGTCGAATTTTGGACAAGAGTACAATTTATGATAATTGTCTAAATATTCAATTGTTTTTGGCCATATGAAAAATAGTAAATGAATTTTAAAAATTACGAGAAAAATATATGTTCAATGTGGGACTATATTATGCTAAATCCCAGAAAAAGAAATATTTTGGGCCGGTTTGATATTTTTCATGAAAATGGACTAGTTATGAGTAAATGAATTAAATATGTTATGTGAAGTAAGAAAATTAGAAAATAGGATTTTATGGCTTGAGAATCCTACATGAGGTATATGTAGATTTTTGATGAGGGTTTTGGTTATTGGGGATGAAATCTTATGAGTTTGACATTTTAGAATGATTAAATGCATTATTTAGTAAAATGTAAACAATTAAAATAAATTATTTATAAACTTAAGATGTAAGACCCCGAATTTTATAAAAGTATTCAATTTTTCTTATAATTACTATTCAGTAAATGGTTAAATTGATAAAAGGTTAAAGTTAAGGGTGATATATGATTTTTTTTTCAAAATAAGCAAGTGGCTATAAAATACTTATTATTGTCGGGGAATATTCGTTTGGTCGTGGAATATTCTTGTTGTTGGGGAATATTCGCATGACTGACAGAGCCATTATTGTAGGGCCCATAATGAATAATAAAGCTTGGATGAAGAAAATGATAAATTTGAGTTTTTATAAATATCGGCGTAATCGTTACCGTTAACACTGTTGGAATACCCGGTGGGTAAAGTAAAATAATACGCGTTGTTGCACAGTAGCACATGGTATTGCATAGTATTATTGAATTATTGATTCTTACGTAAGAACTACTCAATAATTGTTACAGTAATTACTGTTCAATATATTATTTTATTGGTTCAATAATTGCTGCGTTGATATTTTATATTATTGTTGTTTCAATAATTGCCACTGCATAGTATTTCTCATTATCAGATCAATAATTCATATTATTTGAATAATATTATTAGATAGCATTATTGGCAATTTCTAGAAAGTTCATCAATGAGAGGTTTGGTCACCTAATTGCTTGGCAAAGATGGGAGAAATCCTTATTGAAAGCCCCTCTTCTCGAACCGCACTGGTTGTCATAATTGTGATTCTGTAATATTATTTGTGAATAATTAATTATTGATTTATATGATAAGAAAATATTTATTTGATGTGGATATAAATGATGGATTTATTTATGTGGTTATAAATGAAGCAATTAATGTTGAGGTGTTTTATCAGTATTTTGTCGGATTGGAGGTATTAAAAGATTAAATCGGTGTTCTTAAAGCTCTATTGCGTGAGTTATAATTTTGATCTGATCGTTGGATCGTTGTGATTTTTGGATATGTTATACATATATAAGTTGAGTATATATCCACAAACTTTGAACCGTTAAAAATGAACATATGATTTGTTATGAATTTTAAAAGGTGTTAAAAATCATCCGTTTATGGGTTTTGATATTTTCCGTCTCTTGAATTTGGAAAAACTTTCTTTCGCAAAAAGTTGTAAAGAATTTGATTTAAATGTGGAATGGACATAAAATTCGTATTTTTCTGATAAACGGGCTATTTTCTATGAATTATTGAAGTTTCAAAAAATAAAATTATTTTTATTAAAAATGGGGTGGGACCCACTTTTACTTTTCAAAACATGTGGGCTGAATTCTTTCAAAGATGGCTGGCTTGTTTGATTAAAAGAAGTGGCGTAGAAGATGAGGAATAAAAATAATATTAATTTATTATTTAGTCTCCTTTGGCGTTCTAGCATTTTCTTATAAATAGGTGCCTAAGTTAGAATTGAAAATCACATCAAAAACATAAGTTTTCTCTCTCTATATTATCAAGCATATTTTTGTGAGTATTTAGATATCTTGAGTGTTTCTATATCTGGCTTGAAGTTAGCTTCGATATATATCCGATATTCAAGTCAGAAGTACTGCTCTTTTGAGGTAAGGGATTTTAAGGGTTGTTATGTTTTTCATGTTTCGTAACTTTTTCGACTCTCAAAAAATTCTAGAAAAATTTGAAATGATATTTTGATGAGTTTTGTTGATTGTGTCCGAAAATAGTAATTTTTGGATGTATAGATTAAGAGTTATGAATTTTATGAGAAAAACTATTTTAAAAGTAACCGCTTATAACTCCTTGTGGTTAACTCCAAAATTGATGAAATTTTTATTAAAAGTATATCTATATAATATCAGTATACTCTGTGAATTTCGGAATTTTTGGATAAAAGTACAATTTATGATAAATGTTTAAATATTCGGCGATTTTGGCCATATGAAAAATAGTAAATGAATTTTAAAAATTCCGAAAAAAATATATGTTCAATATGGGACTATATTCTACTAAATCCCAGAAAAGAAATATTTTTGGGACTGATTTGGTATTTTTCATGAAAATGGACTAGTTATGAGTAAATGAATTAAATATGTTATGTGAAGTAAGAAAATTGAAAAATAGGATTTTATGGCTTGAGAATCCTATATGAGGTATATGCAGATTTTTTATGAGGGTTTTGGTTATTGGTGATGAAATCTTATGAGGTTGGCATTTTAGAATGATTAAATGCATTATTTAGTAAAGTGTAAACAATTAAAATAAATTGTTTATAAGCTTAAGAAATATTATTCTTTCAATATCAGTATACCAAAATATTTGTATGGATTTTATTGTGGAATTTTTACCTTTTTCATGTCGGGGTTACTATTCACGAGTTACTATTCATGTGTTACTATTCATGAGTTACTATTCATGAGTTACTATTCACGGGCACTATTCACGGCAAAATTGATTTCTTTTTCTTACCAAATTATAGGTGATTTATGAATATTACTCTTGAGATTAAAACTATATGTTGATCATATTATTTTTATTATCATATATAACATTTTTATAACCCTAACGATGATATTTCTCTTTGACTTGAGTGTAAAGATGGGTAGATTTTTGGTATGATCATGACTATGGGTTCTCTTTGGCCAGTAATGCAAAGTTGAATTGTTGACTGGTATGATCATGACCATTGAATTTATAATTGAATATCTTTAGCTAAGTGCAAAGGTGAATTGATCAACATGGTTATAATTATTGTTTATATAAATTCTGAAATGATTATATATTTCTTTGAGATATTAATATATTTAGCCAGTAGTGCAAATATGAACTGTTGAGGAATATCTTTGGCCTGTAGTGCAAAGATTAATTGTTGATGAATATCTTTGGCCTGTAGTGCAAAGATTAATTATTGAGGAATATCTTTGGCCCGTAGTGCAAAGATGACATGTTGTTGAATATCTTTGGCCAGTAGTGCAAAGATGAATTGTTGATGAATATCTTTGGTAGTAGTCTGAAACATGAATTTATTAGTATGATTATGAGCAGAATCTGTGATTTGGTATAACCATGATCTTTGATGTTTCGTAAAGACATGTGATGAAAATTATCTTAAATCCCGGATGCGAAGAAAAATTTAGAATCACAATTATGATTATGAGTTATTCATATGATTGTGGACGGTGATTTGTTGATTGATGTTACGAGGATAAAACATTATTGGTGGATTTTTAATATGGAAAGATAATAGACTTTATGGTCTATTTGACTCTTCTAATGGATTGCTTCGTTCACTGCAACTATGGTTGAAATTTTTATCATCTACCATATGTTCTAAATCTACGATTTATTATTGATGAAGGCTATTGATAATTTAATTATCTTTAGTCATGATATTCATTCTTGAGCAAGTTGTGCTTCACCCTTTTATTCACAATTCCTTTCGGTAATAAGAGTATAAATTTGGAATCGAAAGAGGGGGTAACAGGGGAATAGAATCGTGGTCATCATTTAGTAGTTATATTTGGTGAATCAAATAGGGTGAGGCGAACCCAACGTTGGAAGGGTGTTTTGCCACTATCATACAAGATGTCTAATGACATACAACCTCGTGTCATCATAAGACAGGATTGTGCTCATCCACTTGCTGAGTATATTTACGAGCACTACCTATATAATCTTGGTGTTTGTTTGAAGTATAATTCTCAATTAGAGACAGTGGAGATAATGATATGTCAAGAGAAGACTCACCATTGGGAAGAATATGATAGTAATCTTCTCATTTTTCTTTGGGGTCTATTGGGTCAACCAAGAATAATTTTGTGGCCATATGATATCTATCATAACCTGATTTATTACCTCCCATGTATACGAAGGTTTCTTTGAGCACTTCCCAAAGATTTTAATTTCTAAAACAGTTTTTGACTATACCTTTATGTAAGATGTCATGGTGACGTGCTACCCAAGTTGGTGTCAAGAGTCACAGTTGATATATATATTTGTATCAAAACTCACAACACATGAGTTGTTATATTTTGCACTACAATTGTTGTAATAAAGTTGTAGTTGTTTTCTGTACCATGTATTTGGCAACTCGGAATGGGTTGGATGGAATGGACCTATTTTGGGGTTGTCACAGTTGGTATTAGAGCATAGGGATATGGTCTCTGGCGGAGATCGGGGAATAAAACTAGGAGGGGAGAGATGAGTAAATCCTTCGCTAGTGTGTCCTACCTAAGCTTATTTGTTGGTCAGTCATAATATCGGGATATTATGTGATATGTTAATTTGTTTAATTAACCCTTATTTTATGACAGTATTTGAGAATGGCAGCTGAGAATGTTAATAACGGAGTGAATGAGACAGTGGTGATACCTCTAATCACCAACCATGATAATGTGATGTCAGGCGAAGAAGGAATTAGAGATATTCTTGTGGTGAGGGAAGAATTAATAGTTGCACCCGAACTAGTCGCAGAGGTAGCAGCTGAGAGTGAGGAAGAAGATGAACCTGAAGAGAATTTATTAGAGGTATTTTATGATCAAAATGTAGAATTGCAAAATCGTATTCATGAGTTAGAAGAGCAAATTTGAAGAATGACAAAGCACGTGGAGCAAAAGGATGCAACGATTCAAGCTTGTGTTACCCGATATGTGATGCTTGAACAGAAGCATTCTTTGGCAGAATATAAGATGATAAAGCTGGAATCTGAGCTGAAAGAAGAAACAACTGAACGAGTGAGAATGAGTGATGCATGGTTAAAAGCCACACGACGCGTTGATATTGTGGAAAGAGATGTCCGATCTAAGAAGGCTAAAATAGATTATATGAATTTCTCTTTTTGGACAGCAATTGGGAGAACCTAACATCGAGTTTTGAATTACCTATGCAGAGCGAGCGATCAACCTGAATTTGATATGGATCAAGATTGATGATTCAGATCATGAATCGAGAGTACGACGAAGGCGATTGAGGAGGAATATGCCCTATAGAAAAGTATATTCCAATGGTAGTGATGACGCCAAATGTTGCCCCAGACAAGTCAAAGCCGAGTAGTTTGAGGGATAGCGGTTGTCATGACTTCCCAACAAGTGAGGAACCCAAATGAAGTTATCACGGGAGATGAGCAATGGAGAAATCATGATGACCGGAGAGATAGAATCTGAAATGAAAGCAAGGTATTCTCAACTCTTCGAAATACCAGGTACGTAAATTTCGGGGACGAAATTTCATAAGGAGGGGAGATTGTAAGACCCCGAATTTTATAAAAGTATTCAATTTTTCTTATAATTACTATTCAGTAAATGGTTAAATTGATAAAAGGTTAAAGTTAAGAGTGATATATGAATTTTTTTCAAAATAAGCAAGTGGCTATAAAATACTTATTATTGTCGGGGAATATTCGTTTGGTCGTGGAATATTCTTTGTTGTTTGGGAATATTCGTATTTAATGGCAAGATCCATTTGTGGGGCCCATAATGTAATAAGCTGTCGATGAAGAAAATGACAAATTTGAGTTTTTATAAATAACGACGTAATCGTTATGAATTAACATCGCTTGGAATACCCGGGTGGGTAAAGTAAAATAATACGCGTTGTTGCACAGTAGCACACGGTATTGCACAGTATTATTGAATTATTGATTCTTACGTAAGAACTACTCAATAATTGTTATAGTAATTATTGTTCAATATATTATTTTATTGGTTCAATAATTGCTGCGTTGATATTTTATATTATTGTTGTTTCAATAATTGTCATCACACAAGATTTCCATTATCGGATCAATAATTCATATTATTTGAATAATATTATTAGATAGCATTATTGGCAATGTCTAGAAAGTTACATCAAGGAGAGGTTTGGTCACCTAATTGCTTGGCGTCGATGAGGAGAAATCCTTATTGGAAAGCCCCTCTTTCTTAGGAATTGCACGGGTTATCATAATTGTGATTCTGTAATATTATTTGTGAATAATTAATTATTGATTTATATGATAAGGAAATATTTATTTGATGTGGATATAAATGATGGATTTATTTATGTGGTTATAAATGAAGGAATTATTGTTGAGGTATTTTATCGATGATTTTGCTTGGATCGAGGTATTAAAAGATTAAATCGGTGTTCTTAAAGCTCTATTGCGTGAGTTATAATTTTGATCTGACCGTTGGATCGTTGTGATTTTTGGATATGTTATATATATATAAGTTGAGTATATATCCACAAACTTTGAACCGTTAAAAATGAACATATGATTTGTTATGAATTTTAAAAGGTGTTAAAAATCATCCGTTTGTGGGTTTCGGATATTTTCTGTCTGGAATTTTGAAAAACTTTCTTCTGCAAAGTTGTAGAGAATTTGATTTCGTGTGGAATGGACATAAAATTCGTATTTTTCTGATAAACGGGCTATTTTCTATGAATTATTGAAGTTTCAGAAAATAAAATGATTTTATTAAAAATGGGGTGGGACCCACTTTTACTTTTCAATACACGTGGGCTGAATTCTTTCAAAGATGGCTGGCTTGTTTGATCAAAAGAAGTGGCGCAGAAGATGAGGAATAAAAATAATATTAATTTATTATTTAGTCTCCTTTAAGCGTTCTAGCATTTTCTTATAAATAGGTACCTAAGTTAGAATTGAAAATCACACCAGAAACATAAGTTTTCTCTCTCTATATTATCAAGCATATTTTTGTGAGTATTTAGATATCTTGAGTGTTTCTATACTGGTATGAAGTTAGTTCAAATTATATCCATATTCAAGTCAAGTAATGCTTCTTTTTGAGGTAAGGGATTTTAAGGGTTGTTATGTTTTTCATGTTTCGTAACTTTTCCGACTCTCAAAAATTCTAGAAAAATTTAAAATGATATTTTGATGAGTTTTGTTGATTGTTTCCGAAAATGGTGATTTGTGGATGTATAGATTAAGAGTTATGAATTTTATGAGAAAAAACTATTTTAAAAGTAACCGCTTATAACTCCTCGTGGTTAACTCCAAAATTGATGAAATTTTTATTGAAAGTATATCTATATAATATCAGTATACTCTATTAATTTCGGAATTTTTGGATAAAAGTACAATTTATGATAAATGTCTAAATATTCGGCGATTTTGGCCATATGAAAAATAGTAAATGAATTTTAAAAATTCTGAGAAAAATATATGTTCAATATGGGACTATAATCTACTAAATCTCGGAAAAGAAATATTTTTGGGACTGATTTGGTATTTGTTATGAAAATAGATTAGGTATGAGTAAATGAATTAAATATGTTATGTGAAGTAAGAAAATTAGAAAATAGGATTTTATGGCTTGAGAATGCTATATGAGGTATATGCAGATTTTTGATGAGGATTTTGGTTATTGGTGATGAAATGTTATGAGGTTGACATTTTAGAATGATTAAATGCATTATTTAGTAAAGTGTAAACAATTAAAATAAATTGTTTATAAGCTTTGTGAGACCCCAGATTTTATCAATAAAGATTTAAATTTTGTCGAAATAATTTTTTAATATTATGGTGTGAATTTGAGATAATATTATAGTTGTGGGTAGTATTTATAAATTTTGCAAAGTATGCAAGTGGTTATATTATATTCGATTGGTTGGGGAATATTCGATTTAGCGAGGGAATATTCGCATAACTACTCAATTATTGGTGGACCCCACAAATAATTATTGTCGGATTGAGAAAATGACAAAAATATTTTATTGAAATAACGGTGGAAAGTTTTACTGGTTGATCTTGTTGAACTACTCTCGGTAGTAAAAGTACAAAGAATACGTCGTGTGGTTGCATAGTAGCACTCAGTATTGATTATTGATGCTTATGTGAGAAGTCACTCGGTTTGATTCCATTATTGTCGATTAATAATATGAATTATTATAGCGATAATGACGTTTTGTTTTATTCGTATTATTAACGTAATAAAATGAAACATCTTTTATATAAAATAGAATACTTTATTAAAGTTATTCTATAAATAGAATATATTATATTTTATTATGCATAGTGTTGCATAGTGTTTTTGCATAGTATTGTATAGTGTTTGCATAGTAAAATGTTTTTATATAAATAGAATATATTATATTTTATTTAAAAGATTTTTCTTTAAATATGGACCGTCAGATTAAAAGTAAATCAATCTGGACCGTTCATGGATTAGTTACTATGCATTCCATTTTCCTATAAATAAAGCTCATTCCTTCATTATTTTCTTACGAATTCATTGAAACTCTAGAAAGAGAAATTATAGAGAGAAGCTATAGAGAAAATTATAGAAAGAAGAAGAGTATTCTCGCTACTTCACTACTTCTATATTCAGGTTCTTTTACGGTAGTAGTGGTGTTATTCTTTCTTCTTGAAGAGAACTTGATTTATTCCATTCATTACTATTCCATTGGAATAACTTTTGTAAAAAGTGGTATACCCTATACATAACCCTGTATATATATGGCATATCCTATACTTGGTGAAATCCTTATGTTATTCCATTCTTATTTATTACTGTTGGAATAACTTTTGTATCATGCTGATTTACCTATACTTGGTGACATTCTTCTATTATTCATTGGAACATCCATGCACATGTGTTTTACACCCCACTGGTTCCGCTCTTTATTATTCTGTTGGAACATCCTGTATACGTGTGTTTTACACCCACCGGTTCCATCTTTATCATTCTGCTGGAATATCCTATCATGTGTTTTACACCGGATCCGTTCCATCTTTATTATTCATTGGAACATCCTTGTGCCGGCGTGAATTTCACGACTGGTTCCGTTATTATTATTACTGTTGGAATAACTCTGCCTATCTGAACCGCATACATGGTGATTTCTTTTGTTATTCCATTCTTTATTATACCCTGGTTGGTTAAAACTTTGACTTATACTCCATGAAATTAGTAGAATATCCTCGATATTTGCGTTTCATCCAAAGATCTTTTTATGGAAATATTCTTCCGATCATTCTTGAATTTTACTCTACAAAAACGAAGATCATGTTGACAATTTGGGCGTTAATAATTCATGGATTAAATAATTCTTGAACTTATTTTATTGAATTATGATGTCATTGTCATCATCCTCATGTTATATTATGTTATCTTTGGCTTACGTGCATAGATGAACTTAGTATGATTATGACCGAGGATCATTCTTATAATCATGGCTTGATATAAATGATGTGACAAAAGTCCTCGGTGGCACCGTAATGCGATGATGGATAGTTTTTGGTATGATTATGACCGGGGTGATTCAAGATAGTCATGACCATTGATAATTTGATGAAAATCCTTGGCCGTGTGTACGGGATGATTAGATATTGTGGTTTATTCATTAAACCTGAGTCTTAGTGATAAAAATTGATGAAAACCTTTTTAAATCATAAAAGATAGTAGACTTTATTTTCTACTTGACTCTTTTAATGGATTGCATATTCATTGCTGATTAAAGCGGTTGTCTATTGTATTTTATCGGTTTAACATTGTTGAAGGCTAATGATAATTTATTCGCATTATCTTAGTCATAATATTTCTTCTTGGGCTAGTTGAGCTCACCCTTTCTTTCACTTTGTTCTCTTGAGGAAATGAGAACATAAATTTGGACGAGTCGAGGAGCGGAGTAATGGTCCGGAGGATAGCATTAGTAGTCCTCACTATTCGTGAAATAGTGTGATAATAGTTGTAATGAGGACTCCTTTTGAGTTTGTATAATATCTAGTAGACAATATTTGTATTCAAACTCATGCTTTATATCGTATTGTACACGACAGCTTAAGTTAGTAAGTTGTATTTGAATTTATGTACCATGTAAGTGGCGACCCAAGATGGGTGACGTATACCTAATTTTGGGGGCATCACAGTTGGTATCAGAGCTTAGGGATATGATCCCTGGCTAAGATGTGAGAAAAGTACTAGGAGGGGAGAGACGGGGAAATTCCTTCGCTAGTATGACCTACCTAAGTTTATGTGCTATTTTATTGGTCGGTCAGAATATAAAGATAATTTGTTACATGTTAATTAACCCTTATGTTGTGGCAGTGTTTGGAAATGGCAGCTGAAAATATTCACAATGGAGTGAATGTGACCGTTGTGACACCTTTAATCACTAATCAGGTTAATGCAGTGTCAGACGAGGAACAAATTAGAGATATCCACGTAGTGAATGAAGAACTAATTGTTGCACCCGAGCTAGTTGCAGAGGTAGCAGCTGAGAGTGAGGAAGAAGAGGAAGAAGAGGAACCTGAGGAGAATTGGTTAGAAGAAATTTATGATCAAAACTTAGAATTACAAAATCGTGTTCGTGAGCTAGAAGAACAGGTTGAAGAACGGCAAGCGGTGGTCGTGGAACAAAGGGATACAACAATTCAAAATTAGGTTACTCGATATGTGATGCTCGAACAAAATCACACTTTGGCAGGGTGTAAGATATTAAAGTTGGAATCTGAGAATTTAAAAATAAAAGATCAGCTGAAAAAAGAAACAACCGAACGAAGGAGAATAAAGCGATGTATGGGTAAAAAATTTTGCACAACGCGTTGATAGTGTAGAAAAGAGGCGTTCGATCCAATAAAGCCAAAATAGATGAAATGGACTTTGCTTTTTGGAATGACAATTGGAGAACCAACATCGATTCTAAATTACCACATGCATAGCGGTCAACCCGAATTCGATATGGATCGGAGAATAATGATTCAAATCATGGATCGGGAATGTGAAGAAGCACTTAAGGGTGGAATGTACCCTATAGTAAAGTCAAACTTCGGTAATTTAAGCGAGAGCGTTTAATAGAAAACCCGAACGAAGTTATTACGGGTAAGTTAATTATAAATTAATCACGAAGTCTATACTTTATTCAATACAAGTTCTACCCACTCTTTTATTTCACCTAGTTGTGTTCAACGTTTAAATTTGATTCCGAAGAAGTTAAACTTTGACTTATTGGTTGAAACTTCGTTAGTAGGAACCTTCGTTACCTCCACTGTTGATTAATCTTGTTGTTTCAAATAAACACTTTCACGTTACCTGTCGATATTATCTCTTTGAAAATACTTGCCTTTGAGGTAATTTTTGAAAATGATTGATTAACTACTCATTATTTTTTTGGTAAGGTTGTTAGCTTTCATATTCCTAACCAACCTGTTATACGAATTCAAAGTAACCAAACCACTAAAGTCAATCATTGTCATATCAAGCCATAAGTAAAGAGCCCCGATCCTTTCGTTGTTGACTTCCTTGTGTAGAATGCACCGAAGCCGGACTTTACAGAGGCGGCGTCGTGAATGAAGATGGCAAGTTTATAGGTATCATTGTGAGGTCTTTATCTAGGTTAAGGGATAGAAGTCACGATTGGTATCAATGTGACGTATCATCCAAGTCTTTGATGAGAGTCACAGTTTTGAATGATATTTCTATTATTAATAAATTTCTGGCGTATTCTTGAAGACTTCTTAGCCTACTTAGAGCGTGAAATCGAATTTCATTATTGACCCAAAGATATAAAACCCATTTCTTAAACCCTCAAATATTTCTTCAACTAAAATGAATAGTTTACGTGGTTTATGATGAAAGTCATAATAAAAGCATAGGACTGATGAAAATCATGGGTATATGAAGTATTAGTAAGTTTTATGATGAGTTATGTTGGCTAGTATGTGAAAACATGAAAGTTTCTTAGAAATCACAAAGAGTTGAAAATCGATTTTGGTGAAAAAACGTAACATGAAATTCAATTGACCATATCTCCTATTATATTTTGAATTTTTGAGTGTGGTCAAGTCCTAGAGTTAGATCTATGAGTTACCTAACTAATCCAAGTGGAATTACTGGAAAAGGTGTTGTAGATTTTGTGTGTGGACTGATTTTTTAGCAAAGGAGGCCAAAGCTGTAAATTTTGAAAAATGATCTTGCCCGAAAACTTTAAGGGACTGTTTCGGCCACTTAAATTATGAGAAAAATTCTGGGTTTTTGGGACATGAAGTTATATGGTATAAAGTACCTCCTGTCCAAAAATGAGCTCATTCTCGACTTAAAATGAGCAAGTTATGACTATTTCAATATTTAGGTTTTTCCGATGAAAAACTTATAACCGAGTTCTATAACTCTGATGATCATGAAATTTAAACCTGAAGCTCACGTTAACATGTGTAAGGTCCTGCCAAGATTTGGGAATTTTGGAGTTAAACTTGAGGTAGCTAATTTCTTAAGAAATTAATTAGAAATTGATTTTTGAAAAATAGTAAATGAATTTTAAAAATTACGAGAAAATATATTTTCATTATGGGACTATATTATGCTAAATCCCGAAAAGAAATATTTTTGGGACTGATTTGGGATTTTCATGAAAATAGTTTAATTACAAAACATATGAGTTAAATATGTTATGTGAAGTAACAAAGTTGAAAATAGGATTTTATGGCTAGAGGATCCTATATAGAGTATATGCATATTTTTTGATGAGGATTTGATAATTGGTGATGATATCTTATGAGTATGGCATTTTGAATGATTAAATGCATTATATGGTAAAAGCGTAAACAATTGAGATAAATTGTTTATAAATTTAAGAAGTGATTAAAATATTGTTGTAATATTAATGATATTAGATTATGAGATTATTAAGTGATTGATAACATGGGGATATTCTTGAATCCTAAATTATATTATAAATGTTTAATATTTATCCTTTATCTCATTTGATTGATTCTTTATATCATTATCCTCATGTTTATATTATGTTGAAAGTCATCTCATGGCTGTAGTGCATAGATGGACTTGGTATGATTATGACCGAGGGATTGTTCGGTATAATCATAACCGTAATTGAAAACACGATTATCTTTGGTAGTAGTGCATGGATAATTTGTGGTCGTGATACTAATGAATACACGATTATCTTTGGTAGTAGTGCATGGATAATTTATTGGTCGTGATACTAATGAATACACGATTATCTTTGGTGCGTAGTGCATGGATAATTCGTGGTCGTGATACTAATGAATACACGATTATCTTTGGTAGTAGTGCATGGATAATTCGTGGTCGTGATACTAATGAATACACGATTATCTTTGGTAGTAGTGCATGGATAATTTGTGGTCGTGATACTAATGAATACGATTATCTTTGGTAGTAGTGCATGGATAATTTGTGGTCGTGATACTAATGAATACACGATTATCTTTGGTAGTAGTGCATGGATAATTTGTGGTCGTGATACTAATGAATACACGATTATCTTTGGTAGTAGTGCATGAATAATTTGTGGTCGTGATACTAATGAATACACGATTATCTTTGGTAGTAGTGCATGGATAATTCTTGGTCGTGATAATAATGAATATCCTTGGCCCATAGTGCGGGGATGATTCGATGATATGGATTAATTATTGAAATGAGTCTCAAAGTGAATGAAATATTAATTCATGGATGTGGTAAAAGTCATCTTTAGTAGTAGTGTATTGATAGACTTGGTATGATTATGACCAAGGATTATTCGGTATAATCATGATCAGATTGAAAACACGAATATCCTTGGCTAGTGGTGCATGGATAATTAGGTGGTCGTGATACTATTGGTCGAGTCTCGGCATTATTGGTTTTACGTTTGTATATCTTTGGCTGTAGTGCAAAGATGAATTGTTAATGAATATCTTTGGCCGGATTGTAAAAATGAATTTAATGTTTTCAACGATAAAGGTATTCAAGGTATCCTCATCTCTTTATCATATCAGGTACGTACCCTAATTTCGAGGGCGAAATTCCATAAGGAGGGGAGATTGTGAGACCCCAGATTTTATCAATAAAGATTTAAATTTTGTCGAAATAATTTTTAATATTATGGTGTGAATTTGAGATAATATTATAGTTGTGGGTAGTATTTATAAATTTTGCAAAGTATGCAAGTGGTTATATTATATTCGATTGGTGGGGGAATATTCGGTTTAGCGAGGGAATATTAAATACAACTACTCAATTATTGGTGGACCCCACAATGTAATTATTATCGGATTGAAAAAAGACAAAAATATTTTATTGAAATAACGGCGGAAGTTTCTTTGTTGATCTTGTTGAACTACTCGGTAGTAAAAAGTACGAATGTCGTGTGGTTGCATAGTAGCACCGGTATTGATTATTGATGCTTATGTGAGAAGTCACTCGGTTTGATTCCATTATTATGATTAATAATATAAATTATTATAGCGATAATGACGTTTTGTTTTATTCAGTATTATTAACGTAATAAAATGCGAAATATCTTTTATATAAAATAGAATACTTTATTAAAGTTATTACATAAATAGAATATATTATATTTTATTATGCATAGTGTTGCATAGTGTTTTGCATAGTATTGCATAGTGTTTTGCATAGTAAAATGTTTTTATATAAATAGAATATATTATATTTTGTTTAAAAGATTTTTCTTTAAATATGGACCGTCAGATTAAAGTAAATCAATCTGGACCGTTCATGGATTAATTCTTATGCATTCCATTTTCCTATAAATAAAGCTCATTCCTTCATTATTTTCTTACGAATTCATTGAAACTCTAGAGAGAAAATTATAGAGAAAGCTATAGAGAAAATTATAGAAAGAAGAAGAGTATTCTGCTACTTCACTACTTCTATATTCAGCTTCTTTTTACGGTAAGTGGTGTTATTCTTTCTTCTTGAAGAGAACTTGGTTATTCCATTCATTACTATTACATTGGAATAACTTTTGTAAAAGTGGTATACCCTATACATAACTTTTGTATATGCGGCGTATCCTATACTTGGTGAAATCCTTATGTTATTCCATTCTTATTTATTACATTGGAATAACTTTGTATCTGCGATTTACCCTATACTTGGTGACATTCTTCTATTATTCTGCTGGAACATCCTCATGCATGTGTTTTACACCGACACTGGTTCCGCCTTTATTATTCTGTTGGAACATCCTCGTGCGTGTGTTTTACACCTGGACTGGTTAAAATCTTTATCATTACTGTTGGAATATCCTATCTCATGTGTTTTACACCGGATCCGGTTCCATCTTTATTATTATTGTTGGAACATCCTGCTGGTGTGAATTTCACCGACCGGTTCCGTTATTATTATTTCATTGGAATAACTTTGTCATCTGGCGTCGCATACATGGTGATTTCTTTTGTTATTCCATTCTTTATTATACCCGGTTGGTTAAAACTTTGACTTCTATACTCCATGAAATTAGTAGAATATCCTTGATATTTGCGTTTCATCCATATCTTTTATGGAAATATTCTTCCGATCATTCTTGAATTTTACTCTACAAAAGCAGATGTCATGTTGACAATTTGGGCGTTAATAATTCATGGATTAAATAATTCTTGAACTTGTTTTTATTGAATTATGATGTCATTGTCATCATCCTCATGTTATATTATGTTATCTTTGGCTTACGTGCATAGATGAACTTAGTATGATTATGACCGAGGATCATTCGGTATAATCATGGCTTGATATAAATGATGTGACAAAAGTCCTCGATGGCTTCGTAATGCGATGATGGATAGTTTTGGTATGATTATGACCGGGGGTGATTCTTTATAGTCATGACCATTGATAATTTGATGAAAATCCTTGATCGTGGTACGAGGATGATTAGATATTGTGGTTTATTCATTAAACCCGAGTCTTAGTGATAAAAATTGATGAAAACCTTTTAAATCATAAAAGATAGTAGACTTTATTTTCTACTTGACTCTTTTAATGAATTGCATATTCATTGCAGATTAAACCGGTTGTCTATTGTATTTTATCGGTTTAACATTGTTGAAGGCTAATGATAATTTATTACGCATTATCTTAGTCATAATATTTCTTCTTGGGCTAGTTGAGCTCACCTTTCTCTCATTGTTCTCTTGAAAATGAGAACATAGGCTGGAGACGAGTCGGGGAACGGAGTAATGGTCCAGAGGATAGCATTAGTAGTCCTCACTATTCTGTGAAATAGTGTGATAATAGTTGTAATGAGGACTCCTTTTGAGTTTGTATAATATCTAGTAGACAATATTTGTATTCAAACTCATAGTTTATGTCGTATTGTACACGACAGTTAGGTTAGTAAGTTGTATTTGAATTTATGTACCATGTAAGTGGCGACCCAAGATGGGTGACGTATACCTAATTTTGGGGGCGTCACAAGCTTAAGAAATATTATTCTTTCAATATCACTATACCGAAATATTTGTATGGATTTTATTGTGGAATTTCTACCTTTTTCATGTTAGGGTTACTATTCACGAGTTACTATTCATGAGTTACTATTCACGAGTTACTATTCACGGGTACTATTTACGACAAAATTGGTTTCTTTTTCTTACCAAATTATAGGATTTATGAATATTACTCTTGAGATTAAAACTATATGTTAATCATATTATTTTTATTATCATATATAACATTTTTATAACCCTAACGATGATATTTCTCTTTGACTTGAGTATAAAGATGGGTAGATTTTTTGTATGATCATGTCTATGGCTTCTCTTTGGCCAGTAGTGCAAAATTGAATTGTTGACTGGTATGATCATGACCATTGAATTTATAATTGAATATCTTTAGCTTAAGTGCAAAGGTGAATTAATCAACATGGTTATAATTATTGTTTATATAAATTCTGAAATGATTATATATTTCTTTGAGATATTAATATATTTAGCCAGTAGTGCAAATATGAACTGTTGAGGAATATCTTTGGCCTGTAGTGCAAAGATTAATTGTTGAGGAATATCTTTGGTCCGTAGTGCAAAGATGACATGTTGTTGAATATCTTTGGCCAGTAGTGCAAAGATGAACTGTTGATGAATATCTATGGGCCGTAGTGCAAAAATGAATTTATTAGTATGATTATGAACATGAACTATGATTTGGTATAACCGTGATCTTTGATGTTTCAGGTAAAGACATGTGATGAAAATTATCTTCGCCCTGGATGCGAAGAAAAATTTAGAATCACAATTATGATTATGAGTTATTCATATGATTGTGGACCAGGACTGTTGATTGATGTTACAGGGATAAAATATTGTTGGTGGATTTTTAACATTGAGAAGATAATAGACTTTATGGTTTATTTTACTCTTCTAATGGATTGCTCGTTCCGCTGCAACTATGGTTGAAATTTTTATCATCTACCATATGTTCTAAATCTCTGATTTATTATTGATGAAGGCTATTGATAATTTAATTATCTTTAGTCATGATATTCTTTACTGAGTTAGTTGTGCTCACCCTTTTGCTTCACAATTCCTTTCAGGTAATAAGAGTATAGCTGGGTCAAGCGGGGTAACAGGGGAATAGAACGGTGGTCATCATTTAGTAGTTATATTTGGTGAATCAAATAGGGTGAGGTGAACCCAACGTTGGAAGGGTGTTTTGCCACTATCATACAAGATGTCTAATGACATACAACCTCGTGTCATCATAAAGACGAGATTGTGCTCATCCACTTCTTTGAGTATATTTATGAGAACTACCTATATAATCTTGGTGTTTGTTTGAAGTATAATTCTCAATTAGAGACAATGGAGATAATGATATGTCAAGAGAAGACTCACCATTGGGAAGAATATGATAGTAATCTTCTCATTTTCTTTGGGGTCTATTAGGTCAACCAAGGATAATTACGTGGCCATATGATATCTATCATAACCTAGACGCATGGCCTCCCCATGTGAAAGGTTTCCTTGAGCACTTCCCAAAGATTTTATTTTCTAAAACAGTTTTTGACTATAACTTTATGTAAGATGTCATGGTGACGTGCTACCCAAGTTGGTGTCAAGAGTCACAGTTGATATATATATTTGTATCAAAACTCACAACACATGAGTTGTTGTATTTTTCACGACAATTGTTGTAATAAAGTTGTAGTTGTTTTCTGTACCATGTATTTGGCGACTCGGAATGGGTTGGATGGAATGGACCTATTTTGGGGTTGTCACATAAGAAGTATTATTCTTTCAATATCATTATACCGAAATATTGGTATGGATTTTATTGTGGAATTTCTACCTTTTTGTGTCGGGTTTACTATTCATGAGTTACTATTCACGATTTACTATTCACGAGTTACTATTCACAGGTACTATTCACGATAAAATTGGTTTCTTTTTTCCAACCAAATTATAGTTGATTTATGAATATTACTCTTGAGATTAAATCTAGATGTTTTGATTATATTGTTTTTATTATCATATATAATATTTTTATAACCTTAATGATGATATTTCTCTTTCACTTGAGTGTAAAGATGGGTAGATTTTTGGTATGATCATGACTATAGGTTCTCTTTGGCCAGTAGTGCAAAGTTGAATTGTTGACTGGTATGATCATGACCATTGAATTTATAAGTGAATATCTTTAGCTTAAGTGCAAAAGGTGAAATGATCAACATGGTTATAATTATTGTTTATATAAATTCTAAAATGATTATATATTTCTTTGAGATATTAATATATTTGGCCTGAAGTGCAAATATGAACTGTTGATGAATATATTTGGCCTGTAGTGCAAATATGAACTGTTGATGAATATATTTGGCCTGTAGTGCAAATATGAACTGTTGAGGAATATCTTTGGCTGTGGTCTGAAAAGTTGAATTGTTGATGAATATCTTTGGCCCGTAGTGCAAAAGATGACCCGTTGTTGAATATCTTTGGTGTGGTGAAAAAGATGGTGCATTGATGAATATCTTTGGCCCGTAGTGCAAAGATGAAATTGTTAGTATGATTATAAATGCGAAGCTGTGATTTCAGATATAACCATGATCTTTGATGTTTGAGTAAAGACATGTGATGAAAATTATCTTAAATCACGGATGCGAAGAGGAATTTAGAATTACAATTATGATTATGAGTTATTCATATAATTGTGGAAAAGAACTGTTGATTAATATTACGAGGATCAAACATTGTTGGTGGATTTTAACATGGAGAAGATAAAAGATTTATGGTCTATTTGACTCTTCTAATGGATTGCTTTCGTTCATTTGCTACTATGGTTGAAATTTTTATCATCTACCATATGTTCTAAATCTACGATTTATTATTGATGAAGGCTATTGATAATTTAATTATCTTTAGTCACGATATTCTTTATTGAGCTAGTTGTGCTCACCCTTTTGCTTCATAATTCCTTTTCGTAATAAGAGTGTAGTCGGGTCGGCCAGAAATAAGGGGAATAGAAGCTGTGGTCATCATTTAGTAGTTATATTTGGTGAATCAAATAGGGTGGCGAACCCAACGTTGGAAGGGTGTTTTGCCACTTTATCATACAAGATGTCGAAGACATACAACCTCGTGTCATCATAAGAGCGGTCAGTTGTGCATCCACTTCTTCGAGTATATCTACGCGCACTACCTATATGATCTTGGCGTTTATTTGAAGTATAATTCTCAATTAGAGACAGTGGAGATAATGATATGTCAAAAGAAGACTCACCATTGGAAAGAATATGATAGTAATCTTCTCGTTTTTCTTTGGGGTCTATTGGGTCAACCAAGGATAATTCCGTGGCCATATGATATATATCATAACTTGGAAGCATGGCCTCCCATATACGAAGGTTTCCTTGAGCTCTTCCCAAAGATTCTAATTTCTAAAACAGTTTTTGACTATATATTTATGTAAGGTGTCATTGTGACGTGCTATCCAAGGTTGGGATGAGAGTCACAGTTGGTATATAATTGTATCCAAACTCACAGCATATGTGTTGTTGTATTTTGCACGATAATTGTTGTAATAAAGTTTTAGTTATTTTCTGTACCATGTATTTGGCGACTCAGAATAGGTTGGATGGAATGGACCTATTTTGGGGTTGTCACATCTCCTGCTTGTGCTCAATGTTTAAACTTGATTCCTGAGAAATTAGACTTTGATTTATCCATGGAAACTCCGTTAGGAGAAACTTTCGTTTCATCCACTGTTTATAAATCTTGTTTGATCCAAGTTGGCACCATCACATCACCTGTTGATCTTATCTCTTTAAAGATACTTGATTTTGATGTGATTTTAGGGATTGATAGGTTAACTACTCATTATGCCAAATTGATTACTTTCGTAAGGTTGTTAGTTTTCATATTCCTAAGCAACCGGTTATTATAATTTAAGCAACCAAACCATTGAAGTCAAACTCTTTCATATCAAGCCGTAAAGTCATTCGTTTATTGAAAAACGGATGTCAAGATTTCGTAGCCATGTTATGGACTTGAACAAAAATACGTCAGATTTGAATGATATTTCTATTGTTAGTAAATTTCCTGACGTATTTGCTGAAAAATTTCCTGGCCTACTCCCAGAGCGTGATATTGAATTTTGTATCGACTTTGAACCCGGTACAAAACCCATTTCTAAAATCTCATATCGAATGGCTCCTATTGAACTTCAGGAGTTAAAAACCCAACTATGGAAGTTGATAACCATGCCTCTATCTGGTGACTTCTTTTGTGGAATGCAATCAAAGCCGGACTCTCCGTGGGGGCGCCGTATATTCGATGCGATAGTAAAGCGATAGGTGTCATTGTGACGTCTTATCCAAGGTTGGGATATGAGTTACTGATTTAGAGCAACCTAAATTCGAATCGAAATCGTAGCTTTCTAGGCTTAGTTGGTTATTATCGAAGATTTGTGGAAGGATTTTCTCGAATCGCTACTCTGCTTAACTCACCGACTCGTAAAGATACAAAATTCGTATGGAGCAAGGAATGCGATAAGAGTTTCCAAGATCTCAAGAGGAGACTCATTTCGGCACCTGTTTTGACAATACCATCTGGTTCGGATGGATTTGTTATCTACACCGATGCTTCAGGCAAAGGGTTAGGATGTGTTCTCATGCAACGTGGGAAAGTCATAGCCTATGCCTCGTGACAACTTAAAGAATATGAGAGGAATTATCCTACTCATGATCTAGAGTTGGCATCAGTCGTTTTCGCGCTAAAGATCTGGAGGAACTTCTATATGGGGAGAAAGTGGAGATATATTCAAACCATAAAAGCCTCAAATATTTCTTCACCCAAAAAGAACTCAATATGCGGCAATGATGTTGGCTTGAGTTGTTGAAAGATTACGACCATACCATTCAATACCATCCTGGAAAAGTGAACGTGGTTGCTAACGCGTTGAGTAGAAGATCATATGCAGGAATGAGTGCGATGATGTCAAGTATACATATAGAACCAACTTTAATCGATAAAGTTAAAGTTGCTCAAGCCGCATGAACCTTGAGCGTCATCGTATGAAGAAGAAAGTGCAAGAAGGTGTTATTCCAGAAGCAAGAATCGATGAAGAAGGAATACTTCGAGTCAACTCTAGACTTTGTGTTCCTAACGATTCTGATTTGAAGTACAAGATCATGATGGAGGCACACAATACACCATTTTCAATCCATCCTGGAAGTACCAAAATGTATCGTGATCTTCGACATACATTTTGGTGGAATAATATGAAGAGAGAGATTGCAAAGTTTATCTCGATGTGTTTAACTTGTCAACGTGTAAAGGCGGAGTGTCAAGTGCCTAAGGGTCCATTACAATCACTTGAGATTCCGAAAGGGAAGTGGAAACATATTACCATGGATTTCGTTACGGGTCTTCCCACGGTTTCTCAAGGCATAAATGCTATTTGGGTTATTGTTGATAGATTAACCAAGTCTGCTCATTTCTTGCCGATACGGGAGACTTATTCCCTTGAACGTCTTGCTAGTATGTACGTGAATGAGATTGTGAGGTTGCATGGCATGCCAGTATCCATTGTTTTGGATCGTGACCCAAGATTCACTTCAAGATTTTGGGTTAGCTTTCAAAAAGCTATGGGCACGGATTTATGCTTCAGTTCGGCATACCATCCTCAAACGGACAGGCAATCAGAGAGGACTATTCAAACTCTTGAAGATCTATTAAGACTTTGTGTCCTAGATTTCAAAGGGAGTTGGGATAAGTACCTACCATTGGTGGAATTCTCCTACAACAACAGTTATTAGGCAAGTATAGGTGTGGCTCCATTTGAAGCATTGTATGGACGAAAATGTCGCTCTCCAGTATGTTGGGATGAGGTGGGAGAAGCAACGTTGTTGGGACCAGAGTTGGTATGAATGACTACAGAGAAGATCCAAACGATTTGACAACGTATACAAACAGCACAGGATCGACAAAAGAGTTATGCGGATCTTCATCGAAAGGACGTGGAATTTAGTATTGGGGATCATGTATTGTTGCGTGTGGCTTTATAGAAGGGAGTTACAAGATTTGGGAAGAGAGGAAAGCTCAATCCACGATGTATTGGTCCATTTCAAATTCTTGATCGAGTAGGTAATGTAGCCTATAGATTCGCGTTACCTTCAAGCATGTCTCGTGTTCATAACGTTTTTCACATATCTGTGCTTCGTAAATATGTGAAAGACCCAAAACACGTTATTGAGTTAGAACCGGACGAGATAGCCGAAGACTTAACGTACGAAGAGGTACCTGTCAAGATCTTGGATAGGAAGGAGCATGTCCTACGCACGAAGGTCATACCATAACTTAATGTTTTGTGGAGAAACCATGCTATTGAGGAAATGACCTGGGAGTTGGAAACGGAAATGAAAGCGAGGTATCCTCATCTTTTCGAAACATCAGGTACGTACGTCAATTTCGAGGACAAAATTTCATAAGGAGGGGAGGTTGTAAGACCCCAACTTATTATAAATAAAATTAAATTTCCTTTATTTATTATTTTGAAATAGTAAGGGTTGATTTGATTAATGTGGTTAGTTATGGGTAAAATGCGCAAATATTTTAAATAAGCAAGTGGTTATAAAATATTCATTTTTATCAGAGAATATTCGTTTGGTCGTGGAATATTCTTCTTTGTTGGGAATATTAAATGCACAACGGCGGACCTTGTGTGGGCCCCGTAATGGAAAGCGATTGGATGAAGAAAGCATAAGTATAAGTTGTTTATAAATAACGGCCTTGATTGTTAGCGTTATCTTGTTGGAATACCCGTGGTTTAAAACTTCGATGTCTGGCGTTGTTCTTGCATGAAGACACTGCGTATTGCACCAATTATTGATTCTTACGTAAGAAGGCACTACCCAATAATTGTTACAGTAATTACTGTTTAGTATTTTATTTTATTGATTCAATAATTGCTACATTGATATTCTATATTCTTTGTTGTTTTAATAATTGTCACTACACAGTATTTTCCATTATCGAAGCAATAATTCATATTATCTAAATAATATTATTAGATAACATTATTGGCAATGTCTAGAAAGTTCTGTCTAAGGAGAGGTTTGGTCACCTAATTGCTTGGCCATGAAGGAGAAATTCTTATTGGAAAGCCCCCTCTTTCCTAGGAACTACCTGATTGTCGGTATTGTGATTCTGTAATATTATTTGTGAATAATTAATTATTGATTTATATGATGAGGAAAATATTCATCTTATGTGGATATAGATGGAGAAAATTTTAAAAGTGACAATTGTTGAAAATCGATATTTTATCTTTTTGATAAAATAATATTTTATTATATTATTATAATATTATGTTGGGAGAATGCATATTATGATTTGATGTTTTAAATGTATATGTTCATGATTATTTGTAAGGTCCTTAAATGAATATATGTACAAGGACTTAGTGATAGATCAAAGTTGTTAGGTTGATCTAAGCTTTCAACGTGTACCATTCTGATAAAGAATGTATAGATAGAAAGATCAAAACTGTTAGGTTGATCTTAAGATGTAATAGATTAGTCTTGAAGAAATCGTAGTGCATCCATCTGATCAACATTGCAGAAGTTAAGGCAGAAAACGTAGAGCCTAAAGATCGTAGTGTGCCTGCCTTGAAGGGGACTCTTCGAAAATCGTAGAGTGGTCCCAACGTTTGCCGAGCCAACTCTACGATCACGATGAAGTCTTTGAAGGAAACATGAAGTTTTACAAGTCAATGATCGTAGTGTGCTCTCTGGGGACGTAGAGTCAACAACACGAGCAAGAGAAGATCGTGAGTGTCTTGAAATCGTCGTAGTGCTCTCGAACTAATAGCTTCGTAGTATGTAAAGATGTCAAAGACACTACAATCTAAATCGTAGAACACCACGATCCAAATCGTAGAGCATCATCTGTCTCATGTCAGAAAACGTCGAGCCTCATGATCTGTGTTTTCAACAAGTGAGGAATGGATCCCAGATGTTGCAGTGCTCACCAGTCCCAGAATATATGAAATATCCTTAGTATGCAACAAAGAAGCGTAGTGAAGAAGCTAAGGATAGTACCATGGGTAAGAGGGATAAAATACCTTTTCAGGTGGTAGGTGAGAAAGCAGCCTGCAGTGTCTATGGGCCAGAATGCAGAATTCAGAAGATGTGCAGATATGTCTCCATCACAGTACAGAAAGTTCAGATGCATTTAATGCCACAACGGATGGATCCAATGGATAGTTTTCAACATCACATATATACAGATTAGACAGATGAGAGAGAAATAAGCAAGCATTAATAAAACAACGTGAACATCTCTCTCAAGCTCAACTCTACGATCTGAGATATTGCAAAGCTTGCTCAGCTACTCAGTTCTTAACGAACCAGTGCTTACACAGCAACTGAGTAGCAACCATCAAGAACTCAACAACTATCAATCAATTGAAGAAGAGTACCAAGTCTGCTGGACTTGAAGAGTTCGTAGTGAACTGTAAGAAAGCCAAGTCTGCTGGACTTGAAGAGTTCAAGAGTGAACTAGAGAAGTTCCTAGACTGTTGGTCTAGAAGGAATCTATGTGATTCAGAAGATTGTAAAAGACATCTTTAGTAGATATCCTACTCGTTGAGTAGAAGAGTGGACTAGGAGCTTTGAGTGCTCTGAACCACTTAAAAACAACTGTGTCATTTACATTCATGCTATAACTGCTATAACTGTTATATCTGCTATAACTGCCTTACTCGCTCATAACTCCATTGCTTGGTAAAGAAGATTAAAACAAATACTAATTTCGCATAGTTTTAATCATTATCTAAGAACAAGTTAAAACGAAAAGATTTTCAAATATCTATTCAACCCCCCCTTCTAGATAACTTGTGTATACTAGGAACTAACAATTGGTATCAGAACAGGTTCTATTTTACAGCTTACACGCTTTAGTAGATCCAAATGGCACTCGTACCAAGTGAATCCATGACCGGGGGAGGCAGCAAGCCACCAATGTGCAACAAGGATAAATTTGCTAATTGGAAAGTCAGGATGCAAGCATACATGGACTCAATAGATGAAGATCTATTTGAGACTGTTCTTAATGGGCCCTATATACCAACAAAGCTTGCACCAACCATTGACGATCCAAATAGAGTACAAATCAAAGTTAAAGAAGAATGGATAGACAAAGAGAAGAGAGCTGTCCAACTTGATAAAAAGGCGAAGAACATCCTGTTCCAATCCTTAGAGGACGATCTGTTTAAAAATGTTGTAAACAGCAAAACAGCTAAGGAAGTTTGGGAAGCACTGCTGATTATGCACGAAGGAACCAAGAAGTCGAGAGAATAAGCGCCTCTCGACACAAAGATATGAAATGTTACACTCATATGCAGGGAGAAAACGTGACTGCAACCTATGAAAGATTCAACGTTTTGCTCAACTCTCTACGAGCGTATGGGAAGATCTATCCTAACAAGGATCTAACCATAAAGTTCATGAGAGCCCTACCGAGCAGGTGGGATGCAAAGACCACAACAATAAGAGAATCAAAGAATCTTAATGAGATGACAGTTCAACAACTGTATGGAAATCTCCTAACGTACAAACTGGAGTTGACCCAACGCGCCGAAACCTTATCAGAAGGAAGAAGAAAGGATAAGGGTATTGCTCTCAAGGCAAATGAAGGTGTATCAAAAGTCATAACTAAGATTGACTCTGATGATGATGAAGACGATGACGATGACTTTGCTATGCTGGTAAAGAGACTAAGAAGGTTCATGCGACAAAGGCGAGCCGTGAGCCAAAGAAAGTCGAAACTATCGACCACCAGAACAAATGAATGATTTATGCTACAACTGCAAGAAACCTGGTCATTTCATTGCCAATTGCAACAAGCCTATCAAAGAAGAACTAAAGAAGAAATCTCATGCAAAGAAAGAATACAAAGGAACCAAGAGGCCTCAGAAAAGAGACAAAGGCCCAGTTCTTGCCGGAGGATCGTGGAGTGATTCAGATAATGACTCAAATGCAGACTCCGGAGATGAGGAAGAACCACATATGGCCAATCTGTGCTTAATGGCCAAACATGCAAAGGACAAACAAAGCCTAAACATATATGATGTAAGTATCGATGAGGTATTTGATTTTAATTCTCCTGATGTAGATATAAGTGACTTAAGAACTGCTTTGCATGGCATAACCATTGACCTACATCAATACATGAAGTGGTTTAGAGTCTTGTCTAAAGATCATTCACTTCTTCAAGAGGAGAAGAAGAAAGTTCAAGAAGAGCTTGAAACAACTCTTCTAAGTACTAATCTTCTCTCCAAGCTTGAAGCTGAGAATGAAACTTTAAAACAGACAAACACACATCATGCACAAAGAGAGTCTAAGCTAACCTCTAAAATTGAGGATCTAGAGAAGACTATCTCTGCATGGAACAGATCCTCATCATCCATGGACTGCCTGCTCTCTAGTCAGAGAAGCACATTCGATAGAACAGGCTTAGGCTTTGGGGAATCCATCTCAGAGCTAAGTGTGGAAAAGACAATGGAAACTAGCACTAGTAATGTCTCAAGTTTTAGTAGAGGCATTGCTTTTGTGAAATCCTCACAGTTGGAAGAACCAGTTCAACCTTGTTCTACTGTCTCTAGTTATACTCAGAGAAGTAACGGATCTCACGCTGGTCTGGGTTTCATCAAGAAAAAGAGTAACCCAACCTCTACTTACCAACCTCGAAGAATCGTAAAGTCAAAACAAAACCAACTCTACATGAATCAACCGGGAAGGTACAGTGAGAGGTAAGGCACACTCATCACTATTTATGAAACCTAAGGACACGTGGAAGAAAGAGAATCGGTTTAATGTAAGGTTAACTAAGGAACCACACAAGTCCAAGTGGAAGATGAATCACACACACACACGAGCATGCATTATAATAGATGTTTCATATCTGATAAATATGGTCATAGGCTACAAAGTGTTATTATAATTCCATGCATGTGAGACCCAAGATTAGACAAATTTGGGTCCCCAAAGGCACTAACAAAGAAGGACCCATGCAAATATGGGTACCAAAATGAAGTTTCAAATGTTTTGACAGGAAAAGAGCTCCACGACCTCAACATGGTATCTGGACAGTGGTTGCTCGAGGCATATGACAGGGAACAAAGCTCTACTATCCAACTATGTAGAAAAGGAGGGTCCCTCAGTCATCTTTGGAGATAACGGCTCGGGCAAGACAAGAGGATATGGCTCTGCTGGCAATGGTGCAGTATCTTTCAACAAAGTAGCTTATGTGGAAGGACTTCAACACAACCTTCTAAGCATCAGCCAACTCTGCGACAAGGGTCACCAAGTAACATTTCTCAATAATCAATGTCAAGTCAGAGATTTGAAGACATCTGCCATAAAGCTGACCGGAACAAGAGAAGGAAATGTCTACATAGTAGATCTTGGTCAACTAAGCTCTGATGAAACAATATGTTTTCTGGCAAAAGCATCCGAGGAAATAAGCTGGCTATGGCATAGAAGGTTGTCTCACTTAAACTTCAAAAACATGTCCAAACTGGCATCAAAAGATCTCGTAGCTGGCCTACCCAAGTTTAACTTTGTGAAGGAAAGGCCATGCAACGCCTTTGCCAGCTTGGAAAGCAAACCAGAAGCTCATTCAAGAGCAAGACTGCCAACTCCATTGACAAGCCCCTGCAGTTGCTCCACATGGATCTCTTTGGGCCAATCCCAACAACCAGTCTTGGAGGAAAAAGATACTCTCTGGTTGTAGTCGACGACTACACCAGATTCACATGGGTATTCTTCCTAACTTCAAAGGATGAAACGAGCTCCGAATTAATCAAGATGTTCAGACTGGTGATGAATGAGAAAAGAGAGAAAATCAAGGCAATAAAGAGTGATCATGGAAGAGAATTCGATTTCTCGAAATATACAAGTTCTGCTTTCGCACAATGGCATCGACCATAACTTCTCAGCTCCACGAACTCCTCAACAAAATGGAGTTGCTGAAAGAAAGAACAGAACTCTGATAGAGGCTGGAAGGACCCTACTAGCAGCAACTTCGTCTTCTTTGAATACTTCAAGTGGTAAGTCATCAACACTACATGCTACACACGTAATGGATCATTAATTCACTCTACGATCAAGAAGACACCCTACGAACTCGTGGAAAGGAAGGAAGCCAAGTGTCGACTATTTCCATGTCTTTGGTTTGTGCATGCTATATTCTCAACAATGAAAAGCGATGTCGACAAAATTCCATTGAAGTCGAGACGAAGGATCTTTCTTGGATATGCCACAGACAACCAAAAGCTTACGGGGGTGTTCAACAAGAAGACATCTTGAATGTCGAAGTCTCAATACACATCATCTTTGATGAAACCGACTCGAGATAAAGCGGTGTCTCTGAACACTACGACCGATAAAAGTCGCATACTACTGAATGCAATCATCGAGCTCAACACTACGATCGTAGTACCGGATAAAGGAAATCATAGAGCATGATAATGAAATCGTAGAGAGGTCCATCCAAGACAGCGAGCCTCCACTCCAAGAAGAAGAGATAGACCTTGAAGACCTAAGACAGGAAGGCATCAGGATAGATGTCCCAACAGGGAACAGATGGGCAAGGGATCATACTTGGGATCTAATCATTGGAGATCCAAGTGCAAGAGTTAAAACAAGAGCTGCTACTCAGAATGAATGCTTCTGTCTAAGCTTCCTGTCACAGATGGAGCCAAAGAAGATAGAGGATGCTATGGAAGACTCCTGTTGGATAGAAGCCACGCAGGAAGAACTCAACCAATTTGAACGAAGCAAAGTGTGGAGATTGGTACCAAGACCAAAGAGTCATCCTGTCATAGGAACCAAGTGGGTCTTCAGGAACAAAATGGATGAAGATGGGGTCATCACTAGAAATAAGGCAAGATTAGTGGCAAATGGCTATTCTCAAGAAGAAGGTATTGACTATGATGAGACATTTGCACCCGTTGCCAGACTAGAAGCCATCAGAATCTTTCTTGCCTTTGCTGCCCACATGAAGTTCAAAGTCTTCCAGATGGATGTCAAGAGTGCATTTCTAAATGGAGAGCTTCAAGAAGAAGTCTACGTAGAATAACCTCCAGGTTTCATCAATCCATCTCTTTCCAATTATGTCTATAGATTAGATAAAGCTTTATATGGTCTTAAACAAGCACCTAGAGCATGGTATGAAACACTGACTAACTTCTTAATAGAAAATGGGTTCACTAGAGGTAGAGTAGATACCACACTATTTCTTAGAAAGCATAAAGACAAAGTCTTGCTAGTTCAAATATATGTTGATGATATCATTTTTGGTTCTACTGACGAAAAGTTATGTAAGAGATTCTCTAAGCTAATGCAGAGCAAGTTTGAAATGAGCATGATGGGTGAGCTGAATTTCTTCCTTGGACTGCAAGTGAAGCAGACTGATGAAGAAATATTCATCAACCAAGCCAAATACATCAAAGACTTACTAAAGAAGTATGGCATGGAATCAGCCTCTCCCATGAAAACACCAATTTCTCCTACAACCAAGCTTGACAAGGATGAGAAAGGTAAAAGTATTGATATCACTCAATACAGAGGTATGATCGGGTCTCTTTTATACCTAACTGCCAGTAGACCAGATATAATGTTTGCAACATGCATATGTACTAGATTTTAGGCTAACCCTAAAGAGTCACATTTGTCTGCTGTAAAGAGGATCTTCGTATATCTCAAGGTACACCTACTTGGGGTGTGTATCCCAAGGAATCCTCATTTGAACCGATAGGATACACGAGATCTTTGATTTTGCAGGATACAAAATAGATAGAAAAAGTACCGATGGCACTGTCGAACTTCTTGGAAATGACTTGTGTCTGGTTTAGCAAAAAAGCAAAACTCAATGTCTACTTCAACTGCGGAAAATTTGAATATATTGTCACTGGCAATTTGCTTATGCTCGAGATCCTATGAATGAGAAATCGACTAGTGACTATGGGTTCGATTTCAAATCTATTCCCATACACCGTGATAACACAAGTGCCATAGCAATAACTCATAATCTCACATAATGCATTCTAGGACCAAGCATATAGAAATAAGGTATCACTTCATTAGGGATCATGTGCAAAATGGAACTATATCTTTACAATATATCCCTACTAAAAAATCAACTTGCGATGTTTTTACAAACCCACTAGATGAATCCAGATTTAACAAGTTAATAAGTGAGCTAGGCATGCTAAATCTTCAACCATGAAATGTATGCTCTAGATTGTGCTAACCACTACAGATATAAAGGCTATACTCAAAATCGTAGACATGATCAAGGAAAGTTCACGATCGTAGAGCCGAATAGAACCATCTCAACGATCGTAGCAAAGACTCAACTATCATAGTGCAGACTCGACGATGACCAAAAGCCCTTTCAACAAGCAAAGTGAATCCTGTGATGACAAGCTTCATAACAAAGCAATCTCTCTAAGAAGTGCCTCAGGGACAAACCTAACCCTTGAATCACACCAAGAGGTTGGCCCTTCCTGAGTTACCTTAAAAGGAATGCTTAGTCAAAAACTCATCACAAGGATCCAGACAGACTCTACAAATGGTGATCAGACTCAACAACTGCCGGACAGACTCGACGATCGCAGGACAGACTCAACAACCAGAAGACTACCTCTATGATCGTAGTCATCCTAAGGACATCTCAGCTCTGAAGACTCAAAGGGCAAATCAGTACATTTATGCACAGATAAAATCGTGAGAGCCAAGCAAACACATTTTCACCGTCCCACTAAGTCAAAAAGAGAGAGGGAAGCTACAAGTATAAATTGGAACCGTGTTTTTGAAATCTGAAGTTCAAAAGATTATCTCTCTCTCTCTCAAAGCAAAACCCTAAATCAAAAGAAAGCTCAATCGTATCCCACTTCTCAACTACAGAATCAATGGCTGCTTCAAATGTAATTTCAGGCTACAGACTCTGTTTTGATGAGTTCAAGGATGCTTCACCAAAATTTCACAAGACCTTAGCGCTACTGAAGAAGGCAGGTCTCGAAGAGGCGCTGAGCATCGACACCCTCATATATCCCAAGCTAGTGAAGGAGTTCTACAAGAATGGAGTGTACGAACACAACACCATCACTACACGAGTAAGAGGAGTTGAAATGAGGCTAAGGGAAGAAAACTTCAATCTGGCCCTAGGTTTCAAGAATGTGGGGCACCCATTTCTAGACAGCATAAGCTTCCAAGAGGGCTTGAAGAAAATGCACCACAAGAAGAATCCCTCTGTGAAAGGCTACAAAAAGAAGGAGTTCCCTCAAAGGTACGAATTTTTGGCTGACATTATTGGGAAATGCATCTGCTGCAAAAGCTCAGGTCATGACTCGGTAAATGAGACTTAGCTTAAGCTCATGTCGGCCATGGTTCATGGTACAGAACTCAACTATGGGGCTGTATTGCTCGAGTGGATCGGCAAGTGGATCGTCAACTCGAAGAAATCAAAGAGCACCCCGAAGATGCTGTATGGGAGATTCATAAGCATCATTCTGCAATCTGCACTGGGTGACAAAATAGGGGATGATGAAGGAGAAGCCATCAACCCAAATCAAAGAATGACACAACAGTTGTTTAAGAGCTGGGAAAGGAACCCTGCTGATTATGTAAGAATGATGACTGAGTCTAGTGGGAGAACTGGGGAACTAAAGGACGCAGGCATTCTTGGAAACATGTCTGTTGTCAGAGAAGTTGAAGAAGAAGAAGAAGCAGACAATGGAGAACCCTCTGCTCTTGCCAGAAAAAGCAAGGGCAAGAGAAAGCTAAGGGCAAGACAAGTCGAAGAGCCTCAAGGATCTATAACTAACATTCCTGTAGAGTCCTCTGATATAGAGACTCTAAGAAGGCTAAGAAAGATGCAACATCAAGAAGAAGATGAAGAGGATCAAGCCACCATTTCACAGATCCTAAAGAAGAACAAAACTGGTCATAAGTCCAAAAGACCAACAGTTTCTTCGATCGTAGAGTCTCTGCTGTTCTCTGAGACCAGGCCAAGTGTGGCAGAAATGGAAGAAGCTGCTTCAAGAAGAGTGGCTATTCAACATGGCAAAGAAAAGACTCAAGAGAATCTAGAAATTGTGGCTAAACCTAGCAAAGCAAAAAGAAAGCTGGTCAAGAAGTATATTCTTGAAAATGAAAAAGTGCTGAAGAAGGAAGCCTAGAGTATGGCTGCAAAAGTAGAATTGTCCCAAGCAAACTTATAAGAAGATGCTCCAGCTGAGGGAGAGATCCCTGAAATTCTCATCATTGAGTATACACCAGCTGAGGGGGAGAAGTCTTCAGCTCAAGAAGATATACTAGCTGAGGGGGAGTTTCTAAACCTCCAAGAAGGTGTTCATGCTGAGGGGGAGCCTCATGATATCCCAATGGCTGAAGAAAAGGTCCTTGCTCAAGATGAAATTGAGCCAATGCCAAACCCTCCAGAGACCATTGAGATCATGGAATCTTCAGAAGAAAACGAAGAAGAAAAAGATGATGATAATGATGAGCTTGAAATCACTGGTGTAGGGAAAGATGGATTTAGGAGCTATATGTACACTCAACTATTTTCCTACCTACCCATGATGGCATACCATCAAGCTCAAATCCTGAACTCATGGGAACACATGTTCTGGAGCTTCAAGGAATATCCAGCAATCTCAGTTCTGGCTAATGGATTTTCAGGGAAAGTCATCTTTGCCAAAAAGCTGCTTACCAACCATTCCTCATCAAAAGATAAACCTGAGGTATTGTCTATCCCTATAAGTTTTAGAGTTAATCACCTGCCATCATTTTCATTTAGCTATTTCTATGAATTTCCTAAATGGCTGGAAGTAACTCTCAATCCAGTAAATCAGCTTCCAGTTGCAGAATCCCAAAATTCTGTAACTGAAGAACCAGAAGAAGTCAACCTTACCCTACTCCCTCAAATCACCAACTCTATGATTCCAGACTCAAGCCACATCTTAGAGTCCAATATTGAAATCGTAGAGTCACCTATCCCAGATATCCAAACCCAAGCCCCTCCAGCTGATATACCATCCTCCTCATCATATGACTACTTTAGTCTTGATCTCGCTCTTTACAATCTGCAAGATCAATCTCACCCAAAAACCCCTCCAAAGAACAATCCTCAAGCAAATGATACTCTCCCAAGCACCGCCTACCAAGGATGACTTCAAAGACACCTCTCGAAAATATGATCAAGTCTATATAGAAGCAAGCACCGAAACTCACTCGATCTCATCAATATCCCAATTTGAATCAAATGATCACACCGCAAATAATCTCCACAGCACTATGAATCTTGAGCTTACAAAGAGGCTAAGGGAAATTATCAAAGAGATTACAAGAGTATATCGAGCATGAGATGAGATCCACTTCCAAGTTGCTGCCAAGCAAAGAGAGGCTATACTTGAAATGCAGAAACACCAAGACCTTCAACATAAAATTATGCTGGACAATATTCTCAACTTGAAAGCTTCTATGTACGACATCCAGAAATCTTATGCAAATCAGGAGAAGCATAATGATATGATTCTGACAGCCCTCCAAAATAAAGAAGCAAGATCTGAAAAATAGATAAAGGAAAATAGGGAGGACATCACTCAAACCCAAAGCCAACTGAGCGAGCTTGTCCAAGGAGTTAATCGCCTGTCTGCCGATATTCGAACCCTTGATGCTAACATAAAGGGGGAGAATAATAAAGGGAAAGGAGATCAAGGAGGCCAAGGCAGAGGAAGAGGTCATGAAACTCAAAAAAGGGGGAGAAGTCAATTTCATGCTCAAACATCACGAAGCCCTCCTGCAAGACATCATCAGACTCAACGATCTGGTCCGCAGGCAATTGTAACAGCTATTCCTCTGAGTCATCAGAAGCCAACTCCTAGCTCATAAGACGTGTCTACTGTACGCATAAGAATGCCAATTGAAGATCCTGCATTCATGTGCAGACATGAAGAGAATCCAGTTCTAAGTCTAAGCGAGCTGGAAGAGTTGGCAAGAAATGAGGAAGCTCAAAGGAAAAGAAGGGCTGAGGAGTATGCCAACCCACCTCCAAATAAGAGGTCAAGGAAACAGAGATAAGTTAAAACTTAAATTTTCTATTGATGTAATGTCTTGAATTGTAATATCTTCGATCATCAATAAATTCATACTTATTCTCTAGAAATTTCAAATTGCTCCACCAAAATACTAAGTCATGTTTAAATTTCACGCAAATGCATCTAGTCACTAATAATCATGACAACAAATCTCATTGGTTATGTCAACATCAAATAGGGGGAGATTGTTGGGAGAATGCATATTATGATTTGATGTTTTAAATGTATATGTTCATGATTATTTGTAAGGTCCTTAAATGAATATATGTGCAAGGACTTAGTGATAGATCAAAGTTGTTAGGTTGATCTAAGCTTTCAACGTGTACCATTCTGATAAAGAATGTATAGATAGAAAGATCAAAACTGTTAGGTTGATCTTAAGATGTAATAGATTAGTCTTGAAGAAATCGTAGTGCATCCATCTGATCAACATTGCAGAAGTTAAGGCAGAAAACGTAGAGCCTAAAGATCGTAGTGTGCCTACCTTGAAGGGGACTATTCGGAAATCGTAGAGTGGTCCCAACGTTTGCCAAGCCAACTCTACGATCACAGTATGCTGAAAGAAACATGAAGTTTTACAAGTCAACGATCGTAGTGTGCTCTCGAGAACGTAGAGTCAACAACACGAGCAAGAGAAGATCGTAGTGTGCAGGGAAATCGTAGTGCTCTTGAACTAATAGCTTCGTAGTATGCAAAGATGTCAAAGACAGTACGATCTAAATCGTAGAACACCACGATCCAAATCGTAGAGCATCATCTATCTCATGTCAGAAAATGTCGAGCCTCATTATCTGTGTTTTCAACAAGTGAGGAATGGATCCCAGATGCTGCAGTGCTCATCAGTCCTAGAATATATGAAATATCCTTAGTATGCAACAAAGAAGCGTAGTGAAGAAACTAAGGATAGTACCATGGGTAAGAGGGATAAAATACCTTTTCAGGTGGTAGGTGAAAAAGCAGCCTGCAGTGTCAGTAGGCCAGAATGTAGAATTCAGAAGATGTGCAGATATGTCTCCATCACAGTACAGAAAGTTCAGATGCATTTAATGCCATAACGAATGGATCCAACGGATATTTTTCAACATCACATATATACAGATCAGACAGATGAGAGAGAAATAAGCAAGCATTAATCAAATAACGTGAACATCTCTCTCAAGCTCAACTCTACGATCTGAGATATTGCAAAGCTTGCTCAGCTACTCAGTTCTTAACGAACCAGTGCTTACACAACAACTGAGTAGCAACCATCAAGAACTTAACAACTATCAATCAATTGAAGAAGAGTACCAAGTCTGCTGGACTTGAAAAGTTCGTAGTGAACTATAAAAAAGCCAACTCTACTGGACTTGAAGAGTTCAAGAGTGAACTAGAGAAGTTCTGGGCGGTGGTCTAGAAGGAATCAATGTGATTCGAGGAAGATTGTAAAAGACATCCTTAGTGGATATCCTACTCGTTGAGTAGAAGAGTGGACTAGGAGCTTTGAGTGCTCTGAACCACTTAAAAACAACTGTGTCATTTACATTCATGTTATAACTACTATAACTGCTATATCTGTTATAACTGCCTTACTCGCTCATAACTCCGTTGCTTGGTAAAGAAGATTAAAACAAATACTAATTCCGCATAGTTTTAATCATTATCTAAAAAAAAGTTAAAACGAAAAGATTTTCAAATATCTATTCAACCCCCCCCCCCCCCCTTCTAGATAACTTGTGCCTATTAGGAACTAACATATTATAATGATGATATTTTTACAATGAATGTGAGATATATGAGTATATGAGGAGGAAGAGTATTTTGTGGCATTAAATGATTAACACATGTTTTGTGTGTCGGTGGACCCCAATAATTGACCGAAATTTGATTATAGCACAGAAAATCGCTCATTTGTTTATTTCACAATTTACATTTGGAATTTGGAAAACCTTAAATTTACAAAGTTGTAGATAATGAAATTTTCTATGGAAAAGACACGTGGTTTGAATTTTTCTGATAAAAGGGCTATTTATTATGAATTATTGAAGTTTCGAAGTTCCGAAATAATTAATTTTTGAAAGTTTTAATTATTTTTAATTACAAAATCGTTTTTTTGCTTGGTGGGTTGCATTAAACATGTGCAAGGTGGCTGAATTCAGATTCAAGAGGTGGGCTTGACAATTTTGTAAATATAATTATATTATATTAAATTTTCTGCTTTGGTGTTCTAAGCAATTTCCTATAAATAGGGTGCTTAGGTTAGAATTGAAAATCACACCAGAAATTGAAGTTTTCTCTCTATTTCTCTCTCGATATATTGAGCGTATTCTTGTGAGTATTTTAGTACTTTGAGTATTGCTATACTCTGATTGCAAGTTCTTTCAAAGACTTTATCCAAAGATTCGATCGGAAGTTCTATCCTTTTGAGGTAAGGGATGTTATTTTCTTTGTAAGTGATATTATTTCTTGATATCATTATCTTGAAAACATTGGTTGGAACTTTTTATCAAATTTGGAACTTTTTCATATCGGGGTTACTATTCATGAGTTACTATTCATGAGTTACTATTCACGAGTTATTATTCATGAGTCACTATTTACGAGTTACTATTCACGAGTACTATTCATGAAGCATAATGATTTTTTTGTGAAATTTCTATCTTTTAGTGTCGGAGTTACTATTCACGTATACGGCACTATTCACGTATACGGCACTATTCACGAATACGACACTATTCACAGAAAAATTAAATTTTCTTTTCTGTGTCCAAGATTATCTGTTATGATTCCTATCTTTGATTGGATCTATATTTTGATCATTCTTGAATTTTACTCCACTCTGGTTATTTATGAAGTATTTTTGAACTTGGATTGTTTAAAGTACGAATCCTTAATATTTATTCTTTTGATTCACTGGATTCGTTTTCTTTAAAATATTTTTCATCATCCTCAGTCCTAAATGATGATATAATTGAATATCTTTGGCATGTAGTGTAAAGATTAATGATTTCTGATGAATATCTTTGGCTCGTAGTGCAAAGATGAACAGGTGTTTAGATGAACATGACCAACTGATGAATATCTTTGGCCTATAGTGCAAATATGAATATTTGATTTCAGTTATATATTGATTGATGTTACAGGGATAAAAGATAGACGATGAACTTTTAAATTCATATATAGAAGATAGTAGATTTTATTCTCTACTTAACTCTTCTAATGAATTATTATTTCCGCTGCGAATATTGATTTAAAACTTGTTGTCTATTGTATTCTATTAGATTTTTCCCTATTGAAGACTAATGATAATTTGTTCTATATTATCTTGGTCATAATGTTCTTTATCAAATGGTTGAGCTCACCCTTTTCCTTGTTGTTCCATTTTTCTTCCTGGAGGCGAGAATGTAGCGAGTACTAGTCGGGGTGTGGAATGATGGTTCTAGAAGTGGTTCTAGTAGTCCTCACTATTCTGTAAAAATAGTGTATTAATAATTGTAATGAGGACTTATTTGAGTGTAGATATTGTCTAGAGGACAATATTTGTATTTAAACTCACAGTTTTTATGTTGTATTAATAGAGTTGTAGTTGTTTCTGTACCATGTATTTTGGCGACTCAGAATGGGTGTTGTATACCTATTTTGGGGGCGTCACAATGATGACACCGATGGATTGGTGATTCATCACTGGATTGGAGTTTTCAGGGTGCCAGTGCCTTTGGTGGCCGACTTTTCCCCGACTGCCGTCTAATCCTTGTTGGGAGTCCCGGCGATGGTGCTCAAGGGTCGGACAGTTAATTCTGATCCTTTGAATGTAGATACCATGAGTGGGGCTCTGACTGACCCATTTCCCGATGATCGGAGGGTTAGGGATTTCATCCTTCAGCGATTGTTTCTGATCATCCTCATGGGTAGTTTCCTGGCTGATAACTCTTCGATAGTGTCATTCACTTTAGTCAGTGCCACTCGGGAGGTGGACCGTATCGGAGAGTTTGATTGGGGCTCCTACACCTTTGCCTACTTCCTCAAGGGGATGCACCTACGCTCAGATGGCATAACAGAGGCTTGGTTAGGGTTTTACCTATTTCTGCTGGTGAGTATTTTCTCTCTTGATTTCCCTTTATTTGGGTTGCCAGTTTGACTGACCACATATATTTGATCTTTGTATTCGTAGTTTTTGGCCTACGAGAGGCTCTAATGTCTTCGTCCCGTTAGCACGCTAGGTTTGGACACCTATCCACGGGGACGGCGATGACATTACTCCACTTTGGCGGAGGTTCCTGTAGCTGAAGGTTTCACCCATTCTTTCTTATAGTTGGAGTTGTTGACCGCATATGTCATTACATGGGTTCCTTACTCTGAGGATCACTTGACAGTTAGCTTCGAGGGTGGTTTCCCGACTGGTGTCGAGTATGTATTGTCTACCCGTCGGATTCCTCTCATTACTGACGGAGGTTGGGAGCTCTATTTGGGAGAGCGTGCTATTAGGAGCACTACAGAGAGAGACACATTTCGTTCTTTCCTCTTTCCAGGCGTCATTGGCCTTTGTCACAGCTGATCACTAAAATCCCATTGGTAGGTGTGGATGGCTTTACTTTGTCAGAGGGACATTTCACTCAAGAGGGTTTTTATCCCTGGTGGTTCACTCAGGAGGCTTTTTACTTTGTCCGTAGTCGCCTTTGGTGCCACCGTCCCAGCTGGGCTTGACTTCGCTACTGGATAAAACCGGGCTATGTGATCATCTTTTCCGCAATTGAAACACACCTTAGAAGGCTATGAACAGTTTGGACTCATGTGTCCCTCCTCTTCGCATCTGTAGCATTTAACTGGCGGTCGCTCTCCTCCCCTAAAAACTGTTGCTGGTGTTGGTGCTGATGTCGATGTCTTTTCGTCATTGTTAAATCTTCCCTTCTTGAAATTTCCTCTTGGATCATTTCTTCTATTATCTTGGCCATGATTACCACCGAAGTGGTTACCATTTCTGGCACATTGGTTATCACTGCTTCTATGATTATTGCCACTGGTATGACTATTATCTTGCTGTCTGTTGCTGTCTTTTAGTTGAGCTGACTCATAATCCCCCTCCAATAATTGAGCCCTATTCACTACATCTGAATACAAGCAAAGTTTATGAGATATAATATGTTGACGAATTTTGGGTTTCAAACCTCTCAGAAACATTTGCGTTATTCGCTTTTCATTATCTACCAAATGGGATGCAAACCGAGATAACTCTGTAAACTTAACTTCGTATTACGACATAGTCATATTCTTGGAACTTCTCCCAAGACATCTTAAGTGCGGACGGATGGGTACGTTTTACAGATTCTCACCAGTAATCTGCCTCTCCGCGCAACATAAAGGTGGTGAAGGGAACTTTCTGCTCTTTATTGCATCCCAAGACATCAAATATCTTGGTAATCTGCTTAATCCATGCCTCTGCCTTAAATGGCTCAGGCTTTCCCAAAAAATTCGGCGGTCCCAACTCATTGAATTGCTTGGCAGTGACAAGTCGTGAGTTACCATTATTTCCACCTATATTTTGAACAGGAGTCTCTCTCGTTTGGTTTTGCATGAATTGTAGAAAGCTCATAAACATCCCATCATTCATCATTTGGTTGGTGTTATTATTTACAGGAGGATTATTACTTTCCTGATGCACGTTATCCTGGCTGTTAATTGTCGGTGTCTCAACGGTCTCATATGCTCCATTGCTCATCTCAAAATTTTCAGATGCCATTCTCAAATACTGCCACAAAACAAGGGTTAATTAAAGAAATTGACATGCCACATAAAATCCCTATATTCTGACCGACCAAACAAATAAGCTTAGGTAGGACACACTAGCGAAGGATTTACTCATCTCTCCCCTCCTAGTTTTAATCCCACATTTCTACCAGAAATCATATCCCTAAGCTCTGATACCAACTGTGATGCCCCCAAAATAGGTCCACAAAACCCATTCTGAGTCGCCAAATACATGGTACAGAAAACAACTACAAACTTCATTATTACAATTGTCGTGCAAAATACGACAACACATATGATGTGAGTTTTAAAACAAATATTATCTTGTAGACAATATCCAAACTCAAATAAGTCCTCATTAAAATTATTGATACACTATTTTACAAAATAGTGAGGACTGCTATAACAACTGTCTTGAACCATCACTTCACACCGCGACTAGTCCCGACTATATTCTTGCCTCCTGAGAAGAAAAATGGAACAAAAAGGAAAAGGATGAGCTTAACTAGCCCAATAAAGAATATTATGACTAAGATAATGCAGAATAAATTATCCTTAGTCCTCAACAGGGAAAAATCTGATAAAATACAATAGACAACATGTGACACCCCCAAATCCGGGTACTTCATTCCCATAAAATTTGGTGCTCACTATCAAAATAATTACATCTAACTACCCATGATAAAGGATAAAACATTAAATAACTTAAACAATAATCTTTCCCATTAAAGGGTTACATCATCTCATAAACAATCCCAGGTAATCTAACCTTAAATTATTACATCAGTTTGCCGTATACATTTTAAAATAAAACAAGTCTTAAAATACCGTGCATTTAAATAAACTTTAAGTAATTCTTCAACACTTGGACATCTTGCCCTTTCCCTTTCTAGTAGATGGCTCATCGCCTCTTTCGACTTTAGCTGCATTGTTTAATTGCAACAGTGAGCAAACAATTGCTCACTGACATAAAGAGTAGTAATAATAACAACATGAGAATGAACAACGAATACTGAACAATAATGAACTTGTTCTATGAATCAAAAATAGAAAACAAGTTCAAACTTTAATATCTGAGGGTCTTAAGACCACGAACTATGTCTTCGGTTTTTAGGTATTATTACCTCAACCTTAACAGTCATTTAGACTATACAGACTCTTCTTAACGTACTTAGGGGGATCAGCCCTTTGTACCATGTATTGTGCACAAACATCTAAATATTACACGTACAAAATCCCCTATGTTAGGGTTGTTCGTCTCAGTTTGAATTTAGAATTTCCGCACTAAAGAAGGTTTAGTTTGGAACTAGCTTATCAGTGTTTCTAGAATTTTAGAACACTATTCAATTTCCATCAATTAAAAGTTTAATACAAGAATATATAACTGAACAAGGCTATCAAGGTCAAAGATCAGATATCAACAATATATATAATTGAATAAACATGATATACATGCAAAATGCTATAACCAAAAGAGTTAAAATAATCTCATTTGAATCGATGTATTAGAACAATATATGCTTTGAATAATAATTAGGAAAGTAAAACTCGCTCGATATAATGAATTAGGTTATAAGAGCTTGTACAACCATACTCAAGATAGATTAGGATTGCTCACTTTACAAAGAATTTAGAAACTTGTACAATAAGGATTTGGTAATGGAAACTTGCATTCAATGTAAAAAGAATGAAATTAGAAAGCTTGCTCAATTGTAAAGAGATAAGGTTTAGAAACTTGCCTTGTATATAAGCTATACAAGTGTAAAATAATCTCTAATTACCCTACATGTATCATTGAAATTGCAACAACAATTAGTTGCATGAATATTAGCTTTAAGGTTTAAACCATCATTTAGGTCATAACCCTAACCTAGCACCTAACCATTTAGGTTAACATACTTAACGAATCTGAAATCGCATTACAAGCCAACATAACCTAATCGTTCATCTCTAACTTTTGAAAACATCACTTTTAGTTTCATTATATAACTCAATTAACAATCACTTAAAAATATTTTACACTTTGTATTACAACACATGACAATCTGTTTTAGTAGTTTATGTTATGCCTCGACATCATTAATATGCATGCTAAACTAATATAATTCCATTCTGTGACACCGCAAAATAAGCGAGACTTCAACATCATATTTCGAGGTATGCGCGCAATTGCGCCCATACTTAAGCTCGAAGACCCAAAGATCTAACGCCATTTTTATTTTAACACCGGTAAGCAACCATAACTGATTACATGACCTGAGACAGAGAGATCTACCGATGAACGATGAGCTAACTTTAGCCCAACAAATGTAAATTTCACCCAACAAACAATGATAATAACATGTAAAAATGGTATAGAACTATCACAAACATGTTTGTGAACATATTCCACCAATTAAAACAATTTAACAACAATTTAAGCTAGGTTAATTTCTCAAATTCCATGATTTTCATATAAAACTGAAATTTTGATATTCTTCCCAAAAATCACCATTGTGAATTCAATACTTGGCCAAAACACTTTATTCAAATTATGTTATGCTCGTTTCTTAATAAACTAGCATAATCAAGCCTCAATTTACAGTTTCGCATACAATTTGCCCACTAACATTGGTAATTTACATGAACCATATGAAAATTTCATATACTGTCAAAATTTCTACTGTTAGAACAAAAGTAGCATACAATTTTCTTGTTTAAACATAAACTCTAGCATTATATCACATATATCCACCATAACTTAGTTACACAACAACAATTTTGAAGAAATTAGATTCACAGAACATAAACAAACTTTGCCGTAAATTCATATATGTATATATATATATATATATATATATATATATAATACAAAGGTTATATAAAATACCTTTAATATGCTTAATAATCCCTTGCTAACCACTGAAATTGCTTAGGTTTTCTCTCAATCTCTCAAGTTCTCTGTAAACCTTCTTCTCTCTCAATTCCTACGCTCTCTCTCTTTTTCTCTCAACTTTGCTCTTACAGCCTTAGGAGAAAAATAAGACGCAAAAGAAAATAAACTGATATGGCATAACTCTCCCACGTATTCTTCCGTTAGAAAAATAAAAAGTTTGCGTCAGTTGAATAAGCCAAAGGTCACAAGGCCTTGTTTGGCTACCATATAACTCCATAAACTAAATTATTTTTATATTATTCTTATTATATAGTTTTCATGTCACACCATTAATTTAGTTAATTAAATAACTTTAGTTTAGCTAATTTAAATAACTTATAATAATAATAAAATTCTTATTATCATTGCCCCTTATAATTAATAAATAATTATATATCTAATTTAATTAATAAATTAGACACATCACTTTATTTAATTTATTTATTTCCTTTAAATTAAACAATTCATTTAATTTAATTGTTTCCCTAAATATTAAGCAATTGATTTAATTTAATTATTTCTTTAAATTAAATCCTTCAAATAAAATTATCATTATTCAATTTAATTAACATTAATTAATTTAGTTACCAATTTAATTCACCATAATTCATCAATTATTTATTTTTCTCAATAAATAAATTATTTAAAATATTTATTTAATTCAATAAATATTTAAATTACAAATTTCTCGATCGTTACATCCTTCCCTCCTTAAAAGAATTCTGTCCCCAGAAACACAACTCGAAAAAAATTATTTGTTACACAACAAGTTTTAGATCAATAACTGCAGCGAAAACAATAATCCATTAAAAGAGTCAAGTAGAGCGTGATGTCTACTATCTTCCATGATTTAAAAGTCCATCATCAATATTTTATCCCTGTAACATCAATCAATATTTATTTCCAATCAACGAATTATCTATGCACTACGAGCCAAATATAATCATTTATATCATCGATGGTCATGATCATGCCAAACATCTGTCTATCTTTGTACTACAGGCCAAAGATATCAATTAACAGTTCATCTTTGCACTACGGGCCAAAGATATTCATGAATCAGCAGTTCATCTTTGCACTACGGGCCACTTTCAACATAATTTAAGTCTAAGAATTATGATAATGATAATAAGAATGAATCAAGTGAGACCATAACATGGATTCAATTTCAAGAATAAGGGTCACAACAGATAACTTGGAAAAAGAAAAAATAATAATTTTTTTTGTGAATGCGATTACGCGTGAATAATCTGGTATGTATGAACAAAGATCTTTGTATGAATAGTGCCCATGAACAGTACCCAGACATGAAAAGTTCCATATTTAATAAAAAAGTTCAGACCAATATTCCAGTGAAATGATATTAGATGAAGCGAAATTTCTAATCATCTCAGGAATTATAGAAGAAGTAATACTTATCATAGTAAGTTTAAATTTAGGAATACGGGATGAAATAATATCGCTTACGTAATATGGAGTATGAAAGAAAATGATATTCCTTACGAATATGAAAGGAAATAATATCATTTACAAGTATTGAAAGAAAATAACCTCTTTTATGAAAAAATAATAATATCTTTTACCTTAGTAGAAACTAGATTAGACTGGAATATCAGATATTATTCTGAGAAAATCTTGCACAAAAAGCTACACTAAAAGTATCCTTATACTCACAAGAAATATGCTCAAAATTATAGAGAGAGAATTTTCTGATTCTGATGTGAGTTTCATTGTTTAACTAAGCAGCCTATTTATAGGAAAGTGGTAGCACACCAAGTTTGACAAAATTCATATGTGCATAATTTTTTGAAAAAGGTGCAGCACACCTAAATGGAAAACAAGCCCACAAGTTTAATTTGCCCACTCCATCTTTTACCACATGTTTTTTGAAAAAATAAAAGAATTCGAATTCAATTTGATCATCTTCACTCCATTTAATTCACATGCCAAAATTATAATAATATTACCATTTAAATTACTATTATATTATCACATTATATTATGATAATGTAATATTATAATAATATATTTAAATAAATATACTATCAGAGAAGATAATTATGGTTTCATAAAAAAAAAACTTTCGACAATTGTCGCATTCTAAAATTCCTCCATTTATATCAAAATTTAAAGAAATCCTTACATACCATATTAATCAATTATTTATAATTCTTCAATAATTATTACTAATTAATATTATAGATTCACAATACTGATAACCAGATTATTCCCAAGAAAGAGGGGGCTTTCCGATAAAGATTTCTCCTTACTAGCGCACAATTATATGACCTAACCCCTTTCCTCGAAAGAACTTTTTAGACATTATCAATAATGCTATCTAATAATATCATCTTAATAATATGAGTTACTATGTCATGACAATTATTGAATCAATAATGTAAAATATTATTCAATTATCACTATAGCAATTATTGAACCAATAATATGAAAGACTGTGCAACTTTACCTTATTAATTATTAAGTGACTTCTTACGTAAGAATCAATAATCAGAAATATTATGCAATACCGTGTGCCACTGTGTAACCACGCGTATTACTGCACTTTTATCACCGGGTATTTCAACAGTTTTAACAGTAAAAGTTTTGCCGTTATTTTTATAAAAAGGTTATTTTTGTCGCTTTCTATATTCGACAGTTATTCCGTTATGTGGTTCACCAATGATTGCGCCGTTGTATAGATATTCCCGACAAAAAGAATATCTCCCGACTAAAACGAATATTCCCCGACAAAACGAATATTTTATGCCACTTGCTTACTTTGCAAAATTTGCACATTTCACCCATAACTACAACATTATATCAAATTAACACCTTATTATTCAAATATAATATTTAGAGAAATTAAATCTTTATTCATAAAAATTTGGGGTCTTACAGCTGTGCCCCAGTTCTCGTTATATCTTTTGATAGGCCTCTGTTAGATGTTGGGCGGTTTTGCCTTATTTCCCTGTATTTTTTTCAGTTGTATATAGAGATGATGTATTTAGATGATAATGTACTTAGGAATGTATGTATAATGCTTTCTATTCCATACATCATATTGTCATCTGTCATTTATCATGTATGCATTATGTCATGGATATGTATTTCCAGAGATGAGTTTTGCATTGACCCCTGGATGGTCTTATGATACGGCTCTACAGATGTCTTCATCCACTGTTAGCCGGATTGAGCATACCCCACCCATGTTGGTGGCCTCTTCCTTGAGATCATGGTATGGAAGTTTGTCTTCCCTGGATAGAGTTGATCAGTTATTGAGGCACTCTATGACCCTCTTGATATTTTAGGTTCCGTCGGGCTTTATAGACGGCATACTTGAGCATTGGATACCAGATAGATAGGTGTTTAGATTTGATACCCATGAGTTGACTCCTACATTAGAGGAGTATGAATGTCTTACAGACTTGCCATTGGATTGACCTTGCGCTTGGATGGTTGTTGGTGATATGAGCCGATAGTTTATGACCTTGACAGGCTTGAGGCATAGAATTGCCCTATACGAGATTACCTCGGGGCATGTGGTGTCCATGTGTTTCTTGAGTGACAGATTCGAGTCGTTGGACAGCTATCTGCGATACTCTGGGGACTTCACCATTTTTGAGGGTGATTGACATGTCGCCCATATTGATATATTCTTGATGTGCATTATGGTCTATCTGTACATGCCGTTGTACATGGACCATCTGGATATCGGCGTGATTATGGTAGTCCATGCTCTCAGGGAGGGTCATACCATCTTACCGATGATTTTGGCAGAGACCTTGTGTAAGACCCCAACTTATTATTAATGAAATTTAATTTTCTCTATTTTGAAATAGTAAGGGTTGATTTGATTAATGTGAATAGTTATGGGTAAAATACGCAAATATTTCAAAATAAGCAAGTGGTTATAAAATATTCATTGTTGTCGGGGAATATTCGTTTGGTCGTGGAATATTCATACTGTCGGGGAATATTCGTACGACGGCGGCGGCCTTGACCATGTGTGGGCCCCATAATGGAAAGCGATTGGATGAAGAAAGCGACAAATATAAGTTATTTAAAAATAACGGCGTAGTTATTCTGCAGTTAATCTTGTTAAAATACTTTCGGTTGGTTAAAACACGAAGATTACTGTATTATTGCACCAATTATTGATTCTTACGTGAAGAAGGCACTACTCAATAATGGTTACGATAATTCTTGTTCAATATTTTATTGATTTAATAATTGTTGCGTTGATATTTTATATTCTTTGTTGTTTCAATAATTGTCATTACACGATATTTTTTCATTATCGAAGCAATAATTCATATTATCCGAATAATATTATTAGATAATATTATTGGCAATGTCTAGAAAGTTACGTCTAAGGAGAGGTTTGGTCACCTAATTGCTTGGCGCCAGATGAGAGAAATTCTTATTGGAAAGCTCCTCTTTCCTGAACCTACACGTTTGTCGATATTGTGATTTTGTAATATTATTTATGAATAATTAATTATTGATTCATATGATAAGGAAAATATTGATTTTATGTGGATATAGATGGAGAAAAATTTTAATGTGACAATTATTGAAAATTGAAATTTTATCTTTTTCGATAAAATAATTCATTTAAATATATTATTATATTTTAATAATATAATAATGGTGATATTTTTACAACGAATGTGGGATATATGAGTATCTGAGGAGGAGGAGTATTTTTGTTGCAATAAATGTTTAAAACATGTTAAACATGTCGGTGGACCCCATTTATTGACCGAAATTTGATTATAGCACAAAATCGCTTGGTTTGTGGATTTAGGTCAATTTCTATTTGGAATTCAAAAAACTTTCTTACGGAAAGTTGTAGAGAATTAATTTCCTATAAAAATCGCGAGATTCAAATTTTACGATAAAAGGCTATTTATTATGAATTATTGATGTTTTGAAATTCTGAATAATTGATTTTGGAGGTTTTAATTATTTTAAATAATAAAAACGTTTTTGATTTGTTTGGTAGACTTATTTGTTGTCAAGCATGGCTGAATTCAGATTATAGATTGTGTGCGTAGGAATTTATATATAATATATTAATATTATATTAAATTTTCTCGCTTTAGTGTTAAAGCAATTTCTATAAATAGGGTGCTTAGGTTAGAATTGAAAATTACACCAGAAACTGAAGTTTTCTCTCTCTATATTATCGAGCGTATTCTTGTGAGTATTTTGAGTATACTTTGAGTATTGCTATACGGTGAAGTTCAAGTTTCCCGGTGTTTCAACTAGAAGTACTGTCTTTCGAGGTAAGGGATATTATTTTTTTTGTAATGATATTATTTCTTCAATATCATTATGCTAAAATATTGATCTGAAGTTTTATCAAATTTGGAACTTTTGGTGTTGAGTTACTTATTCACGATATCTGGCTTATTCACGTATCGACACTATTCTGAATCTGAAAGACTATTCATCGAAAAATGAAAAATTTTCTTTTAAGTCCAAAATATCTATTCTCGGATACTAGCTTTGATTGTATCCATGTTTTGATCATTCTTGAATTTTACACCACTTGTGATTATTTTTGAGGTATTTTTGGGCGTGGATAAAACAAAAGTACGAATCCTTAATCCTTAATCCTTGTCATTTTGTTTCACGGATTCGTTTCTTTAAAATATTTTTCATCATCTTCATCTTAAATGATGATATTATGGAATATCTTTGGCTGTAGAGTGCAAAGATGAATGATTTCTGAAGAATATCTTTGGCTGTGAATGCAAAGATGAGCAGTGTTTAGATGAACATGACCCAATGATTAATATCTTTGGCTCAGAGTGCAAAGATGAATATTTGATTCCGAGATATATATTGATTGATGTTACAGGATAAAAGATGAGCGATGAACTTTTAAATTCATACATAGAAGATAGTAGTTTGCATTCTCTACTTAACTCTTCTAATGAATTATTATTTCATTGCGAATATTGATTTAAAATTTGTTGTCAATTGTATTCTATTAGATTTTTCCCTGTTGAAGACTAACGATAATTTGTTGTATATTATCTTAGTCATAATATTCTTTATTGGGCTAGTTGAGCTCACCCTTTTCCTTTTTGTTCCATTTTTCTTCTCAGGAGGCGAGAATATAGCGAGTACGAGTCGGGGTATGGAATGAAAGTTTTAGAGAGAGTTGTTTAGTAGTCCTCACCATTTTTGTAAAATAATGTATCAATAAATGCGATGAGGATTTATTTGAGTTTAGATATTGTCTAGAAAATAATAATTGTATTCAAATTCACAGTTTTACTGTTGTAATAATAAAGTTGTAGTTGTTTCTGTACCATGTATTGACAACTCAGAATGGTGATCTATACCTATTTTGGGGGCGTCACACCTTGAGGTTGGCCACATTTTTCCATACCCATTCAGTGGGGATTTTCATAGGCAGTGTGATCTTGTTGTACGTGTGGTTTATGACACACTTGATACCTATTGGCACCTTCAAACATCATGGGTATTATTTTTCCCATGAGATAGTCATGTCATATTCCTTTCAGTCGGTTGAGTGTACAGACGCAACATTAAGGTTGGCTTTCTTGTCAGGGATCGAGGACCCGTTTGATATTTTGCCATGTTCAGGGATCAACTATCCCTATAGCTTTATCACTCATGCAGTCGGCATGGACTATCTTCCCCTAGCCAGTTTGAGGGGGGTGAACACATATCATCCACTGGCTGGCATAACACAGTTTGACCAGTTTCAGGATATTCATCCCTTCGATGAGGCAATAGGTCAGCAATTGTAATCTCGGCTTCTGTCAGCAGAGGATTTGTCCAGGATTTATGACTGTTGGACTCGTCGAGAGAGGGCTAACTTTTTGACTAGCCACCCAGGTTGCTCTCTAGAGTATTCTGCATGGTTGGAGGCAGAGAATGCATCGGCTAAGGTTGTATCCTCAGAGCCGGGGGTTGATTCTGATGATGGGGATCCTATGGAGTACCCTAATTCTCCCATCGAGGATAAGCTATTTACTAGTTCGTCAGTAGCTCTGGTTGATTCCCCTAGTATTCCCACTGTTGTGGCTCCTAATTCTGCAGAGTATTTAGAGCAGAGGTTACATCTGATGACGTTTGAGAGGGATCAGACCAGAGCCTTGAAGTTGACAGCTCTTTCTGATAGAGATGTCTCTCTTATTGAGAGATGATGCTCTGCCTAGCAGGGATACCGCTATTCTTGAGTGGGATGTGGCTCGATTGTCTAGAGATACAACTATTGTTGAGCGGGATGAGGCTCTAGCTACCCGAGATGCTGCCACTATAGATAGTACTACACTTAGATCTCATAATGTGGATATTATTGCAGAGATGAGTGCATTCATTGGTGAGCACGGTATCACCATGCAGATGGTCATAGATCTCCTGGATCATGTGGAAACCTTGTGGCTCATAGATTTACCTTCATCTACTGAGAGGGATGCCATGTTGGACTTGATGGCTCGCTTATTCATGGGTTTGTAGATTAGCTTTGATTTTCCTGCTTAGACTAGGTTAGCCATTTTTGTCATGTAGAGGACACATTGTATATATCAAATAGTATTATATGGCAAGTAAATATGTTTTGATTCACTTCCTTTTTAGATATGTCTTGTTACTTGTTTGATAGTTGTATTTTCTCCAGGACTTGCGATCTTGATGTATTCTGAACTCCTCCTTGGTGGATGGACATTGAGATGTCTCACGATCTTTCAGAATGGATAGTCGATCTTTGGGTTTCCCAGCTCTTTAGTGTCTTGGGACTGGTTTCTGAATGTGGTTGTGGAGAGGATTTTGGATTTCCTCTCTGAGGTTGACCGTACCACAGATGGTCTCCGGTACTCCCGTGTATGGGGGAGGCCAGGTAATTCCATCTCTTATGGATTGGTGTTTCTCTTTGAGGATTCAACCACAGCATAGATGATCACAGGTTTTTCTCCCATTTGTGAGGGGAGACTAGGTAGTTCCATCTTTGTGGTCTAAGCCGATGAGGTGTGGTTTAACCACCCCATAGATGGTCACCAATTTACTCATGTGTATGGGGGAGATCAGGTAGTTCCATCTCTTATGGTTTGGTTTGGAAGGTTGAAGGATGATCCCATCACCGTTGATAGGGTTTTATGATTTCATAGGGGTGAGACTACACCGTGAATGGCTTGTCTATGTACTCCCATTGATGTGGGGAGATCAAGTCTGCGTAGTTCAAACCTAGCGTGAAAAGGTTCGAAAGTTTGACAAAGTTGAAGGGTGTGGATTGTTTTTTGTTTTTTATTATTTTTGCAAAGGTTAGATCGGACCATAAATGGCTACCTACGTACTCCCGTGTATGGGGGAAATCAGGTCTGCGTAGTTCATCCCTTGTTGGACAGGACCTGATGTTGTTAGAAAGGTTTTGAAAACCTAAATTGACTGATGGATTGATGATCCAGAACCAGGATGCTGGTTTGCAGGTAACTTCAGACATAATACCTTTTTACGATGTCTGAGTTGATGAGCTGGGAAAATTCTTCGCCATCCATTTCTTGCAATCTGAGGGCTCCTCCTGTTAATACCTCCTTGACAATTAAAGGGCCTTCCCAGTTTGGGGCGAATTTCCCTTTAGATTGATCTTGGTTGTCAAGGACCTTTTCAAGACCAAGTCATATTTTTTGAACTGTCGTACCCAGACTTTCTTGTTATAGGATTGAACGATCCTCTGTTGATATAATTGACCATGGAAAATGGTTGTGGTACTAATCTTGTAACCATTGGTCTTCTTCCATTTGAGCATCTATCAACACTCTCAGGGATTCCATTTCTACATCTATGGGGAGCACTGTTTCCATGCCATAGGTTAATAAGTAGGGGGTTTCCCCAGTGGAAGTGCGCATTGACGTTCTATAGGCTAATAGAGTCAGAGGCAACAAGTCATGCCATCCTTTGTGATTGGAGGACATCTTTTTCATGATATTTTTTATGTTTTTTATTAGCCGCTTCAACAACATCATTCATCTTTGGATAATAGATGACGGAGTTGAGATGCTTGTGAAAGTATTATGCATACAAGCCAATCATGTATGATGATAAAGCATATACTGTGTAATCAATCTTATTTATTTATTAATAAAAGAATCATTTATTAAAGGCATTTATTATCTACATGGTGCTGTTTTAATAATATGTGATAAACCCATAGTTTTAAGCAATGCTTTTAGAATCATGATGAGATCATGCTAATGAGATCTAAATTCTTAGATAGCTTAAAACTAAAATGTTCCCAATCAATGGATTACTAAAAGGGATTAATGAATCCGGATAGATTGGTACGTCGTTGTTTGCTCATTGGATGAGGATGATTGATCTTATGATCATTTGTGTGGAGACACTAAAGCAAGTATGTAGGTGCTTATTAGAGAATAAGTTCAACGAACGTTGACTCGCTAAGGAATACCTAATGGAATTTTACTTACACCGTCAATAGGAATTCTGTAGTGATAGTAGTATAAATGATCCTTAGACTTGAGATCATCATAGTATCTTATATATAATGAATTACACTTTGACTTATTCCTTAAGACTCTTAGAGTATATCAAAGGGTATGCTTAGGTGTAATAAGTTATATATGAAGATAATGAATGATCAATAAAGAATCTACCACTTCTAGTAAAAAGGAGAAATGTCTATGTGATTCGATAAATGACAACCCAGAATCCTTGGCGAAGGTGGAATGAAATTAGAAAGTAGTTTCTAATTTGCATTCATTAGGAGTTGTGCATTTAGGAATCGAAATACATATAATTAAATAAAATAAGACTTGACAAAAGAATTCCATGTCTTATATTTAATTGGGACATTGTATGGTGGAAGGATTGAATTATGCGGTAACTATTTACTCAAAGGTTCTTTTATGATTAATGTTGAAATCTATATTATCTGAAAGTCGTTAAACGCTAGGAGGCTTATCCTATTATAGAATAAATATTATTTATTTAAATAAATTATTTGTTTAATTTATTTATTTAAATGAGATTAGAATTGTTCTAATTGATTTATTCACAACCATTTTAATATGGAGAACCTAAAGGGTCACACCATAAAAGGAAGAATAATTATTTAAGAAGTTAATGGCATAATTGTAATAATATATTAAGTATATTTAATTTAATCTATGGTGATAGAATAAATTAAATAGCTTAATATTTATTATTTAATATTTTAGAAATATTAAATATAAATTAATAAGAGGAGTCTTATTAATATTATTACAATTATTATTATTTTAATTTCTAAAAGGTTTAGGAATTAATTTAATATAAGTACTCTCATTTATTCCTAATTGGATTAGGAAGGAAAATTAGTTAAAGGAGTTTAATTAATTACCCCTAATAGGATTAGGGAACCCATTTAATTAAAAGAGTTTAATTAAATAAATAATACCTTATTTTAATTAAAATAGGTTACATGATATCTTTATAAGAGGAGTCTTATATCGATATCTCTAGATACATAATTCCTTAAGTTGAAGAAATACGCCTCCTTTTTCTACATCTGAGATAGGAAAAACTAGGGTTTGAGCCAATACCCTTCTTCTTGAAAATTCTTCTTCTTTGGTGGATCACCTCTAGAGGCCATACATTTGGGTGGCTTACATTGATCAAAGGAAGGAATCTACCCGGAGATTCAGGAGATCATGCGAGAAGTGGGAGGTGAACTTCATCTGAGGGAAGCTCGTTTTTACAAGGGTATGATTTCATAATTTCTTATTCTTCGTTTAATTAATAATATACATAAAGGATGATCCGGAAATTGGTTTGTGAAAAATTTTAAAATCGATTTTATTTCGCTTCCGCTAATTTTTCAATTTGATTGCTACTTTGATTTTCACAAAACCCAACAGTGGTATCATAAGCCAAACTTTATGCGAATTATTAATTATTTTGATTCCATATATGTATGGGTATGTATTTTGAATAATTTATTGGGCATAATTTATTGTATAAAATTATTATTTTATTAAAAAAAAAAAAAAAAAAATTGCCGAAAACTGTTTTCGGAAAAACTTTTTTTTTTATGTAGTCCGTGGCTGTTATATATATATATAATATTGTTAGCAACTCAAGGTGATTCTCGTTATTTATATATTATATATATATATATATATAATAATAATCAAATCACGTTTTTTTTTTTTGAAAACTGTTTCAGCGAAAATTAAAGGCATCCGTGTGGTTTTTTATTTTTTTTCCGCGTTGCTATTCCACGTGGCAGTATATATATGTTATGTCCAGGATATAAAGCAAGGTCCTGCCGTTTATTAAATGGAGTAGGACTTTTATTATATATATATATATATATATATATATATATATATATATATATATATATATTGTTATATATATATATATATTAATCTTAATAATTTTATAATTAAAATAAAAGAGTTTATTTTAATCTTGAAATTGGATTTCATGCAACATAAAATTGCCCATTAAATGATACTTATATATATATGGAATGATTTTATTTATTGATACATATGATGATATGTATGATAATAAATGGGATTGATTATGAACAATTGACCAATGTGATTGGATTTATTTTAGTTGGATGTTTGAATGAATGGGTTTTATTAAATGGGTTCTGCGTACCTGCCTTTTTTACGGTTTTCTTCTTGATGTAAATTCTATCTCTCTCCTATGTACTTCCCCTCGATCACGATCAAGGTTTCTATTTAAATTAAATAGTTTATGTAATAGGACTAGTTAGAATTTTTCAAGAACCAAGATCAAGGAGCAAGGAGCTAAAAAGACCCGTTTGTAATGGAGCCCGAGTTTTAAATGTAATAGTTATATTTAAATATTTATTCTTTGCACCCTAGGGTTTGACCTTTTGGTTCACTTGGTGGCTCTAGTGAACCAAACTAGAATAAAAGTCCATAATCAATCCGGGTAGAATATAGTATTCTATATGTGCATGCTAGTATTATATACATTATATATTATGCAAACATGCTTGTATGTGTTTAATAATATGACGCGTATTTATATATATATATTTTTATGCGCATTAAAACAAGATGAGACAAATAATAACAAATCCTCAAAGTTTTTTTTATATTAAGTCTTAAGCGTTTAAAGATATTTAGAATATCGAGCGTCGCTTTCAGCATGATAAAATTAATAGAGTATTAAATATTTAATATGAGTTTGTTGTGTCACCACAAGGCAAGTATTAAGTATTTAAGATGTTAATTTATCACATTTGATGCTTATAAAGAAAATTGAACAATATTATTTTGTTGTGTCACCACAAGGGCGATATTTTTCTTTTTTGAATATATGGAAGTGCTAGGTTGGACTTAACTTAGATAATTTTGATTCGGATGTGCCACCACTTGATCAAAATAATCTAAGAGGCAAAACATAAGGAGTTACATGTTGATGTAATTGATGAGGAGTTGTCTACCTATTTATTTATATATAGTTTGTTGTGTCACCACAAGGCTATATATATTTGAAATGGGATCCTTATTCTCACTAGCAAAAACTTTAATTAGATTTTGCCAACTATATAAATGAGGGTAATATAGTTTGAAGAAAATAGTGGGAGATACCAATATAAAATAAGACCTAATTTATTTTGGTAATTAATTAAATGAATGTTTGCTAAAATATTGTCTTTTTACATGCAGAATTTTGAAAATGTCACATTCACTAATTTCACTGCGTAGCATACTTGATCTTAACAAACCTGGCCGGAATCGAACTACTGCAATGATCGGTTAAGGAATCTGAGAATTGTTCTCACCTTCTTTGAAAAGATTTCTTATGTCCTAAATTACGCCTGCACTGCAAAAGTTGCGAGAGACGACCTCTAAGGAAGAGATTTCTACTTTTAAACGAAGGGCAAGATGATGCATCCGTGGCTCAATGCATCATGCTCGCATCCATGAGTAACGAGCTTCACGTCGGCGATGAAAACATGGATGCTCCTACTATCTTCTTGCACCTTCGAGAGTTGTATGGTGAGCAAAGTAGGACTACTAGATATGAAATATCTAAGGAGCTCTTCCGATCTCGGATGATGAATCGAGGGCACTACTGCTGAGACTCATGTCCTAAAGATGATCAATCTGATTGAGCGTCTTGGGCAACTTGGGTTCGTCATGGATGGGGAATTGAGTCAAGATTTAGTCTTGCAATCACTCCCGGACACCTTCTCACAATTTGTTGTGAATTTTCACATGAATAAGTTGGATGTCGACTTGCTAAATTACTTAACATGTTGAAAATCGCTAAAGGTCACTTCCCATCCAAGAAGAACCATGTCTTACTTGGTGGATGATTCTTCCAAAAAAGGAAGAGGCCCAAGGTATCTTCTGAAAAGAAGAAATCCAAGAAGGCTAAGGGAAAAGCGAAAGTGAAGGATCAAAAGAAACTGATCCAAATAAGCAAAGGAATTTGCTTCCATTGCAATAAGTCGGTCACCGGAAGAGGAACTGCAAGGATTATCTCATAGAACAAAAGCGTAAGAAGCTTGAAGAAGCTTGAATCCTAATCAAGGTTTGTTTATGATTGAAATTAATTTTTCCGAAAGTCAATCTTCTACTTGGGTATTGGATACCTGATGTGGTTCTCACATATGTAATAATATCACGGGGACCGGGTCGGAAGTAGAAAGTTGAAAGCAAGGATGAGGTCGCCCCTACGAGTGGGAAATGGAGCAAAGGTTCTTTGCATTAGGCATGTAGGGACTTATTGTTTAACACCGCTATGGGCAAGTTCATCAATTTAAATAATTGTTATTTTGTTCCAAATATCATTAAAAACATTATTTCTATCTACGTATTGGATATGGATGGTTTTAATATTATAATAAAGAACAACAGGTTGTTCTATTTATAATGATAATGTTTTATATGGTGTTGGTAATTTGCGAAATGGACTTTACATACTTGACTTGCATGAAAATATATTTCAAATTGAACAAACTAAGAAAAGGAAAAGAGATGATGTTAATTATACCTTCATGTGGCACTTTGTAGACTTCGGTTATTATTAATGAAACAAGATTATCCAAGTTGCGTAAAGATGGGCTCTAGAGCTATCGATTATGAATCATATCCAACTCCGTGAATCTTGTCTCATGGGTAAAATGACTAAATCTCCTTCTAGTGGAAAAGGAGAAAGAGTTACGAGTTGTTAGCGTTGGTACACACAGATGTATGTGGACCTATGACAACGAATTTGACGAGGAGGGTATTCTTATTTTATTACATTCAGCGACGACCACTCAAGAGTTGGATATGTGTATTTAATGAAATACAAATCTGAATCATTTAAAAAGTTCAAAGAGTTCGAAGTGAAGTTGAGAAGCAAAGCGGTAAGAGTATTAAGATTCTTGATCGATCGAGGAGGAGAATACTTAAGTGGTGAGTTTCTCAATTGTCTCAAAGATAATCTCACAATGGACTCCACCAGGGACGCCACGGATGAATGGTGTATCTGAAAGGAGAAATCGAACATTGTTGGACATGGTTCGATCTATGATGAGTTTTACCGACCTTCCGGTTTCATACGGGATATGCCTAGAATCGTGCATACCTACTTAACAAGGTACCTACAAAATCCGTCCCCAAGACCCCATATGAGTTATGGATGGGAGGAAACCAAATCTTAAGCATGTTAAGACTTGGGGTTGTCCAAATTTATGTCAAAAATTTTGAAAACGATAAGCTACAGACTAGATCGACAAATGTAGATTTGTGGGATACCCTAAAGAAACATCGGGGTATTATTTCTATCATCCAACCGATCAAAAGGTGTTTGTTGCGAAACATGCGCTTCTTGGAAAAGGAGTTTATCCTTGAAGGGTTCGGTGGGAGTAAGATATATCTTGAAGAGGTTCAAGAACCACAAAATACTACTGAGATCAAAATGAGGTACCTAACCAAGTAGAGATTCATACATACCACACCCTATTAGTAAATCTGAAGAGTACCAAAGATACCGGACATGTATGGATTTGTCATAGAAGATGACAATGAGGTACGATCATAGATGATGATGATCCATTGAATAACGAATGTGCTATTAGTAGTAAAGACTCGGAGAAGTGGCGAAAAGCCATGAAATCCGAGATGGACTCCATGTATGAGAACCAAGTATGGACTTTGGTCCGACCACCGAAGGCATTAAGCTTTATTGGGTGTAAATGGGTCTTTAAAAGAAAGACTGGAGCGACGGCAAGGTAGAGACCTATAAGGCCCGATTGGTTGCAAAAGGTTTCAAATAAAGACAAGGAGTTGACTATGATGAAACCTTCACCAATGTAATGCTCAAGTCCATTCGGATTTTGCTTGCGATTGCGAAACTTACCATGACTACTGAAATCTGGCGGATGGACGTGAAAACGGCCTTCCTCAATGGGAAACTTGAGGAGGATGTGTATATGACACAACCCGGAGGGATTTGTTTCAAAGGTTGGAACAAATCAAGTCTGTAAGCTACTGACGATCCATTTATGGATTAAAGCAAGCTTCTCGTGGGTGGAACATCCGTTTTGATGAGACAATCAAAGAATTTGATTTTATCAAAATGAGGATGAACCATGTGTATACAAGAAGGTTAGTGGGAGCTTTGTTTCATTCCTTGTATTATATGTTGATGATATATTACGATAGGGAATGATATTCTATCTTTGCAATCAATTAAAATCGGTTATCTAAACACTTCTCCATGAAGGACTTGGGAGAAGCATCCTATATTTTGGGGATAAAGATCTATAGAGATAGATCTAAAAGGATGTTTGCTTATCCCAATGAACGATATTGACTTGATGCTAAAGAGGTTTAGCATGGAAGATTCCAAAAGAGGTCTCATGCCGATGAGCCATGGAATACATCTCTCCAAAGAAACAAGCCCCAAAGACACTGAGGAGAGAAACCGTATGAGTAAGATTCCTTATGCTTCAAAGAATAGGATCTATCATGTATGCGGTATGATATGTACTAGACCAGATGTCGCTCATGCACTTAATGTAACAAGCAGATATCAATCGAATCCAGGAGAAGAACACTGGAAGGCGGTGAAAAATATCCTAAAGTACTTAAGAAGAACTAAGGATGTATTTCTTGTCTCACGGTGGATGCGAATTAAAACTAGAGGCTTCATAGACTCAAGTTTTCAAACAGACCAAGATGACAGTAAATCCATTTTCGGGTATGTGTTTACCTTAAACGGTGGCGCAGTGAGTTGGAAGAGTTCCAAGCAAAGAAACACGATTCTTTGATTCAAAGATGAGGAGTCAGTACATAGTGCAAGTGAAGTCGCAAAGGAAGTTTGTTTGGATGAAGAAGTTCATTCTAGAACTTGGTGTGGTTCCTAGCATTAAAGGACCAGTGCCTTTATACCTGTGACAACACCGGAGTACATTGCATGAGCTAAGGAACCCAGGTCTCATCAGAAATCCAAACACGTGTTGCGGCGATTTCATTTGATCAGAGAGATCATTGAAAGAGGAGACGTCACCCTAGAACGTGTGGAATCTCAAGACAATATTGCAGATCCATTTACTAAAGTGTTAACACAACAGCAGTTTGATCGTCACTTAGAGAAGATGGGTATGAGATACCAAGGCGATTGGCTTTAGTGCAAGTGGGAGATTGAAAGTATTATGCATACAAGTCAATCATGTATGATGATAAAGCATATACTGTGTAATCAATCTTATTTATTTATTAATAAAAGAATCATTTATTAAAGGCATTTATTATCTACATGGTGCTGTTTTAATAATATGTGATAAACCCATAGTTTTAAGCAATGCTTTTAGAATCATGATGAGATCATGCTAATGAGATCTAAATTCTTAGATAGCTTAAAACTAAAATGTTCCCAATCAATGGATTACTAAAAAGGGATTAATGAATCCGGATAGATTGAACGTCGTTGTTTGCTCATTGGATGAGGATGATTGATCTCATGATCATTTGTGTGGAACACTAAAAGCAAGTATGTAGGTGCTTATTAGAGAATAAGTTCAGCGAACGTGACTCGCTAAGGAATACCTAATGGAGTTTTACTTACCTGTCAATAGGAATTCCTGTAGTGATAGTAGTATAAATGATCCTTAGACTTGAGATCATCATAGTATCTTATATATAATGAATTAAACTTTGACTTATTCCTTAAGACTCTTAGAGTATATCAAAGGGTATACTTGGGTGTAATAAGTTATATATGAAGATAATGAATGATCAATAAAGAATCTACCACTTCTAGTAAAAAAGGAGAAATGTCATATGTGATTCGATAAATGACAACCTAAGAATTCTTGGCCAATGTGGAATGAAATTAGAAAGTAGTTTCTAATTTGCATTCATTAGGAGTTGTGCATTTAGGAATCGAAATACGTATAATTAAATAAAATAAGACTTGACAGTAATTCCATGTCTTATATTTAATTGGGACATTGTATGGTGGAAGGATTAAATTGTCGGTAACTATTTACTCAAAGGTTCTTTTATGATTAATGTTGAAATCTATATTATCCGAAAAGTCGTTGAACCAGGGGAGGCTTATCCCTATTATAGAATAAATATTATTTATTTAAATAAATTATTTGTTTAATTTATTTATTTAAATGAGATTAGAATTGTTCTAATTGATTTATTCACAACCGATTTAATATTGAGAACCTAAAGGGTCACACTATAAAAGGAAGAATAATTATTTAAGAAGTTAATGGCATAATTGTAATAATATGTTAAGTATGTTTAATTTAATCTATGGTGATAGAATAAATTAAATAGCTTAATATTTATTATTTAATATTTTAGAAATATTAAATATAAATTAATAAGAGGAGTCTTATTAATATTATTATAATTATTATTATTTTAATTTCTAAAAGGTTTAGGAATTAATTTAATATAAGTACTATCATTTATTCCTAATTGGATTAGGAAGGAAAATTAGTTAAATGAGTTTAATTAATTACCCCTAATAGGATTAAGGAGCCCATTTAATTAAAAGAGTTTAATTAAATAAATAATACCTTATTTTAATTAAAATAGGTTACATGATATCTTTATAAGAGGAGTCTTATATCGGATATCTAAGATACATAATTCCTTGAGTTGAAGAAATCGCCTCCTTTTTCTATATGAGATAGGAAAAACTAGGGTTTGAGCCAATACCCTTCTTCTTGAAAATTCTTCTTCTTTGGTGGATCACTTACAGAGGTCATACATTTGGGTGGCTTACATTGATCAAAGGAAGGAATCTACAGGAGATTCAGGAGATCGCGGAGAAAGTAGGAGGTGAACTTCGTGCACGAGGAAGCTTCGTTTCTACAAGGTATGATTTCATAATTTCTTATTCTTCGTTTAATTAATAATATGTATAAAGGATGATCCGGGTAATTGGTTTGTGAAAAATTTTAAAATCTGATTTTATTTCGCTTCCGCTAATTTTTCAATTTGATTGCTACTTTGATTTTCACAAAACCCAACAGCTTGATGTGGAATTTGCTGCATAATTCCTCCATCATTTGATTATTGAGGTTTTTGGCATTGTCTGATACACTAAACTCCAGTTGTCCATATCGATAAATGACATTATTTTTGATGAAACCAATTATCACCTCTTTAGTAACTCTGGGAAAAGAGGTTGCTTTTACCCACTTGGTGAAGTAGTTAATCATGGTGAAGATAAACCGATGACCATTATTGGATTTGGGCTCGATTGGCCTGATCACGTCCATTCCCTGCATTGAAAAAGGTCATGGTGAACTCATATTGTGGAGTTCCCTTGGAAGGGCATGGATAGTATTTCCATGAATTTGGCATTGATAACATCTGTTGACATGATCATCACAATCAGCTTTGAGAGAGATCCAGTAATGCCTTATTTTTAAGATCTTCTTGACAAGTAGAGGACCGCTCATGTGTGGGCCGCATACTCCACCATGGATTTCATCCATGAGTCTCTAGGCTTGGTCTTTGTCTAGGCATCTTTGAAGGCCTAGTCCCGCAACCCTTTTGTAGAGTGCGTCTCCGCTTAGATAGAATTTCATGGTCATTCTATGGATCCGCTTTCTTTCAACTTGACTTGCCCTAGTGGGCGTAGATCCATCTCGTAGATACTCCTTGACGGAATGGTACCAATGGTGTTGGATAGGAGGAAGTTCATTTGATACTTCTTTGATGTAATTCCCATAGGTTGGGGCCTTTTGTCTGGTAAATTTGATATTTAGAATGCCTCCCCTTTCTGAAATATTGATCAAGGAGGCCAAAGTTGCTAATGCATCCGTAAAGTCATTCCTGATCCGAGGAATGTGGAGGAAGATATTTCTTCAAACGCCGAAGCCATCTGGATAACTTGTCAATGGTAAGGCAGCAAATGTAATTCTTTGGTGTGATAGATCCCAGTGGTTTGTTCGATTACCAACTCAGAATCTCCAAAGACAGCTAACCGTTTAACGCCCATGGATTGGGCTAGTTTCAACCCTATTATACATCCTTCATACTCAACTGTGTTGTTGGTGCTGACAAACTACAATTTGATAGCAATGGGATACTATTCTCCTAGAGTAGACACCAGAACTGCCCTGCTCCGGCACCTTCTATATTTATAGATCCATCAAAATACATTTTCCATGACTAGACTGTATCCTCCTGATGGTGTTGCTGAATTAACATTACCCCTTTGTTGACGTAAAGAAAATTTATATCCCTTTCTGTGCTTGTCTTTTGGTGTTCTCATTTTGGGTGAGTTTTGTCTAAAAAGACAAGTTTGAAAAGGTCCGACATATGAATGTCGACAATTTGACTTTTAGAAGAGTCAGTTAGTAGATTTGAAATGGTTGTACCAACTCAACCAATTTTGAAAAGGTTTGCACAAAGACCCAATGGTTGGACACTATTTAACTAGTCTTGGAAACCGTGATTCATTAGGTTTGGTGGCTTGATTAAGCGGGGGGGGAGGTGTTTGGCACCCCCCAACTTTCGTAAAAATACGGTTATCGCAACTTTTCAATTAACTTGTTTATCTGTACGTGTGTATGTATGTATTGGGCCTATGTGCAATTATCTTGAAGTAGTGTTATGCCTCATTTGCACCTATATACAAAGGGTTTGACTTGTATATAAAAGTTCAATTTTAACAAGATATAGTAGAGAAGTTTTGGAAAATAGGTTTTTCAAACCCTTATTCTCAATAGTAATTGAGGACTTTGATACTTCCATTTTATTCTGTGTTCGGCTTGATTCCTTTTATTTTGGAGATGCGAGAAATCTTCCAGAAAATAAGATACATAGCAGTGTTGAACTCCTTGTGGGCATGAGAGCCATCTAAGGATATCCAGACACCGTAGATAATTTACAAGCTGGTTGCAGCTAAGAAATGTCCATCGTGGGAACCGAATCTAGATTCAGAGGCTGAATCTTCGATCACATAATTCATAGGCTAACATGATAGAGTAATAGTACAAAAACTAGAAAGAAAATAAGATTTGAATAAATCTAAGCCATTCTAGCTTCAACGATTCCATTTTAGTCACTTTTGAACCGATTAAAGTTAGAGATAGCTAGATTTAGACAAATCTAGTCCACAGGCTGGAAGATTAAACATCTACATTGCGAAAGCAATTATATATATAAAAGCAATAAATATATATAGGTGTATATATATAATATATATATATATATATATATATATATATATATATATACGATCAATCGCCACTTAATTTGGAATCAAGACAGACTTTGAAATGTAAATATATATATATATATATATATATATATATATATATATATATATATATATATATAAAAAAGCGAAAAAGGCCATGAAGTAAACTTCAGGACACGATAGAAATGTATATATATATATATATAAGCGGTAAGCACTTGTATATTCTATCCAGCACAATCAATTTTGAGGATCGATGATATATATATATATATATATAAGAAATGCATTTCAGGATATTCTATCCAGGCTCTAGTAATCGAGTTCGATTTCGAATATATATATATATATATATATATATATATATATATATATATATAAAAGAAAGAAAAAGTCACAGATCGAACACAAAACCCTCGTTATAGGGTATATATAGCGACGGTCATCTTCTAGATGTTTTTTTAAGAAAAAACTCCCATTTTCCGCCAAATCATTTTCCTCCTCTCAAGTCGTCTCCCTCCTCTCTCGTTACTCTTTTTCTACCACTCGCTCTCCTCTCTAACCCAAATAAAATTAGAAGCTTCGTATGCCTCGGACTCATGTCCTATCGGACTGAGTTCAGACCTTCAGAGCCGTTCAAGGGAGCAAAAATCACCGGATCCCTTCATATGACTATACAGACCGGAGTTTTGATTGAAACCCTGACGACCCTCGACGCGGAGGTGAGATGGTGCACTTGCAACATCTTCTCCACCCAGGACCACACCGTTACTACCATTGCCCGTGACAGTGCCACTATTTTCGCCTAGAAAGGGGAGACCCTTTAGGATTACTAGTGGTGAACCGAGTGGGTTCTTGACTGGGGACCTTGAGGCGGGCCGGATCTGATTGTGGATGATGGTTGTGATGCAACTTTGTTGATTCACGAGGGAGTGAAGGCCGAGGAGGAGTTTGCCAAGACCGGTGTTGTTCCCGACCCGGCTTCCACTGATAATGTTGAGTTCCAGATTGTATTGACTATTATCCGAGATTGGTTGAAGACCGACCCGAAAAAGTACCACAAAATGAAGGAAAGATTTTTTTGTTTCGTCTTTTGGTTAAACTGCTTTCTTTTGGTCAAAGATTTTTTCTTTTTTGTTTTTTTTGTTATTGATCTAAGGCCAAGCATAAATGGAATCTGAAATTTTTTCCTAACAAAAGTTTTAAAATTAACTTGTTTGGAACAGCTGCAGGACTGGGGAGTTTTGTGGAGTTGCTTTCACGGAAATCTAACACCGAGTTCAGTGTATGATACCTTATCTCTTTAACAGCATTTGTTTTAGGAAATGAATTGTTCAATTGATATAGTTTTTGAAAACATCAAATTCTGTAGAGTAAAATGCCTCGTCTTTTGAGATACATTGGATTTAATATCCTGTTTACAATTGACCTCGTCAAAATTTCCTTGGAATCTAAGCATAAAATGGGTACTTAATTTATCAAATCATTTTACTGTTTATATCAGTGATATAGTTTATCACAACCAATATGTTACTGGTTTAGAGTTCAGCTTTGTCATAATTCTGCAGCTAAGTCATTGTTTTGGCAAGCAAGGAAAGGGCAATCCTTTGACATTCTGGTCAATAATCTTCACTGTGTACTCAAATTCATTGTTTTCCTGCCAACAGCTGTGTGGATTTAGAGGAGATATGCTCTTGATTGCAATGTAAATAGCTGCTAGCTTCTTTTTTCCATCTTCAACTGCTAAAAGAACATTTCTATTCTAGCTTATTTAGTATGTATGTATATCACTCGTCAATTTCGAAAATGGTATGAAAATGATTTTTTCTTGTGGAAATTACATTACATGTGGTTATATTTTCAATATTTTTAAGTTTGCTGATTTTATATGTAGTGGTACAAGACAATTATTTTTGGCTATGTGATTTTTATGAGGTTAAAATGCAACAACAGAGACACTACTTTTTCAGTGATCATCCTAGTTGGATAATCTCTTTTGTATGGCAAATTAACAATCTTTAATTAAGGGTTACTATAAAGCTGTCATTTCTTTTGATGAAATATATTGGAATAATAGCTTACTACCTTTAAGCTGTCATGTCTTGGATGTGTTTGTGTGTGTTATGCTTGAATTGGTTTTTTTTTTCTTCCACTTTTCAATGTTTTTTTATTCTAAAAAAATAAAAAAATCTGCAAGCAGTCATCTCTATTGGAGCAGTTGTATATATGACGCCCCAAAATAAGTATACATAACCCATTTTGAGTCGCCAAATACATGGTACAAAATTCAAATAAAACTTAATAATACAACTGTCGTGTAAAATACGACAAAACATAAACTGAGAGTTTTAATACGAATATTGTCTTCTAGACAGTATTCAAACTCAAATGGAGTCCTCAATACATTTATTATCACACTATCTCATAGAATAGTGTTAAACTGATAAAATATAATAAACATCAAGCTTAACTGCAGCGGAACAAATAATCCATTAGAAGAGTCAAGTAGAGTATAAAATCTACTATCTTCTATGATTTAAAAGGGCTTTCTTCACTTTTATCGCTGAGACTCAGCTTAATAATTAATCCACATCATCCAATCACCCTTGCACTACGGCCAAGGATATTCTTAAGTATCACGACCACAAATTATCCATGCACTACGGACCAAGGATATTCATGTATTCATCAATGGTCACGATCATGCCAGCAACTGTCCATCAATGCACTACGGGCCAATGAAGACTTTACCACATCATTTGTAACATTACGGTCATGATTATACCGAATAATCCTCGGTCATAATCATATCAAGTCCATCTATCACTACTGTGCCATGATGACTTTCAACATAATATAAGCATGAGGATGATGACAATGATATAAGAATTCAATAAAACAAGTTCAAGGATAAATTTTAAAGATTTATAAATTAATTTATCCAGAATTCAATAACGTCCAAATTGTCAACATGATACTGCTTTGTGGAGTAAAATTCAAGACTAATATTACATCAAAAATGATTTGGACCGAAAAGAAATCAATTTTTGTCATGAATAGTATCCCGGGTGAATAGTAACTGGGTGAATAGTAACTTTGGGAATAGTAACCCCGTGAATAGTATCCCGGCATAAAAAAGTTAAATCTTATCAAGAATGCTCAGAATAATATTTTCATGAAAAGATACTGGATGAAGCGCAAATATCAATGATATTCTACTAATTTCATGGAGTATAGAAGCCAAAACTTTAACAAAATGAGTATAGAATTCGGAATCTAAAACGAAATAATATTACTTACATACTACAGAGTATGGAAGAAAATATTATTTCATATGAATATTGAACAAAAATAACATCCATTACCTTGAAAAGAAGAGTATTCCAACTGGTGGAGCGGGGATATTCTTGAAGAAAACTTTCACAATTTTCTACACTCAAAGCTTTCTAAAACTCGAAAGAAATACGCTCAATATTATAGAAGAAGAATTCTCTGATTCTGGTGTGATTTTCAATCTTAACTAAGCATCTTATTTATAGGAGAATGGAAATGATACTATTTGAATTTTATAAAATCACAGGTGAGCAATTGCAATTCACGGGCGTACTGACTGATTCATATAATTTTTACTGTGCACTGCATAGTAAAATACTATGCAAATAAAATATAATATAATTTATTTTTCATAAAAAACAAAACTTATAAAATATATATTTATATATATCCTACCTTCCAAGGCATTCCATTTCATTTCTTTTTCTTTGATTTCCCGTGAACCACCCCCTCCCCCCTCCCCACTCCCCACCATTTCCAAAACATGTGACAAATTTATATATATATATATATATATATATATATATATATATATATATAAACAAAATCGAGACAACTTCTACCTACAAGCGGTTTTGAAAAATGGGTCAGTGGAGGTTCATATAATAAGCAAAATGTACATCAAATACTTCATAAAAATCCTCTCAATATTTTTAACAACATTTATCATCATTATTATAATTCACAATATTTAACAACCAAATCGTTCCCGTGAAAGAGGGGCTTTCCAATAAGGATTTCTCCTATTGGTAGCCTTGATTAGGTGACCAAATCTCTCCTTGACAGAACTTTCTAGACATCGTCAATATTGCAAATAATAATGTGAATAATTGTATCGTCTCAATTATTGATTTAATAATATATAAAATATCGACAATAATTGAATCAAATAACGTGAGATACTATCAGTTAATTCTTGTAGCAATAATTGAGTAAAATCTGGTGACTTCTCACGTAAGCATCAATAATCAAAACCGTATTGTACTCTTATGCGACCACGCGTATTCTTGTACTTTTTAACACCGGGTATTTCAACAGTTAACGGTAAAACTTTCGTCGTTATTTTCAATAAAAGATATTTCTGTCGTTTTTTCATTCCGACAATAATTACGTTGTGGGGTCCACCAATGATTGTGCCGTCGTACGGATATTCTCTGTTAAAAAGAATATTCCCCGACCAAAAGAATATAATATAACAACTTACGTACTTTGCAAAATTTATAAATATTACCCATAACTATAACATTATATCAAATTCATTCCATAATATTCAAAAATGATAATTATAGAAAATTCATCTTTATTCATAAAAGTTGGGGTCTTACAACCTCCCCTTCTTATGAAATTTCACCCTCGAAATTAGGGTACATACCTAGTATGACGAAGAGGTGAGGATACCTTGATCTCATTTCAGATTCGTTCTCCCAGGTCATTTTCTCAACATCGTGGTTTCTCCACAAAACTTTGACTTGAGGTATAACCTTGGAGCGTAGAATATGTTCCTTCTTATCCAAGATTTTAACAGGAACCTCTTCATACGTTAAATCTTCCGCTATTTTGTCTGGTTCTAACTTAATAATGTGGTTCGGGTCTTCCACATATTTACGTAACATGGATATGTGAAAAACGTTATAAACACGAGACCAACTTGGCGGTAAAGCGAGTCTATAGGCTACAGTTCCTACTCGGTCAAGGATTTTAAATGGGCCAATGAATCGAGGATTGAGCTTTCCTCTCTTTCCAAATCTCGTAACTCCCTTCCATGGAGCAACACATAACAATGCATGATCTCCAATATCGAATTCCACGTCCTTTCGATGAAGATCAGCATAACTCTTTTGCCGATCTTGTGAGATTTTTATACGTTGTCGGATCATTTGAATCTTTTTCGTAGTCATATGTACTAATTCTGGTCCAAACAACGTTTCTTCACCCACCTCGTCCCAGCATACTGGAGAACAACACTTTCTTCCATACAACGCCTCAAATGGAGCCATGCCGATACTTGCTTGATAACTGTTGTTGTAAGAAAATTCCACCAATGGTAAGAACTTGTCCCAACTTCCCTTGAAGTTAAGGACACAAAGTCTTAATAAATCTTCAAGGGTTTGAATAGTCCTCTCCGATTGCCCGTCCGTTTGAGGATGATATGCCGAACTGAATCGCAAATCCGTGCCCATAGCTTTTTGCAAACTAACCCAAAACCGTGAAGTGAATCTTGGGTCTCGATTAGAAACTATGGATATTGGCATACCATGCAGTCTTACAATCTCATTTATGTACATACGAGCAAGACGTTCAAGTGTAAAAGTTTCTCGTATAGGTAAGAAATGAGCAGACTTGGTCAATCTATCACCAATGACCCAAATTGCATCTATGCCTTGAGAAACCTTAGGAAGACCAGTAACGAAATCCATGGTAATGTGCTCCCACTTCCATTCTGGAATTTCAAGTGGTTGCAATGGACCTTTTGGCACTTGATGCTCCGCTTTGACACGTTGACAAGTTAAACACCTTGAGATAAACTTCGCGATCTCTCTTTTTATATTGCTCCACCAAAATGTATGTCGAAGATCACGATACATTTTGGTACTCCTAGGATGGATTGCAAATGGTGTGTTGTGAGCCTCCATCGTGATTTTATACTTCAAGTCAAAATCGTTAGGAACACAAAGTCTGAAATTGACTCGAAGTATTCCTTCTTCATCGATTCTTGCTTCCGGAATAGCTCCTTCTTGCACTTTCTTCCACATACGCATCAGCTCCAGGTCTTTAACTTGAGCAACTTTAACTTTATCAATTAAAGTCGGTTCTACTCGTATGTTTGCCATCATCACGTGGGTCCCTGGAGTCTTTAACTCTATCTCCATCCTTTGCAAGTCATACAAAATGGGCCTTTGTGTTGACAATAACGCACTTGTATCTGCATATGACCTTCTACTCAATGCATCAGCTACTACGTTCGCTTTTCCAGGATGGTATTGAATAGTATGATCATAATCTTTCAACAGTTCGAGCCAATGTCGTTGCCGCATGTTGAGTTCCTTTTGGGTGAAGAAATATTTGAGGCTTTTATGATCCGTATAGATCTCCACCTTCTCCCTATACAGGTAATGCCTCCAAATTTTAAGTGTCAAGACAATAGCTGCCAACTCCAGATCATGAGTAGGATAATTCCTCTCATATTCTTTGAGTTGTCGAGAGGCATAGACTATGACTTTCCCATGTTGCATGAGAACACATCCTAACCCTTTGCTCAAGCATCACCAGTAGATGACAAATCCTCCGAGCGGATGGTATTGTTGTTAAACAAGTCTTTGAAATGAGTCTCCTCTTGAGTTCTTAAAAACTCTTCTCACATTCCTCGCTCCAATCGAATTTTGTATCTTTCAAGTCACCGAGTTAATGGAGTAGCGATTCGAGAAAACCCTTCTACGAATCTCCGATAATAACCAAATTAAGCCGAAAAGCTACGTCTTCGATCATCGATTTAGGTTGCTCGACTTTGAATTACTTGAATCTTAGCCGGGTCAATAGATATTTCGTGATTGGATATCACGTGCCCAAGAAAAGCTACTTCCTCAAGCCAGGACTCGCATTTCTTCAACTTGGCATACAACTTATTCTCACGAAGCTTTTGAAGTATCAGCCTCAAGTGTTGCTCATGATCTTCACGGCTTTTGGAGTATATGAGGATGTCATCAATAAAGACAACCACGAAATGATCCAAATATTCCTTGAATACTCGGTTCATCATGTCCATGAAGGCCGCATGAGCATTAGTCAATCCAAAAGACATGACTAGGAATTCGTAATGCCCGTACCGAGTTCTGAAAGCCGTCTTTGGAATGTCATCGGTTTTAATCTTCAATTGGTGATATCCAGAATGAAGATCAATCTTTGAAAAGAATTTGGCACCTTGCAACTGATCAAACAGGTCATCAATACGTGGCAATGGGTACCTATTTTTATTGGTGACATGATTCAACTCCCGATAAACAATACAAAGTTTCATACTCCCATCTTTCTTCTTTACAAATAAAATAGGAGCACCCCAAGGAGACGTACTAGGACGAATAAAGCCAATGTCTAACAATTCTTGCAGTTGGGTCTTTAACTCCTGAAGTTCAATAGGAGCCATTCGATATGGGGCTTTGGAAATGGGTTTTGTACCGGGTTCAAGGTCGATACAAAATTCAACCTCACGCTCTGGGGGTAGGCTAGGAAGTTCTTCAGGGAATACGTTAGGAAATTTATTAACACTAGAAATATCATTCAAATCTGACGTATTTTTGTTTAAATCCGTGACATGAGCTAAGAAAGCTTGACATCCGTTTTTCAATAAATGAATAGCCTTATGGCTTGAGATGACAGTGACTGATTTTAATGGTTTGGTTGCTTGAATTCGCATAATAGGTTGGTTAGGAATATAAAAGCTAACAACCTTACGAAAATAATTAATTTTTGCATGATGAGTAGTTAACCAATCAATCCCTAGAATTACGTCAAACGCAAGTATTTTTAAGGAAATAAGATCGACAGGTAATGTGAGGGTACCGATTTGAACCAAACAAGACTTATAAACAGTAGATGTAATGAAGGTTTCTCCCAACGGAGTTTCAACGGATAAGTCAAAGTCTAATTTCTCCGGAGTCAAATTTAAACGTTGAGCGCAAGTAGGAGAAATAAAAGAATGGGTAGAACTAGGTATCAAATAAGGTATATACTTCGCTAGAGTTTATGATAAGCTTACCCGTGATGACCTCGTTCGGGTTCCTTGCTTTCTGGGAGGTCACAACAAACTCTCTCCCTTGAACTACTGGTTTTGACTTGTCTAGGACGGCATTTGGTGTCACCGTTCCAACTGGACTTGGCTTCCCAGTACGACAAAATCTAGCTAGGTGACCTTCTCTTCCACAATTGTAACACGTTTTGGACTGCTGCGCACAGTTTGGACTGATGTGTCCCTCCCCTTCACATTTGAAGCATATGATAGGTGGTCGTTCTTCTCCTTAACAACGGGTGTTGGTGCTGATGTCTTTCCATCATTGTTGAATCTCCTCTTCTTGAAATGTCCACTTTTATTGTCTTGGATATGATTACCACCGAAGTGGTTACCATTTCTGGCATGTTGATTCCCTCCACGTTTATTATCACCGCTTCGATGACTGCTACTACTGGTATTATCATTTTGTCGGCTGCTTTCTCTTGGTTGGGTTAACTTGTTATCGCGGTCCAATAATTGAGCCTTATTTACAACATCTGAATACAAACACAGTTTGTGAGAAATTAAGTATTGACGTATCTCAGGTTTCAAACCTCTTAGAAACATTTGCGTCATTCTCTCCTCATTATCAACCAAATGGGACGCAAACCAAGACAACTCAGCAAACTTAGCTTCGTACTGCGACATGGTCATATTGTTCTGCTCCAGCTTGATGAACTCTACCTCTTTTATGTGACGAATACTTTCGGGAAAGTATTTGTTGTTGAACAGTTCTTGGAACTTCTCCCAAGACATTTTGAGTGCGGCAGGTTGAGTACTCTTTACCAATTCCCACCAGTAATCTGCCTCTCCTCGTAACATAAAGGTGGCAAAGGGAACCTTTTGTTCCTCGGAGCATTCCAAGACATCAAAGATCTTGGTGATCTGCTTTATCCACGTCTCCGCCTTAAGTCATTTCGCCTCTCCAATAAACTCCAACGGTCCCAGCTCCTTGAACTGCTTAGCAGTGACCGTCTGAGAGTTGCCAATGTTTCCACCTGCATTTTGGATAGGAGTTTCTCTTGCCTGATGTTGTACGAATTGCAGAAAGCTCCTAAGCATTCCGTCGTTCACCATTTGGTCGGTGTTGTTGTTCACCTGAGGATTATTGCCTTCCTGATGCATATTATCCTGTGTGTTGATCTGTGGTGACTCAACGGTCTCCTGTGCTCCATTGCTATTCTCAACATTCTCGGATGTCATTTTCAAACACTGCCATAAAACAAGGGTTAATTGACATGCCGCATATTATCCCTATATTCTGACCGACCATTTAAATACCAAATAAACTTAGGTAGGTCATACTAGCGAAGGAATTCCCCGTCTCTCCCCTCCTAGTTTTTGTCTCACATCTCAGCCAGGGATCATATCACTAAGCTTTGATACCAACTGTGACGCCCCAAAATAGGTATACATCACCCATCTTGAGTCGCTAAATACATGGTACAAAATTCAAATACAACTTAATAATACAACTGTCGTGTAAAATACGACAAAACATAAACTAAGAGTTTTAATATGAATATTGTCTTCTACACAGTATTCAAACTCAAATGGAGTCCTCAATACATTTATTATCACATTATCTCATAGAATAGTGAGGACTACTAATGCAACATCTGGACTGTCACTCTGTTCCCCGACTAGTCCCAGATATATTCTCATTTCCTGAAGAGAACAATGAAAGAAAAGGGTGAGCTCAACTAGCCCAGTAAGAAATATTATGACTAAGATAATGCAGAATAATTTATCGTTAGCCGTCAACAGTGCTAAACTGATAAAATATAATAAACATCAAGTTTAACTGCAGCGGAACAAGCAATCCATTAGAAGAGTCAAGTAGAGTATAAAATCTACTATCTTCTATGATTTAAAAGGTTTTTCATCACTTTTATCATTTGAGACTCGACTTAATAATTAATCCACATCATCCAATCACCCTCGCACTACTACGACAAGGATATTCTTAAGTATCACGACCACAAATTATCCATGCACTACGGGCCAAGGATATTCGTGTATTCATCAATGGTCGTGATCATGCCAACAACTGTCAATCAATGCACTACGGGCTAATGAAGACTTTTACCACATCATTTGTAATATTACGGTCATGATTATACCGAATAATCTCTGGTCATAATCATACCAAGTCCATCTATGCACTACAGGCCACAGATGACTTTCAACATAATATAAGCATGAGGATGATAACAATGATATAAGAATTCAATAAAACAAGTTCAAGGATAAATTTTAAAGATTTATAAATTAATTTATCCAGAATTCAATAACGTCTAAATTGTCAACATGATACTGCTTTGTGGAGTAAAATTCAAGACTAATATTATATCAAAAATGATTTGGACCGAAAAGAAATCAATTTTTGTCCTGAATAGTATCCCGGGTGAATAGTAACTGAGTGAATAGTAACTTCGGGAATAGTAATCCCGTGAATAGTACCCCATCATGAAAAAGTTAAAACTTATCAAGAATGCTCAGAATAATATTTTCATGAAAAGATACTGGATGAAGCGCAAATATCAAGGATATTCTACTAATTTCATGGAGTATAGAAGCCAAAACTTTAACAAAATGAGTATAAAATTCAGAATCTGAAACGAAATAATATTACTTACATACTACAGAGTATGGAAGAAAATATTATTTCATATGAATATTGAACAAAAATAACATCCCTTACCTTGAAAAGAAGAGTATTCCAACTGGTAGAGTGGGGATATTCTTGAAGAAAACTTTCACTATTTTCTACACTCAAAGCTTTCTAAAACTCGAAAGAAATACGCTCAATATTATAGAAGAAGTATTCTCTGATTCTGGTGTGATTTTCAATCCTAACTAAGCATCTTATTTATAGAATGGAAATGATACTATTTGAATTTTATAAAATCTCGGGTGAAACGATTTGCAATTCACTTAGGCGTCTTGACCGATTCATATAATTTTTATCGTAACTTTTACAAAAGTAAAATAATATGCAAATAAAATATAATATATTCTATTTTTCATAAAAAAACAAAACTTATAAAATATATATTTATATATATATATCCTACCTTCCAAGGCATTCCATTTCATTTCTTTTTCTTTGATTCCTATGAACCACCCCCCCCACCCACCATTTCCAAAACATGTGACAAATTTATATATATATATATATATATATATATATATATATAATACGATATATATATATATAAATAAAAACAAAATTGAGACAACTTCTACCGACAGTTTTGAAAAATGGGTAAGTGGAGGTCCATATAATAAGCAAAATTTACATCAAATACTTCATAAAAATCCTCTCAATATTTTTAACAACATTTATCATCATTATTATAATTCGCAATATTTAACAACCAGATCGTTCCCAGGAAAGAGGGACTTTCCAATAAGGATTTCTCCCTATTGGCGCGCAATTAGGTGACCAAACCTCTCCTTGACAGAACTTTCTAGACATCGTCAATATTGCAAATAATAATGTGAATAATTGCATCGTCTCAATTATTGATTTAATAATATATAAAATATCGACAATAATTGAATCAAATAACGTGAGATACTATGCATCAATTATTGTAGCAATAATTGAGTAAAACTGAGTGACTTCACACGTAAGCATCAATAATCAAAATCGTGTGCTACTACTATACAACCACGCGTATTACTGTACTTTTAACACCGGGTATTTCAACATTTAACAGTAAAACTTTCGCCGTTATTTTCATAAAAAGATATTTCTGTCGTTTTCTCATTCCGACAATAATTACGTTGTGGGGTCCGCCAATGATTGTGTCGTCGTACGAATTTTCCCTGTTAAAATGAATATTCCCCGACCAATCGAATATAATATAACAACTTGCGTACTTTGCAAAATTTATAAATATTACCCACAACTATAACATTATATCAAATTCATTCTATAGTATTCAAAAATGATAATTATAGAAAATTCATCTTTATTCATAAAAGTTGGGGTCTTACAGTATACATCAAGAATGCCTCCATGTCAAATCATCACTCATATAGCTTTATTACTCTATCATCCCAAACTAAGGAGACATTAACTATTCGTATATAACAAGGACTTTTATATATGCTGCTTGATTTTTGTGATTATTTTATGGAGTTCAATATTTCTTGTTAGCTAATCTAGAAAAACTTGCACATGCTCGTGTGCATATTACCCGTGTGCTGCTTGAGAATTTGCGGTAGTAAAGGTTACATTTAGGTTCTTATCGTTAGTGGACCACCATCTACATAAATACTTGAGTGCGATTCTGTTGGGTATAAAATAGAGTGCATAAACAAAGCAGCGTGTTCAAAGGAGATTCAAAGGGTCATATCATATACCATAATTGATACTATACCAAAGATCATAATTGTGCCAAACTTAGGAATTCTCTTTCTAAAAATGACAAGTAACTAATAATATGTATTTCTATATATATGTAAATAGATGATTTTACATAAAACCTTCATTAGATTTACTTGAATATGCTTGTTGTTTCTTTGTTATTACCTTCACTCTTCTTGACCTTATTATGGAGTTCAAAATTCTCTTCAAAATAGTTTAAAGTTTTTAGAAGACCACATAGAAAAATAACGCCTACACCATTGAATGTTTTATATAGTGAATTTAAAGAAGTCATTATCTCTTTTGACATAATTGCTTATCGAGTTGCTTCTTTTTGTTTCTTTCAAGTTGGCGTGGAGGCGTGCGAGAGACTTTATGGAGGTCGAAAAGAGCTTGACTTCTATTTTATAGGTCTATGACGTGAGGATCGACCCAACCAAGGTAGAACTTCTCAAAAGGTAATCTATGGATCAAATTGTGATTATATTTTATGAATTTAGCGATTTGAGATATTTTTTTCCTTACCTTGACCGGTATGTTTCATTGGCCTTGTACGTGATATCTTCATGGATATTCTTTGTGATGGAAGAAGAGTTGAAGACAAAGACCGAACTTATCAAGAAGCGGGAAAGATCGATCCAAGGATGGAGGAAGGAATTACAGGACCAATTGGAAAGCACAAAACTGAGTTAGAGAGGGTATAATTAATGTAATCGATATCTTTTGTACTAACACAACATTATCTATGTGATGGCAGATGTCTATTCGCCAAAGTAGTTTTGGTTCAAAATGTGAACTCTCACAAGAGGTCCTGAAGAAAGGTATGTAGTTTTAATTTGGTATGTGTTTCCATTTTGTATTCAAGAAATCATTAGAGCCTTGGTTTGGCATTATTCTTATTGATTGTTTATCAACCGAATTGCGATTTACTAAGTGCAGGTGGTGGAAACTCGCTTTCACTAATGGGCATATTTCAAGCAGAGCAAAGACCTTAAGAAAACTGATGGAACAAAGAAAAATAAGATCACTGGGGTAGTCCAATCTTATTAGTTTAGTAGTTTGGTCCGCCCTCCTGACCCTAGAAGAAACCATACGGGGGATAGAGCTGCTGGACCGGTCAGAATCCATATCTGGAAATAAAAATCTCCAAATCGCCTTAGAAAGGGTGAGGTATAATTTACTTGCAAATTAATTGAGTAAGTGCATGACCTTAGGACATTAGAATCCTAGAAAGTTAGAAATCACATCATGCATGGCTTTATTCTGTCAAATCATGTTATTTTAACATACAACTCCAGTAGAGTTAAACATGCATGCCCTTTAGAATGCTTAGACTCGTGAAATTTTTTTGCTAGTCTCCTTTGTAAAATGGACTATCCGCTTGAACGTAGGCATGACTAAGTGGACATTCAGTAGCACACCAACCCAAATCATGAACATTTCCTATATTAAGCATTAAAATGAGACCAATGTTAGCTAAAATTGCCATAGTCATTTTTCGTGCTCAGTTGTCCTCAAATAGGATTGCTAAAATAGCCGAAATGGGTGAAAATGATTTTTGCAAAAATGAAATTTTTTCACATCAGTGTGTGCACAACAGTGAAATATAGATATTTTACTAAAACCATGCATTTTTATTAAGTCATATAGGTATACATATTTGCTATATTGTGTTTAAACTTACTAAACATGAAATATAACGTTCTAACGGTTAAAACTTGAAAGAAATGGATGTCAACATTAACTGAAGTGTGCAGAACGTTTGTGCTGTGACAGATTTCAAAAAAAATAGCCCGAAATGAGTAGATCTGGTATGGAAGGTCCGGATTTCTCTGTATAGTTCAAACTGAAAATGACTTATGAAGGGCCCGGGGGGTATAAAACAACCCGCAGCCTTCCGCGGGTATACCTGCAGAATCTGCAAGTCTACTTGCAGAAGTCCAGGGTGGGTCCCACCCCGTATGGTTCATTTAAATTTGATGTCTGACAGGTCTCCCGGAAGTTGAAAAGTTAAATCAGGAAAAAAGGTTCTACGCGATTGAGCGGAAGGAGCCTGAAACACGGAAATGTAAAGTCAATCTCTGACAAATGAAAACCTCCATGTAAGTCATTGGTGTCAATCCCAATGAAGCCTCGGGAATGTCAACATTAGAGCCCTTTGAAAACTGCATTCAATAAAGCGTCGGGAAAGGTCGGTGATTAATCAAAGTTAGTTGCCTCAAATTCTCAAGATCATTCGAGAATGAAACTTGTCCTTAACATTACTATCAAGTACGGAAAAGCATCATGCAAGCCTGATAGTGACAACTGTTGAAAACTATCTCCATCAGGAAGGACCGGTGATGGAATTTATTATAAATGAAATCTCCAGCTGAATCAAATCAGTCCAGTAATGATCAACCGCTGAAAACTACCGTTCAAGTAGGCATCGAAGAGATTTGGTGATGGTCAAACCTTGAAAACTACCGTTCGGGTAGGTATCGAATCAGTTCCATGATGGTCAACCTTGTAAACTACCGTTCGAGTAGGCATTGAGAATATGTTATGATAGTGATCATTGTAAGCTATACCCGACAACAACAATGGCATCAACTGGATAGAAATCCAAATCATTGGTGACAGCTCCAACATAGCGTCGGGAAGGATCTGATGATGTAAACATGTGTAATTTATCATCAGGATAAGCATCGGGAATCACCAATGAGGTCACTCATCATGAGAGGAATATCCCCAGTGAAGGTAAAGTCAGAAAGTGTATCTAAAGATAAAAAAACGTTGGTGACAACCCCAACGTTGAATTCAGAAAGGTTCAGTGATATCAGCCATAGAAAAATCTCCCCAGCAGGGATCTTGAAAACATCTTTACAACATTTCGTTGAATCAGTCTCGGTAACACTGACGAATATTTTAAAACATTGGCTTCAACCTAACGAGGCATCGGGAAAGATCCGATGATGAAAGCTCTATAAACTACCGTTCGAGTAGGCATCGGGAAAGATCCGATGATGAAAGCTCTGTAAACTACCATTCGAGTAGGCATCGGGAAAGATTATGTGATGAATGCTCTGTAAACTACCATTTGAGTAGGCATCGAGAAGGTTCGGTGATGAAAGCGTTGTAAACTACCGTTCGAGTAGGCATCGAGGAGGTTCGGGGATAAAAGCTTTGTAAACTACCGTTCGAGTAAGCATCAGGAAAGATCCGGTGATGAAAGCCTGTGTAAACTACCATTCAAGTAGGCATCAAGACAGTTCAATGGAAACCATCATTGATAACTCCATCCCCAGCAGAAATGGCGGGAGCAGTCAGTGATAGAATATCGTTGGAAGTAACTCCAAACAAAAACATTCAGCGTCCATAACATCACATCATATCATGCTGCATTGCATGGCATCATTTAATCTTGTTATATTTCAAGTGTCTAGTAATCTTTATCTTGTTCATTCCATTACATTGCATAAACATGATAGAGAGGGGCATCTGTAGACACTAAAAATTTCTCATTACTGTTACTAACCATTCAAGCGGACAGAATCATCTTTAACCTATAGAGACAACCCTGGAATTTGAAATCATCAAACCAGAACCCTGACGAAAGCACTGAGAAATCATCAAACCAGAACCCCGGTGACAGCACCAGAAAATCATCAAATCAACCCCCAGAGACAACCCTGAGGAAAAATAGAATTAGTTGTGATCAAACCTCGAAAACAACCTCGGGAGACAACCAAAAGCAACGCCAACCCTGGCGACAACTGTAAGACCCCAACTTATTATAAATAAAATCGAATTTCCTCTAATTATTATTGTGAATAATAAGGTATTAATTTGATATAATTCTCTGGTTATGGGTGAAATGTGCAAATTTTGCAAAATATGCAAGTGGTTATAAAATAATCATTGTTGTCGGGAAATATTCATTTGGTCGTGGAATATTCTTGTTGTCGGGGAATATTAAATGCTGACATAGCCTAGCGATCATTTAATGGGCCCATAACAAAATAATTGTCGGATGAGGAAAACGACAAGTTTGAGTTTTTATAAATAACGGTGTAGTTGTTACCGTTAACACTATTGGATATATTTATTGTGGTTAAAAATGAAAGAGTTAATGTTGAGGTATTTTATCAGTATTTTTGTCGGAATGAAGGTATTAAAAAATTAAACCAGTGTTTTAGAGATATATTGCGTGAGTTAGAATTTTTAATCCGACCGTTGGATCGTTGTAATTTTTGGATATGTTATACATATATAAGTTGAGTATATGTCCACAAATTTTGAACCATTAAAAATGAACGTATGATTTGTTATGAATTTTAAGAGGTGACTGGTTCAGAAAATGTTGAAGTATCCGAATTTAGCATTTTAGTGGAAAATTCTAGAATTGAGTGGGCCCTACTTGTGGTTGGTGAAGAAATGTCTTTGAATTTTATTTCAAATGTGGTGGGTGGGAATAGTAGCGAGGTAAAAGCCATCGGAGTTCTTGGTCAAGTCTGCTAACATTTTCCTATAAATAGAGGGCTAAGTTAGAATTGAAAATCACACCGAAACATAAGCTTTCTCTTTTCTCTCTAGATTATTGAGTGTATTTTGTGAGTATTTAGATACTTTGTGAGTTTCATTCATCGGTCTGCAAGTTTCCTTGACCTTTCTCTGAAATATTCCGATCGTAAGTCTTGATATTTTGAGGTAAGGGTGTTATATTCTTCTTAAAATGATATTTTCTTCAATATCATTATACCGAAATGTTGGTATGAACTTTTTATCAAATTTGGAACTTTTTGTGTCGGGGTTCTTATTCACGATACTGAGACTATTCATGTATATATAGCCTTTATTCACGAATACGGCACTATTCACCGAAAAATGAAATTTTCTTCTTTTTGTCCAAGATGTCTATTATGGTTACTATCTTTGATTGTATCCATGTTTTGATCTTTATTCTTGAATTTTTCTTCAAAATTGGTTATTATGGAGTATTATTGATCTTAGATAAACTGTTATACTGAATCCTTACTATTTGTCCTTACTTCTCCTTTGGATTCGTTTTCTTTAAAATATTTTTCATCATCCTTAGTCCTAAATGATGATATTACTGAATATCTTTGGCCTGTAGTGCAAAGATGAATGATTAACTGATGAATATCTTTGGCTCGTAGTGCGAAGATGAACAGGTGTTGAGATGAACATGACCAACTGGTGATACAAATGAATATCTTTCGCCTGTAGTGCAAAGATGAATATTGATTAAAGATGTATATTTATTGTTGTTACAGGGATAAAATTGATGATGGACTTTTAAATCTTAGAAGATAGTAGAACTCATTCTCTACTTGACTCTTCTAATGGATTGTTGTTTCTGCTGCAATTGTTGATCTAAAACTTGTTGTCTATTATATTTTATCAGATTTTCCCTATTGAAGACTAACGATAATTTGTTGTATATTGTAATACCCCAACTTATTATAAATAAAATCGAATTTCCTCTAATTATATTTGTGAATAATAAAGTATTAATTTGATATAATTCTCTGGTTATGGGTGAAATGTGCAAATTTTGCAAAATATGCAAGTGGTTATAAAATAATCATTGTTGTCGGGAATATTCATTTGGTCGTGGAATATTCTTATTGTCGGGAATATTAAATGCAACCAGTAGCGATCATTTATGGGCCCCATAATGAATAATGATCGGATGAAGAAAATGACAAGTTTGAGTTTTTATAAATAACAGGCGTAGTTATTCTGAATTAACACCTTGTTGGAATACCCGGTGGTTAAAAATACTGATGTCTGGCGTGGATGCTAGCGATATTGATGAATTATTGATCCTTACGTGAAGGCCTTACTCGATAATTATTACGATGATTCTTTATTCAATATTTTATTTTATTGATTCAATAATTCTTTGCGTTGATAGTTTATATTATTGTTGTTTGATAATTGTCATTTGCAAAGTATTTCCCATTATCGGATCGATAATTCATATTATTTGAATAATATTATTAGATAAAGATTATTGGCAATGTCTAGAAAGATTACATCGAGGAGAGGTTTGGTCACCTAATTGCGCGCCGATAAGGAGAAATTCTTATTGAAAAGCCCCTCTTCCTGGAAGCGACACGGTTGTCATAAATGTGATTACGTAATATTATTTGTGAATAATTAATTATTGATTCATATGATAAGGAAATATTTATTTTATGTGGATATAAATGTTGGATATATTTATTGTGGTTAAAAAATGAAGGAGTTAATGTTGAGGTGTTTTATCGGTATTTTTATCGGAATGAAGGTATTAAAAATTAAATCGTTGTTTTTAGATATATTGTGTGAGTTATAATTTTTAATCCGAATAGTTGGATCGTTGTAATTTTTGGATATGTTATACATATATAAGTTGAGCATATGTTAACAAATTTTGAACTGTTAAAAATGAACGTATGATTTGTAATGAATTTTAAAAGGTGATTTTTCGTAAATTAGGTTTATAAATGATTTTGGTGGAAAATTCTAGAATTGAGTGGGCCCCACTTGTGGTTGGTGAAGAAATGTGCTGAATTTATTTCAAATGTGGTGGGTGGGAATAGTAGCGAGTAAAGCCATTAGGTTGCTTTTCAAGTCTCGCTAACATTTTCCTATAAATAGAGGGCTAAGTTATAATTAAAAATCACACCGTAAAACAAGTTTTCTCTCTTTCTCTCTAGATTATTGAGTGTATTTTGTGAGTATTTAGATACTTTGTGAGTTTCTATTCATCGGTGCAAGTTTCCTTGACCTTATAATCGATATTTCGATCGTAAATCTTGATATTTTGAGGTAAGGGATGTTATTTTCTTCGTATATGATATTATTTCTTCAATATCATTATCTTTCAAGTATTGATCTTAATTTTTATCAAATTTGGAACATTTTGTGTCGAGGTTACTATTCACATACTCTGACACTATTCATGAATACGACCTATTCTTAAAAATAAAATTTTCTTCTTTTTGTCCAAGATGTCTATTATGGTTACTATCTTTGATTGTATCCATGTTTTGATCTTTATTTTTGAATTCTTCTCAAAATTGGTATTTATGAAGTATTATTGATCTTAGATAAACCGCTATTATACTAATCCCTACTATTTGTCCTTCCGCTTCAATTTGGATTCGTTTTCTTTAAAATATTTTTCATCATCCTCGGTCTAAATGATGATATTACTAAATATCTTGGCTTGTAGTGCAAAGATAAATGATTAATCGATGAATATCTTTGGCCCGTAGTGCAAAGATGAGCAGTGTTGAGATGAACATGACCCACCGGTGATCTGAATGAATATCTTTGGCCTGTAGTGCAAAGATGAATATTTGATTAAAGATGTATATTGATTGTTGTTACAGGGATAAAATATTGATGATGGACTTTTAAATCTTAGAAGATAGTAGAACTCATTCTCTACTTGACTCTTCTAATGGATTGCTGTTTCCGCTGCAGTTGTTGATCTAAAACTTGTTGGCTATTATATTTTATCAGATTTTTTCATGTTAAAGACTAACGATTTGTATATTATCTTAGTCATAATATTCTTTACTGGGCTAGTTGAGCTCACCCTTTTTCTTTTTGTTCCATTTTTCTCAGGAGGTGAGAACATAGCAGGAACTAGTCGGGATACGGAGTGATGGTTCTATAAAGATGTTTTAGCAGTCCTCACTATTTCTGTAAAATAGTGTTTGAATAATTGTAACGAGGACTTATTTGAGTGTGGATATTGTCTAGAAGACAATATTTGTATTTAAACTATAAGTATGTGTTGTCGTATTTTGCACGACAATTGTATTATTGAAGTTGTAGTTTGCTTTCTGTACCATGTATTTGGCGACTCGAGAATGGGTGTTGTATACCTATTTTGGGGGCGTCACAATTGAATATCGAGCTTAGGATATGGTCTCTGGCGGAGATCGGGAATATAACTAGGGGAGGAGAACGGCCGCTAGTTAGATGTTATAAATCGCGGAAAGAGGGACATATCACCTCAAACTCCCACAACAATCCAAGGTATGTTACAACCGTGGAAAGGAAGGCCATAAAGCTGTGATTGTTATATAGCAAAACCAAGTTCAATCGGGGATGGTGACTCCTCAGTATCATCCGGATAAGTCAAAATCAATCTGTTCGGAAGAGCGTTTGTCGTGGTGGCCAAAACGCAAGGAAGAACCGAACGAGGTGATTACTTAAAGCTAATCTTGAACTCTTGCGAAGTTTATACCTTACTAGAAATCTGGGTTCTACCCCGTTCTTTTATCTCTCCCTTGTGCTCAACGTTTAAACTTGACTCTGGAGAAATTAGACTTTGACTTATCTGTTGAAACTCCGTTGGGTGAAACCTTCGTTACATCTACAGTTTATAAATCTTGCATGATCCAAGTTGGCACTATCAAATTACCTGTTGATCTTATATCTTTAAATATACTTGCTTTTGATGTGATTTTAGGAATTGATTGGTTAACCACTCATCATGCCAAAATTAATTGTTTTCGTAAGGTTGTTAGTTTTCATATTCCTAACCAACCTGTCATACGAATTCAAACAACTAAACCACTATAATCAGTCACTATCATATCAAGCCATAAAGCTATTCGTTTATTAAAAAATGGATGTCAAGCTTTCTTAGCCCATGTTATGGATTTGAACAAAGACAAGTCAGATTTGAATAATATTTACATTGTTAGTGAATTTTTCGATGTATTTCAAGAAGAACTTCCCGGTCTACCCCGAACGTGATATTGAATTCTTTATTGACCTTGAACCCGAATTACAAAACCCATTTCTAAAACCCCATATCGAATGGCTCTATTGAACTTCGAGAGTTAAAAGTCCAACTACAGAATTGTTAGACATAAGTTTCATTCGTCTCTAGTACATCTCCTCGGGGTGCTCTGTTTTATTCGTAAAGAAGAAAGATGTAAGTATGCGACTTTGTATTAACTACTGAGAATTAAACCATGTCACCATCAAGAATAGGTATCCACTACCTCTCGTTTGATGACTGATTCAACCAATTCAAAGATCACAATTCTTTTCAAAGATCGATCTTAGCTTACGGATATCATCGGTGAAGATTAAAAGCCGAGGATATTCCAAAGACTACCTTGAGAACTCGAAGACGGGCATTATGAATTCTTAGTCATATCTTTTGGATTGACTAATGCTCCTCTTTGCTTTCATGGATATGATTAACCGTATTCAAGGAATACCGGATCGGTTTGTTGTTGTCTTTATTGATGACATCCTCATCTATTCCAAAAGCCGTGAAGATCATGAGCACCATTTGAAGTCGATACTTGAAAGGCTTCGTGAAAACAAACTTTATGCCAAGCTGAAGAAATGCGAGTTCTGGCTTGAGGAAGTAGCATTCCTTGGGCATGTGGTGTCAAAACATGGAGTATTTGTCGACCCGGCGAAGATTGAAGTAGTACAAAGTTGGGAGCAACCAAAGTCGGTGGCCAAAGTCGCGTAGCTTTACGGGCTTAATTGGTTATTATCGGAGATTCGTGGAAGGATTTTCTCGAATCGCTACTCCGTAACTCATTGACTTTGGAAAGATACAAAATTTGTATGGAGCGAGGAATGCGAAAAGAGTTTCCAAGAGCTCAAGAGGAGACTCATTTCGGCACCTGTTCTGGCAATACCATCTGGTACAGATGGATTTGTTATATATAGCGATGCTTCAGGCAAAGGGTTAGGATGCGTTCTCATGCAACATGGGAAAGTCATAGGCTATGCTTCACGACAACTCAAAGAATATGAGAGGAATTATCCTACTCATGATCTAGAGTTGGCAGCAGTCGTATTCGCGTTGAAAATTTGGAGACACTACTTGTATGGGGAGAAAGTGGAGATTTATACGGACCATAAAAGCCTCAAATATTTCTTCACCCAAAAAGAACTCAACATGCGACAACGACGTTGGCTTGAACTATTGAAAGATTACGATCACACTATTGATATCATCATCCGGAAAGCGAGCGAGCGTAGTAGGTGACGCGTTGAGTAGAAGATCATATCGCGAGTACGAAAAGCGATATTGTTAATGCAAAGGCCCATTCAGATGACTTGCAAAGGATGGAGGTAGAATTAAAGACTCTAGGGACCCACATGATGATGGCGAATATACGAGTAGAACCGACTTTAATCGATAAAGTTAAAGGCCGCTCGAGCTACTGACTTCGAGCCGATACGTATGAAGAAGAAAGTGCAAGAAGGAGCTATTCGAAGCGAGAATCGATGAAGAAGGAATACTTAGATTCAACTCCGGACTTTGCTCTAACGATTACGACTTGAAGCATAGAATCATGATGGAGGCACACAACACCCCGCTTGCAATCCATCTTGGGAGTACCAAAATGTATCATGATATTCGACATGCATTTTGGTGGAACAATATGAAGAGAGAGATTGCGGAGTTTATCTCAAGGTGTTTAACTTGTCAACGTCTAAAGGCGGAGCATCAAGTGCCAAAGGGTCCATTACAACCACTTGAGATTCCAAAATGGAAGTGGGAACACATTACTATAGATTTCGTTATAGGTCTTCCCAAAGTTTCTCAAGGCATAGATGCGATTTGGGTTATTGTTGATAGATTAACCAAGTCTGCCCATTTCTTACCGATACGTGAGACTTATTCCTTGAACGCCTTTCTCGCATGTACATGAATGAGATTGTGAGATTGCATGGCATGCCAAGATATCATAGTTTTGGATCGTGACCCAAGATTCACTTCACGATTTTGGGTTAGCTTGCGAAAGCTATGGGCGCGGATTTATGATTGATTAGGCATACCATCCTCAAACGGACGGACAATCAGAGAGGGCTATTCAAACCCTTGAAGATCTATTAAGACTTTATGTCCTAGATTTTAAAGGAAGTTGGGATAAGTACTTTCCACTGGTGGAATTCTCCTACAACAACAGTTATCAAGCAAGTATAGACATGGCTCCATTTGAGGCGTTGTATGGACGAAAGTGTCGTTCTCCAATATGCTGGGACGAGGTGGGAGAAGCAACGTTGTTGGGACCAGAATTAGTACGCATGACTACAGAAAAGATCCAAATGATTCGACAACGTATACAAACCGTCACAAGATCGACAAAAAAGTTATGCGGATCTTCATCGAAAAGACGTGGAATTTAATATTGGGGATCATGTATTGTTACGTGTTGCACCATGGAAGGGAGTTACAAGATTTGGGAAGAGAGGAAAGCTCAATCCATGATTTGTTGGTCCATTTGAGATTCTTGACCGAATAGGAAATGTGGCTATAGACTCAAGATTACCTCCAAGTATGTCTCGTGTTCATAATATTTTTCACATATCCATGCTTCGTAAATATGTGAAAGACCCGAACCATATTATTAAGTTAGAACCCGATTTGAGATAGCCAAGATTTAACGTCTGAAGAAGTACCTTTAAGATCTTGGATAGGAAAGAGCATGTCCTACGCACGCAAGGTTATACCACAAGTTAAGGTTTTATGGAGAAACCATGCTATTGAAGAAATAACACAGGAGTTGGAATCGAAATGAAAGCGAGGTATCCTCACCTTTTGAAACACTGTGCAGTACTTAAGTCAATTTCGAGGACGAAATTTTATATAAGGAGGGAGGTTGTAAGAACCCAACTTATTATAAATAAAATCAATTTCCTCTAATTATATTTGTGAATAATAAGGTATTAATTTGATATAATTCTCTGGTTATGGGTGAAATGTGCAAATTTTGCAAAATATGCAAGTGGTTATAAAATAATAATTGTTGTTTTGAATATTCGTTTGGTCGTGGAATATTCTTGTTGTCGGGGAAATATTCGTATGCGCCAAGTAGCTTGATCATTTAGGGGCCCCATAACAAAATAACTGTCGAATGAAGAAAATGACAAGTTTGAGTTTTTATAAATAACGGCGTAGTTGTTACTGTTAACACTGTTGGAATACCCTAAGGGTTAAAATACGATGTCTGGCGTGGATGCACAGCGGATTGATGAATTATTGATCCTTACGTAAGAAGGCACTACTCAATAATTGTTACGATGAGTTCTTTATTCGATATTTTATTTTATTGATTCAATAATTGCTTTGCGTTGATATTTTATATTATTGTTGTTTCAATAATTGTCATCGCACAAGATATTTCCCATTATCGGATCAATAATTCATATTATTTGAATAATATTATTAGATAAAGATTATTGGCAATGTCTAGAAAGTTACATCGAGGAGAGGTTTGGTCACATAATTGCGCGCCAATAAAGAGAATTTCTTATTGAAAGCCCTCTTTTTCCTGGGGAACTACTTAGTTGTCATAAATGTGATTTTGTAATATTATTTGTGAATAATTAATTATTGATTCATATGATAAGGAAATATTTATTTTATGTGGATATAAATGTTGGATATATTTATTGTGGTTAAAAATGAAGGAGTTAATGTTGAGGTGTTTTATCAAGATTTTTTGTCGGAATGAAGATATTAAAAATTAAACCAAAGTTTTTTAGATATATTGTGTGAGTTATAATTTTTAATCCGACCGTTGGATCGTTGTAATTTTTGGATATGTTATACATATATAAGTTGAGTATATGTCCACAAATTTTGAACTGTTAAAAATGAACGTATGATTTGTGGTTGGTGAAGAAATGTACTGAATTTATTTCAAATGTGGTGGGTGGGAATAGTAGCAGGTAAAGCCATCAGGTTGCAGGTCAAGTCTGCTAACATTTTCCTATAAATAGAGGGCTAAGTTAGAATTGAAAATCACACCAGAAACAAGTTTTTTTTTTCTCTCTCTCTAGATTATTGAGTGTATTTTATAAGTATTTAGATACTTTGTGAGTTTCTATTCATCAGTGCAAGTTTCCTTCAGCCTTATACCGATATTCCAATCAGAAGTACTAATATTTTAAGGTAAAGGGATGTTATTTTCTTCATATATGATATTATTTCTTCAATATCATTATGCCAAAGTATTGATCTGAATTTTTATCAAATTTGGAACTTTTTGTGTCGAGGTTACTATTCACGATACTCGACCTTTCATTCACGGATCTGAGACTATTCAATAGAAAAATGAAATTTTCTTCTTTTTGTCCAAGATGTCTATTATGGTTACTATCTTTGATTGTATCCATGTTTTGATCTTTATTTTTGAATTACGCTTCAAAATTGGTATTTATGAAGTATTATTGATCTTGGATAAACATTATACTGAATCCCTACTATTTGTCCTTCCGTTTCACTAGATTCGCTTTTCTTTAAAATATTTTTCATCATCCTCGGTCTAAATGATGATATTACTAAATATCTTCTACCAGTAGTGCAAAATAAATGATTAATCGATGAATATCTTTGGCCCATAGTGCAAAGATGAACAAGTGTTGAGATGAACATGACTAACCCATGATGATATAAATGAATATCTTTGGCTGTGTAGTGCAAATGATGAATATTTGATTAAAGATGTATATTGATTGTTGTTACTGGGATAAAATATTGATGATGGACTTTTAAATCTTAGAAGATAGTAGAACTCATTCTCTACTTGACTCTTCTAATGGATTGTTGTTTCCGCTGCAGTTGTTGATCTAAAACTTGTTGGCTATTATATTTTATCAGATTTTTCCCTGTTGAAGACTAACGATTTGTATATTATCTTAGTCATAATATTCTTTACTGGGCTAGTTGGGCTAGTTGGGGTACGGAGTGATGGTTCTAGAAAGATGTTTTAGCAGTCCTCACTATTTCTGTAAAATAGTGTTTGAATAATTGTAACGAGGACTTATTTGAGTGTGGATATTGTCTAGAAGACAATATTTGTATTTAAACTCACAGTATGTGTTGTCGTATTTTGCACGACAATTGTATTATTGAAGTTATAGTTTGCTTTCTGTACCATGTATTTGGCGACTCAGAATGGGTGTTGTATATCTATTTTGGGGGCGTCACAAAATTAACCCCCGGAGACAACCCCGAGATATCAAATCAACCTTCAGAGATAACCCTAAAGCATCAAATTAATCCCCGGAGACAGCCCTGAGGAAAAACAGAATTAGTTGTGATCAAACCTCGAAAACAACCTCGGGAGACAGCCAAAAGCCCCGTCAACCCTGGTGACAACCCCTGAAAGGGAAAAACGGTCATTTTGATAAATAAATTTCAACAAACATAAAACAACTGCAAATAGGGTTGCAAAGAGCCATTGCAGCACTTTCGATCACAAACTACATAAAATAGCTCAACGGAGTTCCAACGAATACCTGAAGATGCCAGTTTGGTCATGGACCCATTTTTCATAACCTATGTCATTGTGTAGCTCTCGGAGAGAGATTTCCGGAATGGTATGTCACATCTACATCAGATTCCCGGATTGAAATTTACAAGCGTTTCAGCGGACTGCACATCGATCGAGATTGCACGTACTTCGAGGCGGCAGGACCCACTGGGCCCTTCCGCAAGTGTACTTGCGGAAGGCGTGGCTTTATATACAAGCTCTCCATCAGCTTGTAGAAGAAGATGAAGAAAAAAAAAGAGAAAAGAAAGAGAAAGAAAGAGAGAAGAGAGATTTCGAACCAGAAATCGCTCGAATCTTGCTTTCAAACCTATAAACCTCACTTGTAAGCTTTCATATACATATCTATTGCAACATATCAAGTTTTCACCTGTGAAAATCGAGTCTAAGGGCATTTAAAGTCGTTTGATCACCATTCTTGTGCAAGATTGTAAGGTTTCTTCCAATTTTCATTTTTTCTTGCTTATATACTTATACATGAGTAATATATATGCATATTAGTTAGTTTTATGGTTTAAATATCTATTTTTGCTTTTCCTTGCATCATTATATATATATATATATATATATAGAGAGAGAGAGAGAGAGAGCAAGGATCAAGAGCATTACTCTTAAATAGCATTCCTCCTTAAATAGCACTCCTTTATTAAAACTACGTCGTTTTGGAGTGGCCGCGGGTGACATTTTTGTAAATAAAAGGAAAACAAGTGGGACCACTCTCTTTTAAGCCACTTCAAAACGACGTAGTTTTAATAAAGTAGTGCTATTTAAGTAGGAATGCTATTTAAGAGGAATGTTTTTGATCCTCTCTCTCTCTCTCTCTCTCTATATATATATATATATATATATATATATATTATTTCGTCTTTATATAATTGTTTTTATATATAAGTTTTTTATTTATATATATTTATATAGTTAATCATTGTGATTAAATATCGTTTGTAAATGTTCATTTGAGGTAAATCTACAATATTTAAAGTTTGCTGACTAGATTTATATAAATCTAGCCATATCTAGTTTTAACCGGTTCAAAAGTGTTAAAACTAGAACCGTTTAGATAAAATGGCTAAGATTTAGTTAAATCTAGTTTTCTTTCTAGTTTGTAAATATTCAGCAATCACGGGACCCTAGATCTATGTCTAGAGGAAACGTGGAGCTTGACTACGTGCATACAAAGATTTAACTGATGAATCTCTTGTTTTGCGACGTCTAAAGTTAAATATGCATTTTATTTTTATTTATCCATTGTGCAAGCTTTCAAATAATATTCTCTAAGCCAAGGAATCAAGGGATCTACGGTTAAATCCATGAACCTAGATCCGGTTCCCATAATGGACATGTTCAAGTTGTATAGTTAGCTTGCAACCCTTTGTAAATGTAAATAAAAGGGACCTTAAAACTGTTATCCGTATTTAAGGTCTGGATCAACATAGTAAAATCATTGATTGTGGTATTCGGGTCACTTCAATAGCTTTTATGTCCATAAGGAGTTCGACACTTATAAGTATATTATTTTGTCGAAGATGTTTCGCATATCGAGAATAAAATCAAAATAAGTCGAATATGAAATAAAATGGAAGTATCGAATTCCTCAATTCCTAGTCGAGCGAAGGATTTGAAAACCATTGTGTTTTTAAAATATCATTTCAATATATATCTTGCCTAAAATAAACTTTTTGTTAAATCAAATCCTTTGTACCTATGCGCAAAAGAGGTACAACACTACTTTTAAATAACGCACTTAGGCTCAATTAACTAACACACACACACACACACAAATTAGGGAACAAAAAGCGCGGTAACCGTGTTTCACGAAAGTCGGGGGGTGTCTAACACATTTTTCTCACTTAATCATTCCCCCGAACTCTATGAATCTCGGTTTTCAAGACCAATTAAACATAGTCCAATAATTGAGCCATATTGCAAAACCTTTCAAAACTCGGTTGAGTTGGTACAATCATTTAATTCATACCAACTGGCGACTCTGTTTAATTCGGACCAATAAAATCAATCTTTTCAAATCGTCGACATTATATATCGATTTTTTTCTTGAAAATCTCACCCTTCAGATCAAACAAATCATATAGAAAATAAATGGTAAGAAAACATATTAGGAAGAGGGAGAGAAAATCTTTTCGGTGTCGATAGAGATAGTTGTAGTTATAAAATTATTAAATAATTAAATTTTTAATTATACATTGTAGATTCCTTCGATCAATTATGAAGCTAAATATTTGAATGGATTGTAGATTTATTTAGTTATGATTATGAGAATAAATTATGTTAATTTTATTTAAGTTTGTAATGAAATTTAAATTAGTGTATATATTGACAAAATTTACTTGTAATTTTAATCCAAATTGAACTATGAAACTCAAGAATAAACTTTAATTTAGTTTTGACAGTTAGTTAATAATAAATCAACTATAGTTTTCAACTAATGTTACACTTATTCTTTTCAACAAAAAATCACATATTATTAACAAAGTTATTGGATAAAATTTCAAATTTTAATTTGAGTAGGACATTAATTTAGAAATGAAATTTAGGACTAATATTGATATTATAAAACTGCGTAATATGTTAATTAAGAGATATTTTTGATATATTAATATCTTAATAAAATTATAATATTAAAATTATCTTACAAAAATTGTTAAGATATATTAGCTTACATAAATTTGTGATAAAAAAAATCTTGTAGTAAATTTGATAGAATAAAAATAAAAATTCTTTGATAAGTTCATTTTCCTATTTTAAAGATATTAAAACAAAAACACATTACCTTTTCATAGTAGATTACTTTTTCCTAATAGGTCGAGTTTTTTTTAATACATTACAAATTTGGATGTATTTAATTATTATAAATTTAGATAGTAGTTATACTAATTTGGATAGGAAATAAAGAATTGAATCAAAAATTTGTAAATTTGTGCTTTTAATTATACAGTTGTTTTCATGAGTTTTTCAAAAAGCTTAAATTAAGCTATGGATAATGCAGTGGTGAAAATTCAAAGTTTTCGCTCCTTGCTCTTATTTTGACCAAGTATGGAATTTAATTTAGTATAAACAACTTCAACTAGAGAAACACAAAAGAAGAATAAGAAAACCAACAAGCAAATTTTAGTCATGGCATATGAATTAAGTTGGGAAATAATGTGTAGTGGCATTTTTTCCTCAATAACAATATAATGGAATCAAAATTTTACTGTATGTATTTTTGAACTTTTGTCGAACAAATTCGAAGGCTTACCGAAGATTTTTGAATATTTAATTATGAGTCATGATATGTATTGAGATAATTTTGTACTTAATTATAATTGAAAAACATAACAACATATGAAATTGGTTTATATGAGAACTGAGAAGGGCTCATTTATTATATATCTTTAAAAGAATTGTCAATAATACTTGCATATAAGTTACAACCAAAAAATCGACACAAATATTTATAATATAGTAGTATCATTTTTCTTACTTATTTCCCAGTAAACTGAGTGGTACGTAATTTTGGTGGAGGCCAAATGGCTTTTCCTACAACCAGTGACAGTTGTGGTGACAGCTATGACAGTTATACAGCAGAAGCCAGAAAGGAGGAGACGAGGGACATAGTAATAGAAGACGGCAATGGAAAAACCGCTTAAAACAAAGGAATTGGAAAATATCAATTTTAATAATAAAAAAATTTCTTTTTAACTTTTTTTTGGCATGTAATAGTTAAAGTTAAAATTTCAAAAAAAATTGACACCTGTCCAAATAATATTATAAAATAATTCACTTTTATAAAAGAACTTTATAACAGCTTTTGATTCTAAATCTCATAAAACATCTTTCTTACAATTATGCATCTAAACCCAGACTTGTGGATAGACTTCAGTTTTACATGCCTGCCCGTATAATTAAAACCTCCTTTAGGCTTATTCCGAAATATCTGTAATACAAAGGAGAGAACCCAATAATTTTGATCCGTACTAATAAATTTTTTCTTATTGAGTGCAACCAGGCAATAAGCGATTACTACATAAAAAAGGGAAACCGCTGTAAGCCTGGTTGAGCTAAATAATGAATTTTCTGGCCGGCATCAACAATAATATCGATATGCTTTGACCACATCACATTAACAGTAATGGTTGACTCCACAATCAGTATGCCTTCACTGGTCCTGCAGATGAAAAGAACCATGACCTGATGATGAGTTACACGAGTATAGCCAGAAAATGTTTTATCAGAGCTTGTTCCTATATTCAACCTAAAAAATAAAATAAAAATAGCAAAACCGGCTGTTAGAACAACAAATGTGATTCAAAAGAAATTGTTTGTTTCAATTTAATTTACTCAACATTGAGTTCAATTGATTTTGAAGACTAATTTGTGTAATAAATAATAAGAATTGTGTTCATCAACAGAAATATATACACATTGAAAAGAATAACAGCAACAAGCCAACAACTGCTTCATAGTCATAAATAAAAAATAAAAATAAAAATAAAACTAGGAAGAAGCAATGTTTACTATATTGTTATTATGAATTAATCATATGGTTTATCTAATGATGATTCTTAGATCTTGTTCTGCATATCAATATATTTGATATAAGGATTGTCTTTTCCTGTATTGGACTATGAACCAAGTGTAGGGTTAGGATCATGACACATCACTAACGCTAGACAAAACTACTCTTGTTTTAATGATGATTCATGATTCTAACATTGCGTGTGCATACACTGATAATGTATCAACTTTACTCATTAAACAATATCATATCATGGCTCTTCATTAAATTACATCTTTTACATATAAGCAAAGATATAAATAGCATGGGAGTTGTCAAACTAGTAGCTTCAAAAAGGTCAAAAGGAAAATAAAGAAACTATAACCAAAAATAAAATATGTTTCGACTTATTCCATACAAACACTAGATCAATTAAGATTGAAGAACAGGCATGGATAAAACCCAAAAGCGTCCATCGATAAATCGCAATGAATCAAAACTTCCATTACTATAGTCTGACAAGAATCCATTTCTATAAAAGGTTTAGAGAGAGATAGAGACCAACCAGGTTAGCTACTTCTCAAACTGCAAAAGTTGCAAGAAGGGCATGCAACATAAACCAATACATGATAACACTGAGACGTAGGGCAGGCTGTCGCATCAGTGCTCGATCACAAGAAACCCTACCATGTTGCATATGGTTAATTTAAGCAGAGTTCTCAAAACTTTACATGTATCACTAAAAATAACTAGCAGTGAAATGGATAAACCTTACCATAAGCCATCAATCAAATCAGTTACAGGTCTTGTAAATCTAGGGACAACTTTTGACGTCGTGAGTGACTTGAAACCATGAGCTGAGGAAAAGAAAGGACGAACAAAAAGGTACTAAGAAATATGTTCCTTAAGCATACATTAAAAATGATACTAGGAAAAGAAAAAAAAGCAGAAAGAAAGAAAAGCCACAAATTAGAAAGGAAAGGAGAAAACAAAAAAAACAAATACCTTTATCATCATCTTCATCCTCTAACTCACGGCCACTACCAGGATCCATGTCTACAGAAATTGCAACTTGGTCATTATTGCTTTTGCGCAGACTACGAACTTGAGGGGTAATGGATGGCCCAGGTACTACCCATTTGTTTGTCTGCATCATCATAAGTTAATGAGTTTGATGGCTCCTGAGAATATATGCACTCCAAATAAACAAAAATAAGAAGAATAGATAAAAAGAATATAAAGTTGCACCAATAACCAAGTGTTATCCAAGCCAAATCTTCTGTCCATCCAAGAGGTGTAGCTAAATAATGTACTTATTAACCTTCTCCAAAAACTAAGTGGCCGTCAAACCAGCTCTTTTTTTTGGGTGCAATACGTCAAATCAGCTCTTTTTTTTATAGATTTATTATTATTATTATTTATACGAGAAGAGTAGTCAAACTTTTCAGTAGAATTAAAGAGTGCTTTAGGAGCCTATAAAATCCTTGGAAAACTGAGGATATATTATAGGATTTTAAAAAGCACTCTTTTTTCTTTTTTTCTCGGAGAACAGAAATAGGTCCTCTTTCTCTTTTTTTCCTTCTAGAACAGAAATAGGTCCAACGCCTCTATAATTCAAATTAAAAAAAAGTGAAATTCCATTCAAAAGACTTCCCACCCAAAACCTAAATGTAATCCAAAGTGATCTTTATTGATGAGTCTCTTAAGGGAGAACAAACAATTTAACCGCTTTTTGGTGAGGCTGTGCAACAGTTTATGATAAAAAGATATTTTTTGATGATGTCCGATTCCTATTTTATCTCTTATTTCTCCCCCACCCCTAAATTATCTCCTTACAATTAACTGACACTAGAAGTTACATAAAAGCAACTACTTTGCAGTTTTAAAATTGCACACACAAGTAGGACTAGGTAATATAATACAAATGGTAAGGTGGTACAAAATAGTACTTGAGGTACTATATTATTGTGAACTAATTAGTAGAGTACAAATATGATCCCACAAACAGAAATAGCTATATTAAAGGATTAAATGGTCCAATCTCTCTAATATCTCCTGCAAACAAGCACTTAAATAAAAAATAAAAATAAATAAATAAATTACACCCAAGCATAGTCGAAGTCCACAATTCCAATAATCTTAGCCTGTCATAAAACCACAAGTGAGTAAATTTTCTCCAAGTTTATCAAAGGTGTCCTACATCTTTGCTTTTTGGCACTATGTCCATACAAATGACACATGTTGTGCAGGGTTGTATGACTACAGATCATAATTCCCCAACAAAGGTGGCTTCCATAAGAAGAGGAACATCAAAAAGCAAGATGAATATAATATTACAAACAGTAACTATAAAGCAATCCAAGCTAGATAATTAACCATTGTGTCTTGAGAAGAAAACTCGTATAGGAGCCCAAATAACCAATCCAAGAACTTGGGCTTACTCATGATGATTCAACAAAGTGAAAATTCATTTTAATGAAAAAAATATTTTCCTAAAACAACCTAATAAGATTTTAGTAATGGCGGAAACATTAAGATTGTAAGGTGTTAGAAGCAAATGCCATGCATATTTCTCTTAGAATCAATTGCTATCTCTAGTACGAAAAAGAGAAAACAAAAATTAAACAAAATAACTCTCACAATTTTTAATATTTTGGAAAGGTATGTTTGGCCCCAAGTATGGGAGGTTGGAACTTTGAACCAGCAAACTTGAGGTTATTCCTCAAGGCCTCTGCCATTTAATAATTATATGCACAATGATAAGATATATTCTATGTGGAATTATGAGAAGATGAAATTAAAACTTACCACAGGTTCAATTTCCATAATTTCAGACGTCATACTTGTCTCCTGTCCTGAATTTTCCACACGTTGAAGAATAGTTAATTGGGATTCTTTCTCCTGCAAATCCTTCTCAAGAGATTCCCCTTTACGCATCAACTCTTCAACTCTACTCCTTTCTAAGCGCAACAAGTTATCTCTGCCTTGCATCCCAACTCGTAGATCCTCCAATTCAGATATGATAGACATGATCTGCTTCTTAAGTATCTCTTTTTTATATTCATGATCCTGATTTCTTTTCTTATCATCAGAATGCACATCATGCACCTGCACCTGAGAAATCATTGAATCTAACCATGATACCAAGTCATAGATCTCATCAAATTTTCTATCTTTGCCCATCTGTGATGCAACTAAAGCATCGTTGGTACATCTGGTAACCTCTTGCCTTAAAAAAGAGATCTCAGAATCCCGATCATGTAACTGAGATTGAAGCTTCTCAACTTCAGTGAGGAGGCTTTCCGACAAATGATGAAGTTCATCAAATTTGCTCACGGTAATAGAAAGCTTTTTTGAAACCTTTCCACGAGAAACTTCAGCATTCTCCAAGTCTAGACTCTTTTGTTGCAAACAAATTTCCAGTTCTTTGATCTTGTTTTTCAGGTCTTCCATTTGGCCCTCCTCCTCATCTAGTGCTTGCATCAGATCGTCAATTTCTGAGATGAAAAAAATCTTGTTTAATATTATAATGTACATAATTCACTTATTTAGAACAAATAAGTGCACAGGTAAAATCTAAAATTGACAAAGGTGACCTTGCTCCTTTGCAGCTATAACATCTGTCAGTGATCTGACACTTTCTTGCATGTCTATAGAGGTAGCTTCCCGATTTTGTAGTTCCTCCAATTTCAGCTGCAACTTGTTATGCTCCTCCTCCATCAAACCTTTCCATCTCTCTAAATCATGCATTTGGTCCTTGGCAGACTGAAGCTCTTGCAAGTAACGCATTGCCTTGGATTCAGCTTCTTTGATCTGATTGACAAATTCCAGACAGATTCTATCTTTTTCAATGTCCTTCTCCTGGAGCTGCGTCTGCAAATTTGAGATCGTAGTTTTCAGTTCCATTTGACCGACTTCTCCAATCTCATTTTGAACACTGACAATTTCCTTCACAGCTGATAGTAATCCATCTCCCATAGTGCTAACAAATCCTTCAGAGGCTGAGACAGTGTGTCCACTGAAAATATTTCCTCCATTAACAGATGTTAGAGATTCCATGTTCAACCCCTGATCTTGAAGGGTCAACCCCTTCCCGACCAGCTGGGCTTTCCAATTTTTGATTTCCATAATTGAACTCTTGCAGGCCTCATAGAGCAGTGAAATGTTCCTGTGTAATACCATAATTTCCATGTCTCTCTCTTTCTCAATGGACTCTAACCGGAAAATATCTCCCTTCATTGATTCATAGAACTGATTACGGGAGCTCATTTCTGTATGAATAGTCAACACAATTTCTGATAGAGAGTTGGCTTCTTGATGTAAAGATGAAGAGTGTTTGTATAATTTATCCTTAAGAGCACCAATCTCCTTTGTAACCTCTAGCAAGTGATGTCCAACAAAATTACAGATTTCACTCAGAGAACTGTTGTTAAACTGCTCTTGAGATTCCAAGATAAAATTGAGAGACAGAAACTCCTCCTGAACATGGACCGGCGTAAGGAGGGGGGGATATTAATAACGAGTATGTCTTCAATATTTTATATAAAGTACACACTATACAGCATCTGATTCTCTTCTTAAGATAGCAAATTTCAGTTCCATATAATTCCAAGGGAGAAAATGATCATCCTTTTTTCAATTTCATGCAAAACACAAGATACATTGCAAAATGAAGATATCAAGAAATAATAAAAGAAGGGGAGGGGGGATTAAGCCGAGAATTCTGGTTGAAACATAACCAAGAAGATAACAGAATGATTTTCTTGATGTAATAAAAAAGAGGAAAAAAATAGAAACAGATGCACTAATTACATCAATCAGGGACAATATGATACAGTGAAAAATCAACGTGCAACAGCCGACATGGGCAACTAGAAAGCACAAAAAAGGGTGAATAGAAAGAACAGAAAAAAAAAATCAGTAGAGTTGGTGTCAAGTCAAGTAGTAACCATTCAAGCTAGACTTATTATGGACTTATTAAGTTGCAGTCGAGTATTAAACTATAACTAATATTCCAGTTTTTCAAAAGGGTGAATAGAAATAACAGAAAAAAAATATCAGTAGAGTTGTTGTCAAGTCAAGTAGAAACCATTCAAGCTAGACTTATTACACACTTATTCAGTTGGAGTCCAGTATTAAACTATCACTGATATTCCAGTTTTTCAAAAATTATTATGTTATTTATATAAATAAAATACAATTGTGCAATACAATGATTAAACCTTTCTCCCTTAGACATAAAATTGGATGGTTGGTATACAAATTGAAGATGTGCATAACAATCAATTTGTAAACTATGCCATCATGAAACTTTATCTTTTGCTCGAAAATTAGATTTTTCTTATTTTTTTAAAAAAATAAATATCTTACCAACACTATTTTCTTTTTCTTTTTTTGCTAAATGATCTTAGCTGAACTCTTGGTGCAAACCAACCACTAGGTTACATTAATGACCACAAACATTTATAAGGACTTTAATTTTTTTAAGCAACTAATTTTTAAACATGTCATAGAGCTCCAAGAAGTAGAACACTTGTCACAACCACAACTTGTGACCTGTTAATAGTAAATGTATTTGAGGAATTTAAAGAAAAAGAATTAACATAGAAAGACAGATTGAGAGAGATTTTGAGAGAAATAAACAGTTTTAGAGTTGAGGATAAGTAATTTCATTAGAGAGGCACATTAGAGTACAAATTTCAACATTACCTCTCTTCTGACTATTTCATGTATGTATAGCCTAACTGTCTAACTAGATCACACATTGGGCATTTCTTCATTAACTAACTACAGCTGGCAATAACAGATTCCCCTCCTTTACTCATTTGAATTATAGGTAAGGACAACTAAACAACTAATAATTACTTCACTCTGCTGATATATAGCTGCGTGTGATAAACACCTGGTCACACCTACAAGGGAGATTCCTAAGGGTGCCGATCAATAATAGTACCATAAAGTTTATTTCACATGTTAAATGAGGCTACCACTGAATTTTGTTATATGCCAGAGGTAAGTGTGCTACAAATGTGTAATTTTATCATTGTGTCAGAGGTCAATACATTGAATATTTGGGGTTTAAGGACAACCTCTGCTTCTAGAGATAAGGTGGTCCACCACTCTACTCTAAACTTCAAGTTCAGTTCAAATTGCGGTCAGTATTATCAGAAAATTGAACTGAATGAGCAGTAAAAGATCCCCATAATTTGAATGAGTGCGCGAGTGCGCGCGCACATATACACACAAGCAGCATAAAACAATCAAAAGAAAAGGAAAAGAAGGCTGAAAGAAAAGGATATTATAAAGCAATTAAACAATATTAATCTGCAGAGAGATGAGACAGTACGAATAAACCAAACAGATACCATGAGTGCTCCGGATCCACATAATTTGAATTACATATGTAAAAACACATGTGCGTGCATATACATATATCTATGTATATTTACAAGCAACATAAAACAACCAAAAGAAAAGGAAAAGAAAACGAGAGAGAGAGAGAGAGAGAGAGAGAGAGAGAGAGAGAGAGAGAGAGAGAAGGATATCATAAAGCACTTGAACAATATTAATCTGCAGAAAGATGAGACACTACAAATAAACATGAGTGCTCCAGGATGCTTATGGAGATTAGTTTTAAATGCTCTACATTTCATTTCATGTAATTCCTAGTTACTTTATATTATGACTACAAAAAATTTCAGCGGCCCAGTGCAACGAGGAGAAATTATGAAAAGATCAGTGATAGACTCATTATTCATACATTTTATTATTCCTAATTTTGTCCTATTATTATATTAGTTTATTTAATTAATATGTTTTATTTTATTTTTGTAAGATTTAATATTTTGTTACAATAAAATTAAAATTTTGGTGATCAAAATGCTCCTATTCATGAAAAAAAAGACAAGAAGAATCCTACAAGGAGAAGGAAGGAGGTGGAACAATCTTGGTGTGCATGTCAAATCCAATGAAAGAAAGGAAAATCCATCTAGAAGATTTCTTTGAAATAAGTTGATTGCTACTAGGAAGTTGATTCATAGAAGGAATTAATTGAGCCTTAATGCCCATAAATGGATTTCTTCTTCTTTATCTTAGTTAGTTTATTTATTTTTATGTCTAACTAGTTTCTTTAATCTAGAATGAAGATGAAATTAAATAATTATTCATGACAATATTTTCATCTCTTCTATTCATTGTGCTTTAATGTTTTAATTGATTTCTCCTTCATGTTTCGTTACTGAAATACCTTCGTTTCATATTTCTTATGTGATTTTAATTTAATGAAGAGGTTTTGATAGATTATTGTTGGGTTATAATTAATCCTTAAATTTTCATAGTTTATGCTTGCCCAAATTAATTGTAAAATTACTAAATTAAAGGTAAGGGAGATCAAACTTATAATTAATTTTAATTGGACTTAATTGATTTATTTTCCAAATTATGTACACCAAACTAGTGGCGTAATTTTAGTTATAAAAAATAGAAGAGATTCGTTATTTGTTATATTTATTGTTTAGTAGATTCGGATTGCTAGATTGTTTCCTTATTATTAGTTTTCATCATCTAATTAGTTTAGTTAGTGTTTAATTATAGTTAATCAACTCTCCATCTTTATTTTTAATTCACCTGAAATACATATTAACGATACATTGATATTAATCTAGTCTCCGTAGATTCGACATGTACTTGTCAGTTCTTTAATTTGACACCTGAAATACATATTAACGATACATTGATATTAATCTAGTCTCCGTAGATTCGACATGTACTTGTCAGTTCTTTAATTTGACATTGTGCACTTGCAATTACATATGCACTTGCAGTAACATACTTTTATAACATCAAACAGCCAAGTATTTAACGTTCGGGATTGTGTGGGGATGTTGAAACAGGTCCCAAAAAGGAAATGCTATGCAGAAATGAGACAATACTAAAATATGTGATAGACATAAAAAAATGAAGGAACATGTCAGCAACTGAACATAACATTATTTCATAAATACAAACAAAAAGGGAATGCCTTACCTCATTCTCTGAATTAGTTGAAACAATACCAGCAGGAGGACCTCCAAGATCTAAACTAACCATGTCAGCAGCATCAGCTGATTTCAGGAATGACTTTATAGTGGCCTCGAAATTATGCACAACTTCCAAGTCTTTGGAGAGAGCATCACCTAATAAATTTTTAAAATTAAAGAAGCCCTTCCTTAGTTGATGTACATAAGATTTTAATGCTGTGAATGCCACAACTTGGTTATTTCTTTCCCCTGAGAGAACAGCAGTTAAGTTTTCAACATGTGAAAGAGCATCATGCTTGGCAGCTTCAGCTATATCCCTTTCCTTGGCTAATTCCGAAAGTTCTGCGGCAGCTTTTGCCAACTCCTCTTGAAAGCCATCATTTCTTTCTTGTACCTCATTCAGTTCAGCAAGGAGCAGCTCAGCAGCTCGTCTAGATTTGTTTGATTCGTGTTCAGAGGAAGCAGTGGCTGCATGTAAACCATGCCATAGTTTTGCAATTTGTACAATTTTCTCAACCGGATTCACGACATTATATTCAACGCCAACATCAATCTCACCCAAGGCATCACTAATCATACTCAAGGTATGCCTTTTATCCTGCAGATCGCGCTCACTCTCTGCCAAACGGTTTTGTAAGATCAAACTTTTAGACTCCATACCTTCTATCATATCCTGGTACACAAAAAGATCATTGATTTTCTGTTCAGATTCTGAAAGAGCATTTTCCCGGATGTTAAGCTCAGATTTCAGGTGTTCCACCTCAGTTGTTATCTCATCAATAGTTTGTCTCATACTGTCACGTTGTTGAACCAATGATTTCCCTTTTCGAACTGCCAGATTTAACTTCTCTCTTACAGAAGCAGATTTCTGCTCCTCCTGGCTAAGTAGATCTTGCAGTTCTAGCCTTTTTATATCTAGTTTTTCAACTTCATGGACCAGAGATTGATTTTTCTCCATATATCTATCCCTCTCCTCCTTCACATGCGTAAAACTTTCCCTAGCCTCCTCCAGCTCTTTCTTCAAAACCGCTAACTCCTGCTCTTCAGCACTTAATGAATCTGTGATTATTTTTTCACCAAGAATTGCACTAGCTTTCTCAGTAATGTGTTCAACTGTAACTGCTGGAACAACACCACCTGTGGAAAGGTTCGAGTACTTCTCCATAAGCTTCCGAAGTAACTGTTCCAAACACTCAATACCGGTGGTACCCGAATCATGTTCTCCTTCATTAGAATCCTGAAGTACATCACTAAGCAAATCTTGTAATCTTCTTATATCAGCGTTAACATGGTGAATACGCTCCTCCAGCCCACACATCACCTCCAACTTCTCTTGCAACAAAGTTACTTCATTCTTCAGTTTATCATTCTGCCCTTCAAATAATTCTGCCTTTTCTAAAACTGTATGATTATCACGAGTGAGAATTTCCAAACTTGCACAAAGTTGCTCTTTCTCACTGGTAATATGGTGAATACGCTCCTCCAGCCCACACATCAGCTCCAACTTCTCTTGCAACTCAATTACTTCACTTTGCAGTTTATAATTTTGTACTTCAAATAAGTCTGCCTTTTCTGAAACTTCATCATTATCACGAGTGAGAATTTCCATACTTGCAGAAAGATGCTCTTTCTCACTGGTAATTGACCGAAGAGCTTCCTCAAGGTTGGCTATTCTCCTTTGTGAATCTTCCAGATCAGCTGAAAGTGATCCACAAAAGGTTTCAATGTTTTCAATCTTCTGCTGAAGAGATTCACAACGGTGAACAGCCTCTGAAAGTGCACCTCCTAACCACTCAATCCTATCTTCCGGCTCCATAGACCGTAACTGTGAAGGCATATTTATCTTATCCAAGATCTCTTCCCAGCGCTGCACAAGGTTGTTCCGCTCCATCAGCGATTGTTCAAGCATCTCGTTTTGTTCAGCCAACCCATAAAACTTACCTTGGAGATCCTCATATTTTCTTCTCAACTCATCCTCTGTATTTGAATGTTGTGGCAAATCTTCTTTCCAGGCATCCATGTATGATCCTCCTCCCACAGAACTTTTCTGATCCCAATCTGATAAAGGCAATGAATTCCCAGTAACTGACCTCGCTAACCAATCAATCTTTTCAATTATATCTCTAGCATGAAAATGTTCCGGCAGCTCTAAATCTTCTAGAATTTCTTCTATTCTCTGAAGTACAGAATCTTTAAGAAGAAAGGATTCTCTCAATGCAGTAGCCGAGTTCCGAATGTAAGAGAGCTCAGATTCAAGAGCTTCCACCCGCTCACCCGCCTCCGAGTAGGGCTTAAGTTTTGTTTCCACCTCAAGAAGCCTGGCATCTTTCAACTGTAACTCCTGTAAGCATCTTTCCAGTTCACCAAATTTCTCTGCAAGTGACTGCTTAAGACCATCACGCTGAACTATCAAGCCCTTCCCTTTCGCAACAGCAATGCTGAGCTTTTCTCTGAGAGAGGATATCTTCTGCTCTGACTGTTCAAGTTCAGTTGCTTTCCCAAGTATGTGAGACCTCACAGCCACCAGGTCCTCCATTGTGCTCTTCAAACTTCCCTTAAAAATGATATTTTCATTTTCACGGTGAACCAACAATAAGATGAATTGATCTACTTGTGCCTGCAATTCATTCAATTTCTTTTCTCTAGATCCCAATTCTTCTCTAGACGAGATGGCCATATCATTAACTTCTTTGTATCTTTGAAGAAGAAAATAGGTTAAAGACTCTAGAAATGATGCAGGTTCATCCATGTTGATCTCAAGATCCTCCAGGTTAATCACACCTTCAACATGTTGGACCAACTTCAAAATAGCATCTGCACCAAGGCATCTACGATTCATCTCCTCGGTATAAAAAAAAAAAAAAAAAAAAAAAAAAAAAAAAAAAAAAAAAAAAAAAAAAAAAAAAAAAAAAAAAAAAAAAAAAAAAAAAAAAAAAAAAAAAAAAAAAAAAAAAAAAAAAAAAAAAAAAAAAAAAAAAAAAAAAAAAAAAAAAAAAAAAAAAAAAAAAAAAAAAAAAAAAAAAAAAAAAAAAAAAAAAAAAAAAAAAAAAAAAAAAAAAAAAAAAAAAAAAAAAAAAAAAAAAAAAAAAAAAAAAAAAAAAAAAAAAAAAAAAAAAAAAAAAAAAAAAAAAAAAAAAAAAAAAAAAAAAAAAAAAAAAAAAAAAAAAAAAAAAAAAAAAAAAAAAAAAAAAAAAAAAAAAAAAAAAAAAAAAAAAAAAAAAAAAAAAAAAAAAAAAAAAAAAAAAAAAAAAAAAAAAAAAAAAAAAAAAAAAAAAAAAAAAAAAAAAAAAAAAAAAAAAAAAAAAAAAAAAAAAAAAAAAAAAAAAAAAAAAAAAAAAAAAAAAAAAAAATGTTTGTCTTGTTGATCAAATCTGAGTTGAGTTGGTTGTTTACAGATTTGAGTAACATTCTTTCATCCAGAAGTTTCCTCAATTGTTCCATGAGTTTATCGCAAGTATTAGTATGTAGAGGATCTAGCAGTTTCTCAATTTGTATGTCAGCCTCATTTCCTTCTGCATAGCCAGACGAATCATTGACAAGTTCCCTAAGGCTGGCATAGATCTTATGTAATAAACCAGTGGCTAATTCATTATGTCCATGCAAATCATTAAATTTCTCATTTAACTCCTCGTAGGAACTACATATCAATTCATGGTCTGTGTGAACAGCGTCAAGTTTATCCTGGAGATCATAAATTGCTCTGGAAGCAGCTTCAAATGTAGCAGCAACACGGCTACCTATATCTATGTCATTCTGGGTGCCAGTCCAGTGACTGGAGGGCACAGACCCAATATGTGCATCCAGCTTTTCAACTGCATTAGCAAGCCAAGAAATTGTTGAACTCCATTCTTCGTCTAGTTTAAATGCCCTATCAGAAACCTCCTTATGCAGATTTTCCATCCGAGTATTAATAGAGGAAATCATCTCATTTGAGTTCTGGTGTAGTTCATCCAACTGTCCCTGCAAGTCACTGATTCTTGATTTATAGGCACTAAGCTTGTTTCCAAGCTCAGTGTTTTCTGCTTTAACAATGACATCTTGCTGCCTTAGGGCTTCATAAAGAAGTAAAAGCTCACCTTTCTTTGCTTCAATATTGCACACATGTTGTCTTATTAGTTCATAAAGAACCACAAGTTCAATCTTTGCTTCTTCCAGATTGTAACTCTCTTCCTGCAAAGCGTCGTGCTGAACTTTGAGCTCCTTGACAGTCAAGTCTGAAAGTATTTTACCATGTTTCTCCCCCTTGAACAATTCACTAGCATTCTTAGCATCCACACTCAGTTCCTGCAGAAGGGTCCTAAGATTTCCTGTTTGTTCTTTCGTCAACATGTATGGATCAGCATGTGATTGATTTTCAGTAAATAGCACGCCCTCTCCATCACTGTCATCAGCATGATTCTTTAACTCAAAGGCTTGAATCAATTTTGATACGGCAGGGGCAACCACCTTACTACTGGACCTACTCAAGGAAGCTGAATGAGAATGCATCTCTTCAATAGCTTTCTCAAGCTTCTGGAATACTTTCCCTGCTTGCTCCAAGTGTTCCCTCAGACCTAAGAACCCAAATGAGTCATCATACACATCCAATTTAAGCTGGTTCAAAGGTGAACTTTCTGCCTGGCCAACAGACAAGGATCTCTCCAACACCGGAAACAAATTTAGATTTCCTCCCTTCCAAGGAACTTTGTTAGAATCATCATCTCTTAGACTTTCCTGGTCCATGTTGGGCATCTTAGGAAATACATCTTGAGTTTCCTCAGACTGACGACGTTGCTGATCAAACTCTCCCTGAATTTCCAATTGTTCAGTGAGCTGCAAGTGAAACATATCTTTGGCAACATTAGTGAGATACAACTGTTCCGTGAGGGTCTCTAAAGCATCAGAAATAGCGCTCACACTCAAACCACCAGCATTTTTAGTAGTTGATTCTCTTGCCAAGAGCAGAAACCTGAACTCATCTTCAGCAAGCCCCTGCACCACCCCAGCAAGCTGAGAGAGGCTTACCAAGCTACCATCAACCCCAGGAATCATTTTACTAGCCAATGAACTAGTAAAGCTATTATTCTCAGATACAAATGGTCCTTTATTGTCATCCAACTTGTCTAGCATATATTCTTGAGCCGCTCCTGCATGGTAATTTCCAGAGTCACCTGACATTATTGGCGTTTCAGATTTTTCTCCAATTGAAGAACCCACATCTTCTCTAAATTGTCCAGCACTTACAACTGAGCCTCCATCTGGGAGAGGCAAGGAGTTAGCAGAGTCTGAATGATCATAGGCCTTCCAGACTTCTTTAACCTCACTGGAGGAACCAACAGATGCACAAACATAATGGGGTTTGCTCTTAGCGGAATCTGACTGCCAATCAGCCTTTTGAACTTCTTCTATCTCAGTGGTTTCACCTTCTAATACGGAAACATCATGTGGCCCGCTCGTGTGCATTGCTTCAAAGAATGTACCATCCATGTCCATGCCCACTGAAGCAGCACTCACGTTTGTCTCAGCACTCTCATCTAGCCCTGATATAGCAAGACCCCTGTCTCCTTCAATATCCATCATACTGCTTCTATCAATTTGTTTCGAGTCTGAACACTCAGCCTCCTGCATTGCCCCTACCCAGTAACAAATGAGATTTTTTAATAAGGATGTAATAACTACACATTAAACCAATGAGATCAATATATTTAATTTCCATTTTGCACTTCTGATCATTTGGGTTGGGGAAGGGAGGTTGGAGAGGAGATGAGAGGAGAGACTAAGCAATAGCAAAGTTGAAAACAAGAGAATGCGGGGACAACCTATATCTGGTACCTGATCCGCCCCATGTGCACGCTCCACTTCAATTGCATCATCAACTGCAACCAAATCAGGTGGGGCGGACAAATCAAAAGGTGAAGGCTCACTAACATGTGGAAATTTTCCTTCAGAGTCGACCATTTCCCATTTTTCCGAAGATGATTCATTTGCAGCATCTGTATCGCCAGCACAGATACTTCCGGAGTTGTTTTGAACTGAAGAATAAACATCCTGTTCATTGCCTACGCTTGAGCTCAACCCCACTTCATCAATTCCTGCAACCTCCGATGGAAATTCAACAGCTACCGGCAATGTTGTTTGAGCGATGCCTGATTCTGCTAAAACAGGCACCAAAAATGAATCAGAAGTCACTGGGTCAACATCACTGGCAACAGAATTCTCCCTAGAGTGCAAAACTGGCAAATTAACAGGCTCGCCCATAAGACCATGCACTGGTCTTTCGCCTTCAGAAACCAGTGGCTTCACCTCAGCAGGTTTGACAGCAGCAGGTGTTGTATCATCATCCACAGCTTGCTCCGATATACCAGCTTTACCCAATGATTTGCTGCCTTTACCATCCTTCTTCTTCTGATATTGTTGAAGCTGTAAAGACAAATAATATGTCAATGTAAACTCCAATTGAACTTATTTTACTCTTTTTGCAAATTTCTGAGAAATAAATGAGGTAGCATGTGATCTAGGCATATATAAATTGTTTATATATGAGTTGTTTAGGAACCCGTACCCAAATACCAGATCACACTCTTAACTTATTGAGACCTTTCAATATTCAATTGGCCAAACCAGCAAAAAAAATTGAATTAGAGATCCAAAATCAGTGAAACCAAACGGCCACACAAATGAAAATCCACCAACCTTCTGTTTGGTCACTGAAAAAACTAACCAAAAAAATAATAATTCTAGCTTTTATATCGACCACCCAGGAGCATTAAGGTAGTTAACATTTCCAATGATAGAGAATAGCAGAGATTCCAAATTCTCTTTTCTTGTCCCTGTGTTTTCTCAACAACCAAACAGGCTAAGACAGTTAAAAAGCTGTGATTTGTAAAATAGGAAATAGATTTCTCAGGAGAAAAAACTGTGATAACAGGAAAAAAAATAATTTAAATAGAATCTTTTTTCTTCTTTCTGTAACCAAGCTTCCCAAAATAGTCCAACACGGACAACTGAAACTGATAAAAGAAAGATAGGAAAGGTCTGAAACAACAAATTTTTTTGCTGCATCAAGTTAAATTGACTGCAGTTTATATTTTACTCCATCCGTTCCTTAATATAGGTCGTTTTAGAGTTGTGCACAAGTATTAAGGAAATGATTGTAAAGCATTAAATATAATAACAATTGTCTATATTGCCCTTGTATTGAAAAAAGAGAGTTTTATTTATTGGACAAAAAATAGTGAGAGAATCAAAGTTACATTTAACACTTGGGGTAATATTGGAAATCAAGCAATTAATGCTTACTTGAAATTCTCAAACGACTTATATTAAGGAACAAAAATATTTTTCTAAAACGACTTATATTAAGAAACGGAGGGAGTACCAAATTATGGTTAGCAGAAATCATACTTCATTTTTCCCGCCATTATTTTATTGGGCTCCCCCCTGTTCTTGGAAACTAAACAGCCTAAAACTGTTTCAAAACTGATAACTGTAATCAACATATGACAAGATCAAGAAGGTTAACAGAAAGAAAATAAAAAGACCTTTCCACTGCAGTGAGCTAAGTTGAGCAAAGGTTTACATTTCCTACGGTCAGTTGATCAATAACCAGAGACAAGCAGAAAATGAACTTCCACTACTTCAGTATAACCAATTTTTCATGGCAACCAAACATCCAAAAACAGTTTCAAAGCAGAAAACTACAAACATGAAATCAAGATTAAAAAGATTATTAGAATTTGCCACTTTACCGCATTAAGGCAAGTTGATAATCTGTTAACATTTTCTGGGATCATGAATAATTTAAAAACTAAATTTCAACTTCCATCTCCTTTTTGTTTCTTTTCATTATGTTATGTTTTCTTAGTGACCTAATGTGTCAAAATAGCTTCAAATCTGAGACCGTGACTTACACATAAAGATTAGAAACATTAGTTAGGATAAACATTTTAGCATTAAGCTACGCAGAGTAAAATTTATATTTTTCTATGCTCAAAAAAATTAGAATACCTCAACTCCAACTCCCATTTTGTTCTTTACCCACATTTTCTCAGCAACCAAACAGTCCAAAATAGTTTCAAATTTGTGAATTTAACTGACATATAAACATGATCAATTAAGAAATTTTGCCCTTTTTACTGTACTAAAGTAAGGTTGTTGACATTTACATTTTAATCAACCATAACTAGCAGTAGCAGAATACCTAGAACTCAACTTCCAATCCAAATCTTCACCGACATATCTCAAAAACCCATCAGCTAAATGAGAAATGAACAAAAGTTACTCCTCCACTCATTAACTAAGTTGAGCAAGATTCCATTTTTTTGCATCATAAAAAGCACAAAGCTTAAAACGCCAGTTCCATTTTATCAGCAATCAAACAACCAAAACAATACTGAGAACTGTGAACAAAGCTTAAAAAGGCTAAAACAAACCTTTTTGCGACCTGCAGCAAGCATATCCGTACGACTTTTATTCTTGTCCATCCAATTCAATCCCCAAAACGGGACTCCAATTGTCAACAATTACAGCACTCAATCAACATTATAAGATCAACCCCCTAAAACATGCCCACCAAAACATGAATTAATCAGTTTACAACATCAAAATATGCAGTTATCATTATATGTGAGATTGTATGAGGGTTCGTTTCACTGTTTCAAACGTTTACCGATAAACAAATTTTCAAATCAATCGGTAACGAAAAGATTGAAAATCACGCAACAAATAAAGAAAATATACCTTTGAAAATATATGGGTGAGATAGAGATTCCGATCTCGTCGTTTTGGGATTTAGGGTTGATGTTGTTACGTAACGTTGGTTGCTTCTACTCTAAGAAGGGGCCAATATTATTGTTATATTTCTCCCTTTAGATCTAACGCAAACTTCGTTTTGGTGAAATGTCTGTAGTGTCAAATTGCGGGCAAAATAGTGAGAAAATAAAAGGAAATTGAATAATACGGAGTAACACAGTTAGTTGGTGCCTTATGTTTGGACGGAAGAAGGAATTAAATTGAAATCGAGTCACGAAGTAATTAGAATCAAGGTTTTTTTAAATAAAAAAAAAGTAAAAAGTAAAAATAAAAATAAAAATTTAAAATAAGGATTTTTTTTATGAAATAAAGAGTAAATTGTTAGACAAATAACAAAATTGTAAGATAGAAATATTAGAAAATTTCTCATTCCGATAGGTATTCTTTCATTAAATAAGTTTGTCTTTTATAGGTAAAGGAAGGAAACATAAATTTAACAAAATTAATTACATTAGAGTAGACCAACGGTCTAATTTATAGTCATTGACATTAGAGTATTAGGAAATTATATTATAACACTTCCTATTTTCTAAGAAAAAAGATTATGTCTTATTAAAAATATTGCTAAGAAAATCTAGTAGGAAAAAATTTAGCGAAGTGAAAAAGAGTACGTATCTCCCCTTCAAAAGGAATTCATTATTCTTTGATGAAATGTTGTGATAAGTTTTTCAGTCGACGCATTCAGATGTTATTCCGGAGTTTTGTAAACGATGCATTTGGTAGTGACTTTGTGAATAAGTCGGTTATATTATCACATAATCGAACTTGATGCACATTTATATCACCATTCTTTTGCAGCTCATGTGTGTAAAAGAATTTAGGTTAAAGGTGTTTTGTTATATCTCCCTTGATATACTCTCCTCTACGTTGAGCAATGGATGCAGCGTTGTTCTCATACATAATTGTAGGAATATCTTTGATTGATGGCAAGCCGCATGACTCTTGGATATGCTGAATAATTGACTTCAACCAAACACTCTCTACTTGCTTCATGTATTGCGAGAATCTCTGAGTAATTTGTAGATGTAGTTGTCATGGTCCCACGGTGGTATCTCAAAATGTATTTGATTCCACCTCAATGCCTCTTAGTAGGAGAAGAACTGTATCTTGCCAATAAGTTGACAACAAAAGTAATATCGGGTCGTGTACAGTTTGCAAGATACATAAGATACGACGTGTAAGACCCCAACTTTTATAAATAAAATTGAATTTTCTCTCATTATTATTGTGAAAAATAAGGTGTTAATTTGATATAATACTTTGGTTATGGGTGAAATATGAAAATTTTGCAAAATAAAACAAGTGGTTATAAAAATTCATTGTTGTCAGGGAATATTCGTTTGGTCGTAGAATATTCTTTATTGCTTCGAAATATTCGTATGCGACGCTAGCAACCCATTTATCAGGGCCTCATAACTTGAAAAACGGTTGAATGAAGAAAAACGAAGTTTGAGTTTTTATAAATAATCTATTGTAGTTATTACTGCTAACACCGTTAGAATACCCATTAGTTAAAATACAAGAATACACTACTGGGTTGCATTGCGAAGACACCAGGTGTTGCACAATATTTTTGAATTATTGATTCTTACGTATTAAGGCACTACTCAATAATTGTTAAAGTAATTAATATTCAATATTTTATTTTTTTTGATTCAATAATTGCTACGTTGATATTTTATAGAGTAAAATACAGTGACACCCCCTCTAGATAATCATAATAACACTCACCTCCCCTCTAGTTTCTTAAGTAACAGTTAGTACCCTTGCAAGTTTTTAGGGTTGACTAAATAGATAAAGTTACATATTTACCCTTGTATTTTATCAAATTTTAATTACTAAATAATATATATATATATATATATATATATGTGTGTGTGTGTGTGTGTGTGTGTGTGTGTGTAATTATCCTTTTTTTAATACAATACATTTTAATTATAATTTTATTTGTAATTAAAATTATCTCATTTAAATTGTTGGTAACTTATAAAAAATAATTTAGTTTAATTAACACATATTTTTGGATAAGTGATACAAATATTAAAAAATTAAATTAAATTATTAATGAAGCTATTCTAATTAGAGTGATTGAGTATATTGATAGTTTAGTTTTTTGTGCTTAACAACAAAAAAATATTATTTAAATTTTTAGTTTCATATTATAATTTTTATATGTTAAATTTTATTGAGTATATATAAAAAAATGGGATGTTTATGATTTTGATTATATTTTTTTAGTACACAAATGACGTTGTTTTTATGCAATGTTAAATAAAAAATATAATTATATTTATTACACCTCTATCTTGTAAAAAATCTTTTAATATATTTTTTCTTGTTTTTTGAGTAACAAAATTTGTCATTTTTATCTGTAAATAATTATGATTAAGTGTGACTTATGTTTAGTTTAATATATGAGAAAAATAATTAATATAATTTTTAATACTTTTTTATATGAGTAATAAGATTCGTTTAAATTGTAATAATAAGTTTGTCTTACGTAAATTTTAATATTTGAAAAAATAATTATTATTTTATTCCGTTAATTTGTAATTTTATAGGTATTAACATTATACTTTTAATTAAAAATATATATATTTGAATATATATCACGTAAATTTTAATATTTGAGAAATTTAATTAGTAAAAATTGTATGACTTTATTTTTGTGATAAAATGAATATTTTTTTTGACTTTTATGTTATTTATCGCACAATTTCATAATTTAATTAATTAGATCAAGTAAAGTAAAAATTATGATATACAAATTTATATTTAGTGGAGAAATTAAACATTATAACATGAAGGGTATATTAGACATTATATTAAAATATTTTAAATATTAATTGGTCAACCACACTTAGGGGTAGTGAATGTTACATATTATGTAGACTGAGGGTCTTGTTGTTACTTGAAAAACTAGAAGGGTGGTGACTGTTATTATAATTATCTATAGGGGGTGTCAGTGTATTTTACTCTATTTTATATTATTGTTGTTCCAATAATTGTCACTGCACAGTATCTCCATTATCAGATCAATAATTCATATTATTTGAATAATATTGTTAGATGACATTATTGACAATGTCTAAGAAAGTTCTGTCTAGGAAAGGGGTTTAGTCATCTAATTGCGCGCCAATAAAGAGAAATCCTTATCGAAAAGCCCCATCTTTCCTGGGAACGATCTAGTTGTCATAATTCTGATTCTGTAATATTATTTGTGAATAATTAATTATTGATTTATATGATAAGAAAATATTTATTTTATGTGGATGGATAAGAAAATATTTATTTTGTGTGGATATAAATGAAGGAATTAATGCTGAGGTATTTTATCAGTATTTTGTCAGAATGGAGGTATTAAAAATCGTCCATATGTGGATTTCAATCATTTTTTCGTTTGGAATTTGGAAAAACTTAAATCTACAAAGTGGCAGAGAATTTAATTTCCTATGGAATGGACATAAAATTCGTATTTTTCTGATAATAGGGCTATTTATTATGAATTATTGAAGTTTTGAAAATAAATATTTTTATTAAAAATATGATGGGCCCCACTTTTGGTTGGTGAGAAATGTGCTAAAATTTTATCTCAAAAGTGGTGGGCGTGAATAGTAGCAGGTAAAGCCATCAGGTAGCAGGTTAGTCTGCTATGGTGTTCTAAGCATTTTCCTAAAAATAAGGTGCTTAGTTAGAATTGAAAATCACACCATAATCATAAGCTTTCTCTCTTTATATTATCGAGCGTATTTTGTGAGTATTTAGATACTTTGTGAGTTGTTATTCAATGCAAGTTTTCTTCAGCTTTATACCTGATATTTCAGCCGGAAGTACTGTTCTTTTAAGGTAAAGGATGTTATTTTCTTCGTAAATTATATTATTTTCTTCAATATCATTATGCTGAAATATTAATATGAATTTTATTGTGGAATTTCTACCTTTTTTTGTCGGGGTTACTATTCATATATACGACACTATTCACGAATACGACACTATTCACAGAAAAATAAAATTTTCTCTTCTTTGTCCAAGATGTCTATTATGGTTACTATCTTTGATTGTATCGATGTTTTGATCTTCATTCTTGAATTTTACTCCACTATGATTTATTTTGGAGTATTCTTGAACTTGGATAAACTAAAGTACGAATCTTTAATCTTTGATCTTTTATCTCACTGGATTCGTTTCTTTAAAATATTTTTCATCATCCTCAGTCCTAAATGATGATATTACTGAATATCTTTGGCCTATAGTGCAAAGATGAATGATTAATCGATGAATATCTTTGGCCCGTAGTAAAAGATGAGCAGTGTTGAGATGAACATGACCAACTAGGTGATATAAATGAATATCTTTGGCCTGTAGTGCAAAGATGAATATTTGATTTAAGATGTATATTGATTGATGTTACAGGGATAAAGTATTGATGATGGACTTTTAAATTCATAGATGATAGTAGATTTCATTATCTACTTAACTCTTCTAATGAATTGTTATTTACGCTGCGAATATTGATCTAAAACTGGTTGTCCATTATATTTTATCTGATTTGTTGAAAGCTAACGATAAATTATTGTTCATTATCTTAGTCATAATATTCTTTACTGGGCTAGTTGAGCTCACCCTTTTCCTTTTTGTTCCATTTTTCTTCTCAAGAGGTGAGAATATAGCAGAAACTAACCGGGTATGGATTGATGGTTCTAGAAAGTTGTTATAGCAGTCCTCACTATTTTTGTAAAATAGTGTATCAATAATTGTAATGAGGACTCCTTTTGAGTTTGAATATTGTCTATTAGACAATATTTGTATTTAAACTCACAGTATATGTGTTGTCGTATTTTGCACGACAATTATATTAATGAAGTTGTATTTGTTTATGTACCATGTATTTGGCGACTCAGAATAGGTGATGTATACCTATTTTGGGGGCGTCAAACGACGCCCCAAAATCCGGTCTATCTTCAAACCTGACTTTGGTACCTCACGAGTACTTACCAGTTATTCCATACATCATTATATCATTAAATATAACAATATATTGCTTCAATTCCCATATTCAATTCCCTTAAAATCTTCATACATTACAAATAATGATAATTACATTACTCTTTACTTCTTTAAACATGTGACTTTCATCCGCCATAACAAATACATAACAGTTTATTAAACTACACTATAGTTTAATTAAACTATTCTACATTACAAGTCTTGGCTTGATCTTCACGCTCATTCATATAATGAATGACACGTCATCAGGATACCAGTCAGCTTGATCTTCACAAGCCATCCTTTAGTTCATTCTAACATCGTTCGCTAAAAATATTTTTATTTTAAGCAAGTGTGAGCATTCAATTGCTCAACAGTTCTAGCAGTTGAAGAATAACAACATCAAGAATCATATATTCTTTTAAAACTTCAATAACCGAACAAAGGTTATGAAGCAGCTTGAATAATATGAATAAATTCTGATTCCTATCATTTTAGAACATCAATACATTCATTTTAACATAACCTCAATGCTTTCTCTTTTTCCTACATTCTGTCTAGCTAACATCATTAACATAGAGTTAATATTAATAGTTCATGAATAAACAGAATTCTTTCATATTGAACAGTTCAATCACAGAACAATTCATCTCATAGAAACACATAAGTGTTGAAAATTTGGCACATAACCTCATACATCATAAATACCTTGCACAAACATAACACATTTGCACATAGGTAAAACTTACTCAAGTTCAACATCTGAGTAAGTTTAAGAAACTAACATTCGTTTCAAACATGAATGAAGTTAGGAAACTTGCCTTAAGCACAACTTACAATTTAAGCTTTACGGCTCTTCGAAATCCTTATATATGACATAAAGATAACATATACCAATTAGTCATATATTTGACTTACGCATTGGTATAAACTTAATTTTACTTCTTATGGTTCGCGTTCTATTACTTAAATCCACGAAACCAACTTTCTTGGCCTTCTTTCGACATTACGACATACAGAGATGTCTTAATTCTTATTATCATCTCTAATGATAGATTTACATTACTTTTCCTTCTTCATAGCTCAATTTATCTGACGCATTATAACTGTAATATTTGTTACGTTAATTATCATTTCTTATGGCTTTTTGACAAATAAATGTCATACATCAGGATTATTCTTTATCGTCTAAGTCATACAGTCTTTGGTATGCTAAGAGCGATCATTCAATGCTAATGTTATATGTTCATAACATTTAAGCATTTTACATTACCTCATTTCATATCGTGCAATGTCCGATTTATTTGACTCGGAACATTATTCAAGTTATCATTATTAACTCGGCTTTATTACGTTTACACGGTTTTCATTATTCAAGTTATTGTAACGCACATTGTACTTATGACCATATCACTTTACAATGATCAACTTGCTACCGACTTGCTCGGTATTCCCTACTAAGAGTTTGATTGCAGTGTATTCTCATTCTGAGATGTCACCAATGAGAGGCTCGGGGTTTTTCATGCATTACACATCACTCGCAGCTCTTCATTACCTTACGTTCAAACCATACACGAGTGTGTATGCTAAACACGTTTAATTTACACGTATGCTAAACGTCATCGTCGTTTAAGCGTTTCACATTTACATTTCTTTCTAACATTCTTTATCCGACTCAATTTCAGACCATTCGTTAATCCCACTACCGTTCATTACGATTTAATAACATTTAGATGTTATTCTTATCAATATCTCTCAACGTTTAAGTGATTACATCTCAAGTAACCTTAAACGCTCATTTTACTAGACACCAGTCTATCGTATTTCTGAATACAAGATCCTGCATTCCAATTACACACTTTGCATTTATATTTTACAATCTTCAAATCAATTCTTGATTATCATTCTCAAGGTTTTAATAAAATTCATCAACGTCTAAGTTATACAACCAATGTATACTCAGAACGTTCGTTCAACGCGAATACGGTTCACGAATAACGTTTACGTACTTTGCGTTCACATTACTCGTCTTTTAAACTTTCATTCAACCTTTATTTAAGGCTTAAATAACTTCTTTAAGTGTTACATTACGTGAAATTTATGTTCTTTATCATTCCATACACGTTCCCCAAGAATTGAGAAGATAAAAATTCATTTATGGGTTTTTCCTTACACTAGTGCCGCGGCGCCGATTTCTTTTGCTTTTGTTGGCACTAGGACTTAGCAAAAAATGGGTATAACTGAATAACCGAACCAAATCGAAATAATTTAACCAAAATTTCTTAATTATTTGGGTATTTTTTACAATTCGATATATTCAAATTTTTTTCCGGTTTACGGTTACTGGTTCGGGTTTCATTTTTATATTATCCGGTCTACCCGAATACCGAATAAGTTCTTATTATTTAAGCCTTATCTTATCTCATAACCGAATAACTCTTTGCCTTACTCTCTCGGTCTCTCGGTCTATATCTTTATCTCTTATCAGTTATCTCACTCTCAACCCAGATCTGATCTAAAACTCCCATGTCATCACTCTCAGAACTCAGATCTTGATTTCTCATCTCTCATATTAGACCGACTAGATCTCCATCTCCATTCTCCCTCCTCTTCGTTTATTCCCTATCTCACAAAGTCAAGGACCATTTGGCATGTAATCATAAACAAGAAGCCTATGCGAATTTTCAGAACAAAATCCCCTTAATCTAACAAGAATAACATGTTGAATGTTTCCAATTGTGCATACCTTTGCTCGAAACTCTTTCTCCCCACTCCCTGGTCGTTCAAGCCTTTTCACTGCCACGGGTGAAGAAGAATCAGATAACTGACCACGAAAGACTGCTCCAAAACCGCTGTGGCCAAGCTTCTCTCTCCAAAACCCTGAAACCCTCTCCACCTAAAACTTCGATCTTCAACCTCCTCAACCTCTGTCATTCATACCCCAATCAGGTGAGGGAACCCAATTAGCCACTCAAATGGTACCATCTAGTCGAAGACCTAGACTCCGGCAGAGCTTGTCGACCAAACTACCGAGACGACGATACTAGCCAAACCAAGTTATGTATTGTTAATTTTAGTTATGTATTATTATCATATTAGGTATGAAGCCTTCCGTCTGCTGTTGTGTGTAATTGTGGTGACTCATGGCTGAATCAGTAAATGGAGTCTGTAAAGAAATATTTTCTTAATTTCGGTTATTATTCGAACAACCGAATAGTAAATTCGGTAATTCGGTTAATGGATAATTCGGTTACTTATTCGGATATCAAAAGTACACAAATTTCTGTTTTTGGTTATAACCGAATAGTCTATTCGGTTCGGTTATAACCGAATGCTCACCCTAGTTGGCGCTTATGATGCCACTCTCCAAGAATCGCAAGTTGCCGACCGAGTTGTGGCTCCTCTTTCCTTTTGTTGGACGGCGCTACGACGCATATGGTAAAACCTAGAATTTTTTTAAGTTTTCTTACACGTACGAATCGCCTACTTTGGAAATTCATAAATTTTTTGTTCTAACTCAGAACGACGTCGTTCGAAAGCCAATTTCTTCCTTTCATTACATACTCGGATTTCCCCTGGACAGAATAATTTTTTGAATCCGTTAAGGAGGCTTTCCATTAGCTCAAATTTTATCGTTTGTTCGTTTTACGTTATTAACGTTCTTCGTTCATTCATCCATAATTCGGTTATCTGAACTCAAAATTCGTTATTTCTTGAGTTCACGACTCACATTTTCAATGTTTTTCAACATTGTCATAAAAACTCACTAATTAGGGTTCATTAACTTACTTTCTAAATTTCGTTCATCTTTTACAAAGTTTCGCCATAACTTCGTTATAGGCTAATTTCAATCTGTTCTTCATGAACGATTCTTTCAATTCTCTAATTCCTAACCAAACATATATCAACAAATATATATATATATATATATATATATGATGGTTTTAAACTTGTTCATCAACAACATTCTTCGTGTTCTTCGTTCGTTCTTTGTTTTTTAATCGATATTTTTATTACTATTTCACTTTTTCAAGGATTTTAGTTTTATAAAAGACCAATCCTTTCTTATTACCCGGATCATTCTTATGATTCATTCAGATCGTCCATTAACATCAAGTAATTCATACTTCATATGAATGCTTTTAAAAGAAATTTATAAACTAAATTTCAAATTCTTACTACTTCATTTCCTTATGATTAAACCATATGGAAAGTGTTTCTTAACAACTTTTACTTTCATTTTCATTAAGCTATGTATTTATACATATGATACTTAAAGAAAAATTGGATTAAACCAGGTTAAAATACCTTTCTTCTTGGGTTTTCTTCCATTCTCTTCTTCCTCTTGATTAATCTTACGATTTACTAACTTTTCTTCTTCCGAGACTTGATAATCTGAGTCTCTCACTTTCTCATTTGTCTAGAGTTTCCTTTTTCGGGTTCTTCAAAAATGAAGAGAATGAGTTTGGTATATATAGAAAACCAAGGCTAGGGGTAAAATGGTCATTCGACAAACCGCCTTACTATTTCCACCTTCGTACTAATCATGAAGCTTCACTTGGAAGCTTCGTTATTCCATCTTTCGGAATTCTTCCAACAATTTAAAAAACTGCATTCTCCGAATCTAAATATTTTTAGAAATTCCGTCGTTCCTTTACAAATTAACTTTTACGCGTTCTTCGAAAAACTGAAAAATACTTTTTGATGAATAGTATTCTTCATCACGTTTTCCTGAAACGTAGTTAAACGATCGAAAAGTACATCGTAATACTTTTCATCATTTTTATTTCGTCCGATTTCTACATGTTTTTCGAGAAAACTTGTATCTACTAATATGACTTTACACAACTTATTACCGCCAAATCTTGAAACAAAATATCATTCCGACATACCGAACTCTCAAAACGACTTGGGTTATTTATGGGATGAATAGTGCCTATTTCGTCTTTTTCTCGAAAAAATTTCTTTTCTCAGAAATTTTTTATTTCCATCTTCAAAATTCTTACTCATTTATTCTAGCTCATAGCCAGAATCCTCCCGTTTTATAGTCATGCTAAGTTATAGAACAACTAATAAACACATAATATAATTAATAAAAATTCATTTTATTAATTAATAATGCTTTAAACTTAATTTTTGGGACGATTCGATTTTTCATTTTGTACATTCTTCCCCCGTTTTAAGAATTCCGTCATCGGAATTACCATTACATGATTACATCCATATATAGATGCATTATCCTTACTTGTATTTCTTCATACTTCTCTTTTATGTTGAATAAACTCAACATACTATTTCAATTAGGTATTACCTAATTATTCCTTTTTCTTAACTCATTCACTTCCTTTTTCTAAGGATTATCTTCTGACATAATCGTCACATTCACCCTTTCTTCTATAAATTTAGTCCTCAAAATTTTAACATCCAATTTTTCTTCTAAATTTCTCTTCGAAGAAGTTTTCATCTTCCAAACGTTAAAGAATCTTCACAATTAAAATAATTATGAAGTATAATGATTAACTAGGAATATAAAGATTCCCTTAAAACATTACATATTTTGCTGAGGGGTCATATAGACCATGAACTCTAAACTTGATTTAACGGAATTTCACCGCAAACCATTCTTCTTTACCAAGTACGTTTACAATCAAAAACAAGGTACACTACCTTTCTGGTAAGTTAGGTGATCAGCCTATCATATAACCCCAAATCCCCGGGTTTTTCACCTCAGACTTATTCATCAGATTCCGCACCAAAGCAATTTGGTTTGGCATAACTTCTCAAAGAAAGCTCAATTTTCTTTTAAACATGACATATCATTCGTATATCCAAATCAAATAGCTTAGACTATACTAATAAATTGGACATCAAATGAAACATTCGTCTAACCAAATAAATTGGTATCGTCTACTCTTTAATTCTCTCAAAGTACTTCAAAATGTTTAATGACGTCATGATACCATACTGACTTTTTCAGTACGTTGAGGACTTCGTCAATTTATGACTTTGTCATACTACATCACACCATAGTGGGTTGATGATCCTACGATCACATCCAACACTAGGTTTAAATGCATTGATAACTCCATCTTTTTATCATCTCTACATCAAATGTGTTTATGATATAAAATACATTTCGATATTTCCAAATCAAATTCTGTCTAGCCGAAACAATTAATATAGACATATAAAGAATAGTTCTTTTAAAATCCATTGGTTCAAAACTCTGACCCAATATTTTCTTTCCAAAAGCATACACATCAGCACGATGTCAATAAATTTCGAAATTTATCATAGATAGACGATTTGGAATATCATTTTCCTTCATCTTTTTTTATCTTCCTTCATTGTCTTACTTGCGACAATTCTATATTTTCTAGCACCTTCAAAGCTAAGTATACTGAAAATAACTTATTTTCAGTCTACACATTCCTATATCTTAATATAATTCATCAAACTTACCACACCTTATGTGTTTAAGAACTTTCCACAATAATATGTGTTTAAGAACTTATCTCAGTAATATGTAATCCAATAAAAAATCAAGAACTTTCTATACGCTTAGGGCTCAGAAACATAACATATAACTATGAGTCACAAACGTTTCATAAGTATGAGTTTCAAGAACTAGCACTTATGTTAATACTTTCTAACTATCTAATATATATGAGAAAATATTCACCTTCTCACTATATACATATTGATAGTGCGACATTACCATTTCAATGATTGTCACTGTAATAGACTAAGTAGTCGTAAAACCAAGCACAAACCTCTGCCCATACAAAGGTTCATACAACTTAGCTATCACATGAGTCCTCAATTGAAATCTTACAACTTTTTACTTAATATGAATTTTCTTTAATTCGTATTTCATCCTCTATAACTCTTCTGAGTTTTCTTCTCATACTATTTCATAGTACCATTCTTTATAACATTTAGCTATAAACTTCCACAGTTTAACAGAATATTTGTTATTTCATGATTTACTACGATCACGTGGTGATCTTACTTCATAATCGTTTTACGATATGATTTCTTTACTCTTTGATCTCTTTATTCCTACGATCTTCTTACTTTTTTCAGATTAAAGCCTAAGATACTTCCACCTAAGGTTTATTACCTATCAACTCTGATACTAACTTATGATGCCCCCAAATCCGGTCTATCTTCAAACCTGACTTTGGTACCTCACGAGTACTTACCATTTATTCCATACATCATTATATCATTAAATATAACGATATATTGCTTCAATTCCTAGATTCTATTACCTTTTAATATTCATACATTACAAATAATGATAATTACATTATTCTGTACTTCTTTACACGTGTGACTTTAATCTGCCACAACAAATACATAACAGTTTATTAAACTACTCTATAGTTTAATTAAACTATTCTAAATTACAAGTCTTGGCTTGATCTTCATGCTCATTCGTATAATTAATGGCACTTCATTAGGATACCGGTCATCTTGATCTTCACATGATCCTTTGGTTCATTCTGACGTCGTTCGCTGAAAATATTTTTATTTTAAGCAAGTGTGAGCATTTAATTTCTCAGCAAGTTCTAGAAATTAAAGAATAACAACATCAAGAATCATATATTCTTTTCGAACTTCAATAATCGAATAAAGGTTATGAAGCAACTTAAATAATAGGAATAAATTATGATTCCTATCATTTTAGAACATCAATACATTCATTTTAACATAACCTCAATTACATTCTGTCTAGTTAATTTCATTAGCATAGGCTTAACATTAACAGTTCATGAATAAACAAAACTCTTTCACATTGAACAGTTCAATCATAGAACAGTTCATCTCATAGAAACACATAAGTGTTGAAAATTTGGCACTTAACCTCATACATCATAAATACCTTGCACAAACATAACACATTTGCAAATAGGTAAAACTTACTCAAGTTCAACATCTGAGTAAGTTTAAGAAACTAACATTCATTTCAAATATGAATGAAGTTAGGAAACTTGCCTTAAGCACAACTTACAGTTTACGCTGTACGGCTCTTTGAAATCCCTATATATGACATAAGATAACATATACCAATTAGTCATATATTTGACTTACACATTGGTTTAAACTGAACTTTACTTCTTATTGTTCGCGTTCTATTACTTAAGTCCACGAAACCAACTTTCTTGGCCGTCTTTTGGCGTTACGACATACATAGATGTTTTAATTCTTATTATCATCTTTAATGATAGATTTACATTACTTTTCATTCTTTATAGCTTAACTTATCCGAAGCATTACAACTGTAATGTTCGTTACGTCAATTATCATTCCTTATGACTTTCTGACAAATAAATGTCATACCTCAGAATTATTTTTTATCGTCTAAGTCATACAGTGTTTGGTATGCTAAGAGCGATCATTCAATGCTAATGATATATGTTCATAGCGTTCAAGCATTTTACATTACCTCATTTCATATCGCACAATGTCCGGTTTATTTGACTCGGAACATTATTCAAGTTATCATTATTAACTCGGCTTCATTACATTTACACGTTTTTCATTATTTAAGTTATTGTAACGCACATGTTACTTATGATCATATCACTTTACAATGATCAACTGTTGGTCGTTTTATCGATCAATATCTACGTGCAAGTATACACGGTCAACAAGTAATAAAGAGTAAGTAAAGTATTGTTCCCACGGAGAATTAACTAATAATTAAAGTTCACCAAGCACTAACCCATAACCATTTCAGTCTTATTTAAACGAATGGTTTAATATAGTGATGAAAACTATGAAATTAACTAATATTAACCACCCTTGGAATGAGACTAGATAATGAAGACTTGAGATTACAGTTTCACCTATTGAATCATTTAAATCAACACACTTCCTGTTAAGCCAAATTAATTATACCAGATTTTTAGTCGAGAACACGAAAGTGAGACATGACCATCTTTTGATGAACCAAATCCATATCACATATAAACCAAAATTGATAGAATACACATGAACACCCACATTACCTAAACCACTATATGTCTATGCGATTTACAAATAAATAGGGTTTAAGCCCAAGTCCTCAATTGACTACGAGTGGTGCTTCCGTATATGTCTATCATAAGCATGAATACTTAAGGTTTTAATAACATTCATCAACGTCTAAGTTATACAACCAATGTATATTCAGAACGTTCGTTCGATGCAAATACGATTCACGGATAACATTTACGTACTTTACATTCATATTTCTCGTCTTTTAAACTTTCATTCAACCTTTATATAAGTCTTAAATCACTTCGTTAAGTGTTACATTATATGAACTTTACGTTCTTTATCATTCCGTACACGTTCCCCAAGAATTGAGAAGATAAAAACTCATTTATGGGGTTTTCCGTACACCGGTGCTGATTTCCTTTGCTTTTGTTGGCGCTACAGTGCCACTCTCCAGCAACTGTTGCCCCGGACTGGCACCGCGGCTCCTCTTTCCCTTTGTTGGGTAGTGCTACGGCGCATCTGGTAAAACCTAGAAAATTTTCTAAGTTTTCTTACACGTACGAATCGCCTACTTTTAGAAATTCATTACTTTTTCTTTCTAACTAAGAACGAGGTCGTTCTACAGCCAATTTCTTCCTTTCATTATATACTCTGATTTCCCCTGAACAGAATAATTTTCTAAATCTGTTAACGAGGTTTTCCATTAGCTCAAATTTTATCGTTCGTTCGTTTTACGTTATTAACGTTTTTCGTTCATTCGTCCGTAATTCGGTCATCTGAACCCGAAATTCGTTATTTCTTGAGTCCACGACTCACATTTTCAATGTTTTTCAACATTCTCATGAAACCTCACTAATTAGGGTTTATTAACTTACTTTCTACATTTCATTCATCTTTTACGAAATTTCGCCATAACTTCGTTATAGTTTAATTTAAATCCGTTCTTCATGAACATTTCCTTCAATTCTCTAATTCCTAACCAAACATATATCAATATATATATATATATATATATATGATAGTTTTAGACTTGTCATTCAACAATATTCTTCGTGTTCTTCGTTCGTTCTTCGTATTCTTCGTTCGTTCTTCATTTTTTTAATAGATATTTTGATTACTGTTGTGAATGTTTTACATACTCGCAAGTGCACGAATTGATTACTTAGTATAGCTTACAAGTGCAAGGTCGAACCCTAAGGACTTGACGGATGGAACGTGTTTTTCTCACTCACTAATTTTAATTAATTCCTAATCTAGCTTAGAATTTTTGAGGAAATTTTTATCAACTAAAAATACGCAAATACAATAATTAATGAAAAAAATACTAGGGTGGCAGAATCATATAATTGATATCATTTTCCTAATATTCATGCCCAATAATCTACTTTTTATCTCGCACTAGTTTGGTCTCTCGACTCCACTAAATGTAGAAATAAAATCAATTAAGTCCATTTAATTTGTAAAATCAGATTGTTAATTCTTTCATAGCCAAACATATGTATAAATCAGAACACTCATTATTTCTATCAAAACATAGTTTATATCCGCTTTTAGCAAATCATAAACTGAATCCAATAAATAATAACAGGAATCCAACTTTATTCTTTTATCAGTAAAAATAAGCATCCAATCGAAAGAATTATTTTTTTACGTTAAAACACTAAATTGGTAGAGTCAGTTGGCATGAATATGTGCAATGGAATCAATAAATTATATTCATCCTCAACCCTAGAAAATAATCTTTGAAATTGAAACACAAAGCATAATAAAATAAACAGAATACCCACTTGAAACAATTAATTGAATAAAGATATGAAATAAACCCTTCAATGTATTGTTGTTGCTACCACTTTAATAAATTGTTGATCCCTCCATCCTTGACGCCAAGAGAAAAATAGTACAAAAATAAAAACCAAACAGTGCTCATTTCTTTTCAAAAACGAGAAGAATAAAAAAAAACACCAATTGAACTCCTCCCCCTTAAGTCGGTTGTTCCCCTCTCTTATTCAAAATCTTGGAAGGAAAATGAGTCCTCATACTTATCTTGTTGTTCCGTGTTTTAATATTTATTTTTACAATGAAAACAAAAGGATTATCTTTTTTTAAAACCCCTGCTTGTCTGCTCCTGATTCCTCTCTTTGATTCTCGCATGCTCCTTATCTCCTAAACCAATTAGATTGTATTGGCTTTGTCCATTATTGTGCACCTGATTGCATAATAAATAAATAATTACAACTAAAATAGAATTAATATAAAATTGAACTAATAAATTTATTTTAAGAGGAAATAAACATATAAATAATATGATTATCAGATACCCCCAAACCTAGATTTTGCTAGTCCTCAAGCAAAATAAAAAAAAATAAAAAATGAAACAAATAAAATCCTACATACAACTAAGCCGCTTTCGTAGGGAACACGATAGTATTTAGCGTATACTGCAAGGCTTTAAACCTCTAGATGTCCCTAATAGGAGGAGTTTTGTCTCCTGATGGTTTACAGTGAATATACCAACAAAATTCGAATGCAATGGTTCTTTTCTAAAATGTGTTTCCCCTTTATTCACCAATACAAATAACTCAACAAAGACAACAAAACACTCACATGCCAAGGCAATATGACACGCGTTCAACATCAAAGTTCTCAAACTAGCAAGATCAATAAGAACATTTCATTCCTGCCAATCTCATTGTGATTGTGTGAATTGACAACAACATAATATCATTGATATCAAAATAAGCAAAACTTTCAAACTCCATCCAAACTATACTTTGATTCAATTCCTCACATGACATACACTCAGCAAATGAAACATTCAAGAATAAGGTGTAATCACTCTCATTACATGCGGGCTATAAAGAGTAAATGTGTTCAAATTCAAATGCCTCTCACATGTATATATGGAAAAACACTATAAATGAAAGAGAAAAGTCTCATGAACGGATAAATACCACTAAAAAGGTGAAATGCATAAATGGATCCCCTCTACTACTCTCACCTCTAAATCATATTCCAAAGGATCATTAAGACTTTTTAGGGTTGTAATGCAAGGCTTAGGGCAAGGGTTATGAAACGAAAGGGCATATATGGAATTCAACGATCTAAGAAACATGTTGAGATATAAAATTATCACTTGGGCTTAATTCAACTTCATTTGAGCTTTTCTTCAATTCAATTTTTTCTTTTTTTTTTCATCATTTTTCACATCTCATTTCCGTGCAATTTTTTCTTTTATTTGATCTTTATCGAAGATTTCATCACTTTTCTTTTCTTGTCTTTTTTTTCAAGCTCACTTTTCACTATTGCCCATACGAGAAACAATCTCTACACATTCTTGGATAAAAGAGTAGGCCATAAATATGGTTTACACTCTAAATTAGAGTAGGGTAAAGATATCGGGCTACCAAAGAAATGCTATATATAAGGCTTAAAAAGGTGACTAGCGGTACAAATTTAAAGATGGGATTAGGCTCATATGTCAGCTATCAAAGATGGCCTAAGTCACTTCCTGAGGTCTTGAGTTCTTCAGTTCAAGCAATATTAGGAATCCTTCAAAAGAAATTATATTTCATGGACGTACCTTTCTAGTGTTCAATCAAAACAAAGAATAATGAGACTACTTAACAAAATACGCTTTTCAAAAAAAAAACTTAGAGGTGATGTAAAAACCCTCAAATAGAACGATTGGCTCAAATCTCACAGGTAGTCTATGCATTTATGTTTTTTAAGAAATTTTAAGTTATACTCACTCATCCATCTAGTCATGCATTTGTTGTCTTATGTGCTCAAATAAAATGAGGATTGGAGGTCATAAAAATTTCTCTTAATAATGATAGTATGAGAACTAAGCATGCACATGTAAAAAATTAAGACGAATGCATCATCGTTATTGCATCAGCTAGACAAAGGGAAACTAAATACCAACTCAAGAACCATTGCATAAATTATTTAATTTTTTTTTCTTTAAAGGAAATAAAATAATTTGCTCATATCCTAACAAAATATGTGAAGTGCATGGAAATAATAAGGCAAATAAATCCCACCCCCCAACTTAAAACTTACATTGTCCGCAATGTATAAAGATAAGTAAATAAGTAAAGGAAGGATATCACCTGAATATGAATGTATGCCCCGTATGGACAGCTCAATAAATTCCAGATTTAAAGCTCAAAGAGATAATCATGCACTTTTGTTAGAAATAGAACAAAGAAAAGAAAAAATAATAAATCCAAATATACAATAATATACATGAATCATGGCCTCAAAAAAAATCAATCCTGATAAACGGGATCCTCCAAAAGCTTAACTTCAACTTCTGGATTTTTTAACTCCAAAAATTGTTTTAAACGATGGCCATTCACTTTAAACACAGTACCATCTTTGGGATTCTTAATCTTAAAGGCCCTATGATGATACACCTGTTGGACTATGAAAGGGCTGGACCATTTAGACTTCAACTTCCCTGGGAATAGATGCAGACGACTATTATATAAAAAAACTTTCTAGCTAGGGTGAAAGGATTTTCTAAGAATCTTTTGATCATGCACCCTTTTCATTCTCTCCTTGTATGATTTTGAACAATCATAAGCATCATTCCTTATCTCTTCTAACTCAGCAATTTGAAGTTTTCTATGATTTTCTGCCTGGTCAACATCAAAATTCAAATGTCTAACAGCCCAAAAAGCTCTATATTCTAGCTCAACAGGCAGATGACATGCCTTGCCATAAACTAAGCGGTAAGGGGACATTCCAATGGGAGTCTTATTCGCAGTACGGTATGCCCACAAAGCATATGTCAGTTGGACTGTGTGATGCCCCCAAAATAGGTATACATCACCCATTTTGAGTCGCCAAATACATGGTACAAAATTCAAATACAAACTCAAATGGAGTCCTTATTACATTTATTATCACACTATTTCACTGAATAGTGAGGACTACTAATGCAACCATCTGGACCGTCACTCCATTCCTTGACTAGTCCCAGCTATATTCTCATTTCCTAAAGAGAACAATGAAAACAAAGGGTGAGCTCAACTAGCCCAGTAAGAAATATTATGACTAAGATAATGCAGAATAAATTATCGTTAGCCTTCAACATTGTTAAACTGATAAAATATAATAAACATCAAGTTTAACTGCAGCGGAACAAACAATCCATTAGAAGAGTCAAGTAGAGCATGATATCTATTATCTTCTATGATTTAAAAAGTTTATCATCAATTTTATCGCTGAGACAGCTTAATAAATAAATCACATCATCGAATCATCCCTGCATTACGGGCCAAGGATATTCATGTAATCATCAATGATCATGATTATACCGAATAATCCCTGGTCATAATCATACCAACAACTGTCCATCAATGCACTACAGGCCAATGAGGATTTTTACCACATCATTTGTAACATTACGGTCATGATTATACCGAATAATCCCTGGTCATAATCATACCAATCAATAGTTCATCTATGCACGTAAGCCACAGATGATCTTTATCATAATATAAGCATGATGATGATGACAATGATATAAGAATTCAATTAAAAGAAAGCAAATGATAAATATTTAAAGATTTATAACTTAATTTATCTAGAATTCAATAATATCCATATTGTCAACATGATACTGCTTTATGGAGTAAAATTCAAGAATAATATTGTATCAAAAATGATTTGGACTTAAAAGAAATCAATTTTTGTCATGAATAATTCCCCGGGTGAATAGTACCCGAGTGAATAGTACCTCGTGAATAGTACTTTGGGAATAGTACCTCGTGAATAGTACTTTGTGAATAGTACCCCGTGAATAGTACTTTGTGAATAGTACCGTAAAAATGAATACTACTCATGGACAGTACTCCGACATGAAAAACTTAAAATTTAACAAGAATGTGCAGAAAATATCCTTGTGAAACGATACTAGATGAAGCGCAAATTTCAAGGATATTCTACTAATTTCACGGAGTATAGAAGCAATACTTTAACAAAATGAGTGTATAATCAGGAATACGAGACAAAATAATATTACTCACATACTACAGAGTATGGAAGAAAATATTATTCCTATAAATACTGAACAAAATAATATCCCTTACCTCAGAAGAAGACTGGATACTGGAATAGTGAAGTAGCAGATTTCTCCTCTTCTTTCTCTCTATAATTGCTCTTATGAGTCTTAGTGAATTGGTGAGAATGAAAGAAGAATGAGCTTCTATTTATAGGAGAACATAGTTTAGATAATTACACGTTTTGGGGCTCAAAATATTACAGTATAATAACCTTCATCTTTTCCTTCATTTTTAATTTAGTCCTGCAAGTATTATCAAACCTGCACCACATCCCCTAATAGTACATCATGTGAATCAATAGTACATTCATGTGAATTAATAGTTCTATACATGTGAAAAAAATAATTACAGTATAATACCTTCATCTATACCTCAATTTTAAATTTAGTCATGCAAGTATTATCAATCTTGCACCACCTCCCCTAATAGTACATGCATGTGAATCAATAGTACACACATGTGAACAAATATTTATAAGTATGTGAATTAATAGCAATTAATTGCTTATTTATCCGATTGGTCAATATAACCTCCAGACATCAATTATTATCGAAATAGATATCGATTTCCACTAACACTAATAATCCCAACACAATGAAAATATCAATTTCATCTTTAATCAACACGAACTTATTCATTATTAATATTATATGTTAAACCCCAACTTTTATGAATAAAGAATAATTTTCTCGAAATATATTTTTGAATATTATGGTGTGGATTTGATATAATGTTATAGTTGTGGGTAATATTTACAAATTTTGCAAAGTAAACAAGTGGTTATATAATATTCGATTGGTCGGGAAATATTCGTTTTAACAGGGTATATTTGTACGACAACACAATCATTGGTGGACCCCACAACGGAAGTATTGTCGTAGTTAGAAAATGACAGAATTATCTTTTTATAAAAATAACTACGAAAGTGTTACCGTTAAACCGTTGAACTACACGGTAGTAAAAGTCACAATAATATCGTTAGTTGCGTAGTAGCACACCAGTATTGATTATTGATGCTTATGTGAGAAGTCACTCGGTTATACTCAATTATTGCTACATGAAGATTTGCGCATCATATCTCTTATATTATTGATTCAATTATTGTCACAAAGATCATCTGCGCATAATATTTATTATTATTAAATCAATAATTGAGATGACAAAGTTATTCATATTATTATTTGCAATATTGACAATGTCTAGAAGTTCTGTCAGGGAGAGGTTTGGTCACCTAATTGCGCGTTAATAAGGAGAAATCCTTATCGGAAAGCCCCCTCTTTCCTGAGAATGATCTGGTTGTTAAATATTATGAATTATAATATTAATGATGAATAAGTTCGTATTGATTAAAGATGAAATGGATAGTTCCATTGTGTTGGAATTATTAGTGTGAGTGAAAATTGACATTTATTTCCATAATAATTGATGTCTGGAGGTTATGTTGACTAGGAGTGAGCAAAAAACGGATAAAATTGAATTACCAAACCGAACTGAATTTTTTTAACCGAATTATTTCATGTTTTCGGGTATTTTTTGTAATTCGGTTATATCCGATTTTATTTCTGATTTTCGGGTTCGGGTTTGGTTTCCAATTTTTTGTTATTCGGTTACCCGAATAACCGAATTAAAAATAAAAAAAGGAAGACTTAAAAATAAAAACAAACTCTCAGCCATCTCACCTCATATCTCAGACTTCTCTCAATATCCAACTCTCTCTCACCTCATATCTCAGAGTTCTTAGTATCCAACTCTCTCATCTCTACTAACCCTGTCTCTCAACTCTCACTACTCAACCCAAATCATCATCTCCGATCTCTCATCTATTAAGTCTCATGTCTCTCAAATCTCTATTCAAAAGCTAAAACCCAAATCAATCTCTCATCTCTCAGATCTGTATACCCTTAGCCCTCATCTCCCACTTTCTGCCCTAGTGCCCTAAGTGTAAAACCCCAACTTTTTGAATAAAGATGAATTTTCTATAAATATTATTTTTGAATATTATGGAGTGAAATTAATATAATGTTATAGTTGTGGGTAATATTTATAAATTTTGCAAAAGTACATGAGTTGTTATATAATATTCGATTGGTGGGGAATATTCGTTTTAACAGGAATATTAGTATAACGGCACAAATCATTGGTGGACCCTATAATGGAATTATTATTTGGATTGAGAAAACGACAAAATACTTTTATGAAAATAACGGCGAAAGTTTTACAGATTAACTGTTGAAACACCCGTTAAAGTAAAAATACGATGTCTGGCGTGGTTGCGTAGTAGCACTTGGTATTGATTATTGATGCTTACGTGATAAGTCACTTCAGTTTTTGTTGGTATTATTAATGTAATAATACGTAAAATCTTTTATATAAAAAATGAATACTTTTATATAAAGTTATTCTATAAATAGAATATATTATATTCTATTATGCATAGTGTGTTATAATGTTTTGCATAGTAAATTTTTTTATATAAAACATAATACTTTTATAAAGCTATCTGTTTTATTAGACAATAATTAGAATATATTATATTTTATTATGCATAGTATTTGTATAGTGCCTGCATAGTGTTTGCATAGTAAAATCTTTTATAAAGTTATTCGTTTTATTGGATTATAAATAGAATATATTATATTTTATTTAAAAGATTTTGCTTTAAATATGGACCGTCAGATTAAAGTAAATCAATCTGGACCGTTCATGAGTTAGTTACTATGCAGTCCATTTTTCTATAAATAGAAGCTCATTCCTTCATTATTTTCTTATGAATTCACTGGAACTCTAAGAGATAAACTATAGAGAGAAAGAAGAAAGTATTCTCGCTACTTCACTACTTATATATCCAATACTCTTCTTCTTAAGGTAGGGAATATTATTTGTTGTACTCGTAGGGGTTATTATTCTTTCTTATTCATGAAGAGAACTGTTGTTATTCCATTTCTTATTATTACATTGGAATAACTTTGTATCTGCTTGATGCTCACCCTATACTTGGTGACATTCTTCTATTATTCTCTACATTGGAACATCCTGTGCATGTGTTTTACACCGGACCGGTTTCGCCTTTTTATTATTATTCCGTTGGAACATCACATGCATGTCATGTGTTTTACACCGACCGGGTTCCCTCTTATTATTATTCTACATTGGAACATCCTCACATGCATGTGTTTTACACCGGACCGGTTCCGCTCTTTATTATTCTGTTGGAACATCCTCGCTTGGTGCAAATTTTTCTGACACAGTTACATTATTATTATTCTCATTGGAATAACTTTGTCTATGCGGCGTAATCTGCATGCATGGTGATTTCTTTTGTTATTCCATTCTTTATTATACTCGGTTGGTTAAAGTTTTGACTTCTATACTCCATGAAATTAGTAGAATATCCTTGATATTTGCGCTTCATCCAAAGATCTTTTCATGGAAATATTCTTCCGATCATTCTTGAATTTTACTCTACAAAACAAGATCATGTTGACAATTTGGACATTAATAATTCTGGATAAAGTAATTCTTGAACTTGTTTTATTGAATTCTTATATCATTGTCATCATCCTCATGTTTATATTTTGTTGAAAGTCATCTACAGGGCTCAGTAGGTGCATAGATGGACTTGGTATGATTATGACTAGGGATTATTCGATTGTAATCATGGCCGTAATGTTACAAATGATGTGGTAAAAGTTCTCATTGGCCCGTAGTGCATTAATGGACGATTTGTTGGCATGATCATGACCATTAATGAATTCACAAATATTCTTGGCGTAGTGCATGGATAATTGTGGTCGTGATACTAAAGAATATCCTTGGTCAGTAGTGCGGGGTGATTCGATGATGTGGAATATTTATTAAAATTTGAGTCTCAAATATAACAAAGATGATGAAAAACCTTTTAAATCATAAAAGATAGTAGATTTTATTTTCTACTTGACTCTTTTAATGGATTACTTGTTCCAATCGCTGATTAAACTTGATGTCTATTATATTTTATCGGTTTAACATTGTTGGAGACTAATGATAATTTATTTTGCATTATCTTAGTCATAATATTTCTTCTTGGGCTAGTTTGAGCTCACCTTTCTTTTCACCGTTCTCTTCTTGAAATGAGAATATAGCCGGGGACGAGTCGGGGAACGGAGTGATGGTCTAGAGGATAGCATTAGTAGTCCTCACTATTCTATAAAATAGTGTGATAATAATTGTAATGAGGACTCCTTTTGAGTTTGTATAATCTCTAGTAGATAATATTTGTATTCAAACTCACAGTTTATGTTTTGTCGTATTGTACACACATACGGCTTGTATTAGTAAGTTATATTTGAATTACATACCATATATCCGGCGACCCACCCAGATGGGTGATGTATACCTAATTTTGGGGCGTCACGGTTGGTATCAAAGCTTAGGGATATGATCCTCAGCTAAGATGTGAGACTAGAACTAGGAGGGGAGAGACGGGGAATTCCTTCGCTAGTATGACCTACTTAAATTTATTTTGTATTTAAATTGGTTAGTCAGAGTTTAGAGATATTATGTTTCATGTCAATTAACCTTTGTTTTGTGGCGATGTCTGAAAATGACATCCAAAATGTTGAGAATAGCAATGGAGCACAAGAGACCGTTGAGTCTCCACATATCAATAATCGGAGAGAATGTGCATCGAGAAGGCGACACAATCCTCATGCAAACAAGAACACCGACCAAATGATGAATGATGGATTGTTTGGAGGCTTTATGCAATTCATGCAACAGCAGGAGAGCGGCTCCTGTCCAAAAATGTAGGTGGAAACACTGGAAACTCTCGGGCGGTCATCGCTAAATAGTTCAAGGAGCTGGGACCACCGGAGTTTAAGGGAGAGCCAAAACCACTTATGGCGGAAGCATGGATAAAGCAGATCACCAAGATATTTGATGTCTTGGGATGCTCCGAGGAGCAAAAGGTTCCTTTCTTCACGCCTTTATGTTGCGCGGAGAGGCAGATTACTAGTGGGAATCGATAAAACGTACTCAACCTGCCGTACTCAAGATGTCTTGGGAGAAGTTCCAAGAGCTGTTCAACGACAAATACTTTCCCGAAAGTATTCGTCACGTGAAGGAGGTGGAGTTTATCAAATTGGAGCAAAATAATATGGCCGTGTCGCAATGATACGAGGCAAAATTTTGCGAGTTATCCCGGTTTCGTCCCCACTTGGTGGATAATGAAGAGAGAATGGCGCGAATGTTTTTAAGAGGTTTGAAGCGGAGATACGTCAACATCTTATTTCTCATAAACCGGTGTTTGTATTCAGATGTTGTAAATAGGGCTCAGTTGGTGGAGCGCGATAACGAGTCAACGCAACCAAAAGAGAGCAAAACAAAAAATGATAATACCAGTGAGAGCAGTCATCAAAGTGGTGACAACAAGCGTGGAGGGAATCAACAGGCCAGAAATGGTAACCATTTCGGTGGTAATCAGGGCCAAAACAATAAGAATGGACATTTCAAGAAGAGGAGATTCTACAATGATGGAAAGACGTCAGCACCAGCAACCATTGTTAAGGAAGGAGAAAGACCACCTATCATATGCTTCAAATGCGGAGGGGAGGGACACATCAGTCCAAATTGCGCGATGCCGTCCAAAGCATGTTATAATTGTGGAAGAGAAGGTCACTTAGCCCGATTTTGTCATTCACTGAAGACAAATTCAGCTAGGATGGAGGCACCAAAGGCTGTCCCAGAAAAGTCAAAGCCGATAGTGCACGGGAGAGCGTTTGTTGTGACCTCCCAGAAAGCAAGGAACCTAAATGAGGTCATCACGGGTAAGCTTATCATAAACTCTAGTGAAGTCTACACTTTATTTGATACCGGTTCTACCCATTCTTTTATTTCTCCACTTGCGCTCAACGATTAAATTTAACTCCGGAGAAATTAGACTTTGACTTATCTGTGGAAACTCCGTTGGGAGAAACCTTCATTACATCCACGGTTTATAAGTCTTGTTTGGTTCAAGTTGGTACCCACATTACACCGTCGATCTTATTGTATTAAAAATACTTGCATTTGATGTAATTCTAGGGATTGATTGGTTAACTACTCATCATGCAAAAATTGATTGTTTTCGTAAGGTTGTTAGCTTTCATATTCCTAATTAACCTATTATGCGAATTCAAGCAACCAAACCATTAAAATCAATCACTGTTATCTCAAGCTATAAAGCTATTTGTTTATTGAAAAACGGATGTCAAGCTTTCTTAGCTCATGTCACAGATCTAAACAAAAATACGTCAGTTTTGAATAATATTTCTATTGTTAATGAATTTCCGACGTATTCCTCAAGAACTTCTTCGCCTACCCCAGGCGTGAAATTGAATTTTGTATCGATCTTGAACCCGGTACAAAACCCATTTCTAAATCCCCATATCGAATGGCTCCTATTGAACTTCAGGAGTTAAAAACTCAACTGCAGGAATTGTTAGACATTGGCTTTATTCATCCTAGTACTTCTCCTTGGGGTGCTCCTGTTCTATTCGTGAAGAAGAAAGATGGGAGTATGCGACTTTGTATTGATTATCGGGAGTTGAATCATCTCACCATCAAAAATAGGTACCCATTTCCATGTATTGATGACCTGTTTGACCAGTTGCAAGGAGTCAAATTCTTTTCAAAGATTGATCTTTGTTCCGGATATCACCAATTGAAGATTAGAATCGATGACATTCCAAAGATGGCTTTTCGAACTTCGATGCGGGCATTATGAATTCCTAGTCATGTCCTTTGGATTGACTAATGCTCCCTTGCCTTCATGGATATGATGAACCGAGTATTCAAGGAATATTTGGATCACTTTGTGGTCGTCTTTATTGATGACATCCTCATATATTCCAAAACCCGTGAAGATCATGAAAGCAACACTTGAGGTTTATACTCCAAAAGCTTCGTGAATATAAGCTTTATGCCAAGTTGAAGAAATGCGAGTTACGGCTTGAGGAGGAAGTAGCATTCTTTGGGCACGTGATATCAAGTCATGGAATATCTGTTGACCCAAAGAAAGATTGAAGCTATTCAAAGTTTAGGAGCAACCTAAATCGATGATCCGAAAATCGTAGCTTTCTCGGCTTAGTTGGGTTATTATCGTAGATTAGTAGAAGGTTTTCTCGAATCACTACTCCACTAACTCGGTGACTCGGAAAGATACAAAGTTCGGTTGGAGCGAGGAATGTGAGAAAGTTTTCAAGAACTCGAGGAGACTTTTATTTTTTTTACTGCTCGACAATACCATCCGGTTCGGAGGATTTGTCATCTCTGATGATGCTTCGGGAAAAAGGGTTAGGATGTGTTCTCATGCAACATGGTAAAGTCATAGCCTATATGCCTCACGACAACTCAAAGAATATGAGAGAAATTATCCTACACATGATCTAGAGTTGGCGGTTTGTTGTCTTCGCACTAAAGATTTGGAGGCATTACTTGTATGGGGAGAAAGTGGAGATCTTTACGGATCATAAAAAGCCTCAAATATTTCTTCACTCAAAAGGAACTCAACATGCGACAACGACATTGGCTTGAATCGTTGAAAGATTATGATCATACTATCCAATACCATCTTGGAAAAGCGAACGTGGTAGGTGGCGCGTTGAGTAGAAGATCATATCTGGTCTGCGAGTGCAATATTGTCAACGTAAAGGCCCATTTTGTATGACTTGCAAAGGATGGAGATAGAGATAAAGACTCGAGGACCCACATGATGATGGCAAATATACTAGTAGAACCGACTTTAATTGATAAAATTAAAGTTTGCTCAAATTACTGATCCGGAGGCGATGCGTATGAGGAAGAAAGTGCAAGAAGGTGCGATCTTAGGAAGCAAGAATCGATGAAGAAGGAATACTTGAGTCAACTCCGGACTTTGTGTTCCTAACGACCACGATTTAAAGTATAAAATCATGATGGAGCGCACAACACACCATTTGCAATCCATCTCAGGAGTACCAAAATGTATCATGATCTTGACATACATTTTGGTGGGCAATATGAAGAGAGAGATAAGCGCTATTTATCTCAAGGTGTCTAACGTGTCAACGAGTCAAGGCGAGCATCAAGTACCAAAAGGTCCATTGCAACCACTTGAAATTCCGAATGGAAGTGGGAGCACATTACCATGGATTTAGTTCTTGGTTTTCCCAAAGTTTCTCAAGCGTAGATGCGATTTGGGTCATTGTTGATAGATTGACCAAATCTGCTCATTTCTTACCGATCGAGAAACTTATACACTTGAACGTCTTGTTCAGTATGTACATAAACGAGGTTGTAAGATTGCATGGTATACCAAGTATCCATAGTTTACGATCGAGACCCAAATTTCACTTCGCGATTTTGGGTTAGTTTGCAAAAAGCTATGGGCACAGATTTACGATTTAGCTCGGCGTATCATCCTCGAGACGGACGAGACGATCGGAGAGGACTATTCAAACTCTTGAAGATCTATTAAGACTCTATGTCCTTGATTTCAAGGAAGTTGGGACAAGTTCTTACCATTGGTGGAGTTTTCTTACAACAACGCTTATCAAACAAGTATTGGCATGGCTCCATTCGAGCGTTGTATGGAAGAAAGTGTCGTTCTCCGTATCTTTGGGATGAGGTGGGTGAAGCAACGTTGTTGGGACCGGAGTTGATACGTATGACTACGGAAAAGATTCAAACGATCCGTGACGTATAAAAACCTCACAAGATCGACAAAAGAGTTATGCTGATCTTCATCGAAAGGACGTGGAATTCGATATAGGAGATCATGTGTTGTTACGTGTTGCTCCATGGAAAAGAGTTACGAGATTTGGAAAGAGAGAAATGCTCAATCCTCGATTCATCGGCCCATTTTAATCCTTGATCGAGTAGGAACGCGGGCTATAGAGTCGCTTTACCGCCAAGTATGTCTCGTGTTCATAACGTTTTTCACATATCCATGTTACGTAAATATGTGGAAGACCCGAACCACATTATTGAGTTGGAACCGGACGAAATAGCGGAAGATTTGACGTATGAAGAGGTTCCTGTTCAAATCTTGGATAAGAAGGAACATATTCTACGCACCAAGGTTATACCTCAAGTCAAAGTTTTGTGGAGAAACCACGATGTTGAGGAAATGACTTGGGAGTTAGAATCTGAAATGAAATCAAGGTATCCTTACCTCTTCGACATATCAGGTACGTACCCTAATTTCGAGGGCGAAATTTCATAAGAAGAAGAGATTGTAAAACCCCAACTTTTTGAATAAAGATGAATTTTCTATAAATATTATTTTTGAATATTATGGAGTGAAATTGATATAATGTTATAGTTGTGGGTAATATTTATAAATTTTGCAAAATACATGAAGTTGTTATATAATATTCGATTGGTGGGGAATATTCGTTTTAACGGGGAATATTAGTACAACGACATAATCATTGGTGGACCCTAGCGGAATTATTGTCGGATTGAAAAAGCGACAAAAATACTTTATGAAAATAACGGCGGAAGTTTTACTGTTTAACTGTTGAAACACCCGGTGTTAAAAAAAATGCGATGTCTGGCGTGGTTGCATAGTAGCACACGGTATTGATTATTGATGCTTACGTGATAAGTCACTCAGTTTTGTTGGTATTATTAATGTAATAATACAGAAAATCTTTTTATATAAAACAGAATACTTTTATAAAGTTATTCTATAAATAGAATATATTATATTCTATTATGCATAGTGTTGCATAGTGTCTGCATAGTGTTTTGCATAGTAAATTTTTTTTATATAAAACAGAATACTTTTATAAAGTTATCTATTTTATTAGACAATAATTAGAATATATTATATTTTATTATGCATAGTGTTTGCATAGTGCCTGCATAGTGTTTGCATAGTAAAATCTTTTATAAAGTTATTCGTTTTATTAGATTATAAATAGAATATATTATATTTTATTTAAAAGATTTTGCTTTAAATATGGACCGTCAGATTAAAGTAAATCAATCTGGACCGTTCATGAGTTAGTTACTATCTGATCCATTTTTCTATAAATAGAAGCTCATTCCTTCATTATTTTCTTACGAATTCAATTTGAACTCTAGAGAGATAAACTATAGAGAGAAGAAAAGAAAGTATTCTACTTACTTCACTACTTATATATCCAAGACTCTTCTTCTTAAGGTAGGGAATATTATTTGTTGTACTTTCGTAAGGGTGTTATTCTTTCTTATTCATGAAGAGAACTGTTGTTATTCCATTTCTTATTATTACTGTTGGAATAACTTTTATATCTGTGATCTACCCTATACTTGGTGACATTCTTCTATTATTACATTGGAACATCACATGCGTGTGTGTTTTACAGGACTGGTTTTCGTCTTTATTATTATTCCGTTGGAACATCCTCATATCATGTGTTTTACACCGACTGGTTCCGTCTTATTATTATTATTCATTGGAACATCACATGTCATGTGTTTTACAGGACTGGTTTCCGCTCTTTTATTATTCTGTTGGAACATCCAGCCGGTGCAAATTTTTTGAACGACTGGTTCTTATTATTATTATTACATTGGAATAACTTTGTCTATCTGAAATCTGCATGCATGGTGATTTCTTTTGTTATTCCATTCTTTATTATACTCGGTTGGTTAAAGTTTTGACTTCTATACTCCATGAAATTAGTAGAATATCCTTGATATTTGCGCTTCATCCATATCTTTTCATGGAAATATTCTTACGATCATTCTTGAATTTTACTCTACAAAAGCGATGTCATCATGTTGACAATTTGGACATTAATAATTCTGGATAAAATAATTCTTGAACTTGTTTTATTGAATTCTTATATCATTGTCATCATCCTCATGTTTATATTTTGTTGAAAGTCATCATGGCTGTAGTGCATAGATGGACTTGGTATGATTATGACTAGGGATTATTCGATTGTAATCATGGTAGTAATAATTACAAATGATGTGGTAAAAGTTCTCATTGGCCCGTAGTGCATTGATGGATAGTTGTTGGCATGATCATGACCATTAATGAATACACAAATATTCTTGGCCGTAGTGCATGGATAATTGTGGTGCGATACTAAAAGAATATCCTTGCCGTAGTAGTGCGCGGGGGTGATTCGATGATGTGGAATATTTATTAAGTTTGAGTCTCAATGATAATAAGTGATGAAAAACCTTTTAAATCATAAAAGATAGTAGATTTTATTTTCTACTTGACTCTTTTAATGGATTGCTTGTTCATTGCGAGTTAAACTTGATGTCTATTATATTTTATCGGTTTAACATTGTTGGAGACTAATGATAATTTATTTTGCATTATCTTAGTCATAATATTTCTTCTTGGGCTAGTTGAGCTCACCCTTTCTTTCACTTATTCTCTTGAGAAATGAGAATATAGGCCGGGGCGAGTCGGGAGCGGAGTGATGGTCTAGAGGATAGCATTAGTAGTCCTCACTATTACAGTGAAATAGTGTGATAATAATTGTAATGAGGACTCCTTTTGAGTTTGTATAATCTCTAGTAGATAATATTTGTATTCAAACTCACGGTTTATGTTTTGTCGTATTATACCACCAGACAGTTGTATTAGTAAGTTATATTTGAATTACTATACCATATATCGGCGACCCAAGATGGGTGATGTATACCTAATTTTGGGGCGTCACGGTTGGTATCAAAGCTTAGGGATATGATCCACAGGCTAAGATGTGAGACTAGAACTAGGAGGGAGAGAGGCAGAAATTCCTTCGCTAGTATGACCTACTTAAATTTATTTTGTATTTAAATTGGTTAGGTCGAGTTTAGAGATATTATGTTTCATGTCAATTAACCTTTGTTTTGTGGCGATGTCTGAAAATGACATCCAAAAATGTTGAGAATAGCAATGGAGCACAAGAGACCGTTGAGTCTCCACATATCAATAATCGAGAGAATGTGCATCGAGGAGGCGACAATCCTCATGCAAAACAAGAACACCGACCAAATGATGAATGATGGATTGTTCGGAGGCTTTATGCAATTCATGAAGCAAGAGAGCGAGCGGCTCTGTCCAAAATGTAGGTGGAAACACTTGGAAACTCTCGGTGCGTCATCGCTAAATGATTCAAGGAGCTGGGACCACCGGAGTTTAAGGGAGAGCCAAAACCACTTATGGCGGAAGCATGGATAAAGCGGATCACCAAGATATTTGATGTCTTGGGATGCTCAGAGGAGCAAAAGGTTCCCTTCTAGCCTTTATGTTGCGCGAGAGGCGTAATTACTAGTGGGAATCGATAAAAGCGTACTCAACTGCCGTCTTGAAGATGTCTTGGGAGAAGTTCAAGAGTTGTTCAACGACAAATACTTTCCGAAAGTATTCGTCATATGAAGGAGGTGGAGTTTATCAAATTGGAGCAAAATAATATGGCCGTAATAATATGATACGAGGCAAAATTTGCGGAGTTATCCCGTTTCGTCCCCACTTGGTGGATAATGAAGAGAGAATGGCGCGAATGTTTTTAAGAGGTTTGAAGCGGGAATACGTCGACATCTTATTTCTCATAAAGCGTGTTTGTATTCGAGATGTTGTAAATAGGGCTCGATTGGTGGAGCGCGATAACGAGTCAACGCAACCAAAAGAGAGCGTACGTGAAAATGATAATACCGGTGAGTGAGCGATCATCAAAGTGGTGACAACAAGCGTGGAGGGAATCAATGGGCGAAAAATGGTAACCACTTGGGTGGTAATCGAGGCAAAACAATAAGAATGGACATTTCAAGAAGAGGAGATTCTACAATGATGGAAAGACGTCGACCAAAGACAACCATTGTTAAGGAAGGAGAAAGACCACCTATCATATGCTTCAAATGCGGAGGGAGGGACACATCGGTCAAATTAGCGCGATGTCAGTCAAAGCATGTTATAATTGTGGAAGAGAAGGTCACTTAGCCCGATTTTGTCATTCATCAAGACAAATTCAATAGGATGGAGGCACCAAAGGTCATCCCGAAAAAGTCAAAGCCGATAGTGCACGGGAGAGCGTTTGTTGTGACCTCCCAGAAAGCAAGGAACCCAAATGAGGTCATCACGGGTAAGCTTATCATAAACTCTAGTGAAGTCTACACTTTATTTGATACCGGTTCTACCCATTCTTTTATTTCTCCACTTGCGCTCAACGATTAAATTTAACTCCGGAGAAATTAGACTTTGACTTATCTGTGGAAACTCCGTTGGGAGAAACCTTCATTACATCCACGGTTTATAAGTCTTGTTTGGTTCAAGTTGGTACCCACACATTACCTGTCGATCTTATTGTATTAAAAATACTTGCATTTGATGTAATTCTAGGGATTGATTGGTTAACTACTCATCATGCAAAAATTGATTATTTTCGTAAGGTTGTTAGCTTTCATATTCCTAATTAACCTATTATGAGAATTCAAGCAACCAAACCATTAAAATCAATCACTGTCATCTCAAGCTATAAAGCTATTTGTTTATTGAAAAACGGATGTCAAGCTTTCTTAGCTCATGTCACAGATCTAAACAAAAATACGTCAGTTTTGAATAATATTTCTATTGTTAATGAATTTCCTGACGTATTCCCTGAAGAACTTCCCGGCCTACCCCCAGAGCGTGAAATTGAATTTTGTATCGATCTTGAACCCGGTACAAAACCCATTTCTAAATCCCCATATCGAATGGCTCCTATTGAACTTCAGGAGTTAAAAACTCAACTGCAGGAATTGTTAGACATTGGCTTTATTCATCCTAGTACTTCTCCTTGGGGTGCTCCTGTTCTATTCGTGAAGAAGAAAGATGGGAGTATGCGACTTTGTATTGATTATCGGGAGTTGAATCATCTCACCATCAAAAATAGGTACCCATTTCCATGTATTGATGACTGTTTGACCCGATTTGCAAGGAGTCAAATTCTTTTCAAAGATTGATCTTCGTTAGGATATCACCAATTGAAGATTAGAATCGATGACATTCCAAAGACGGCTTTGAAACTTCGATGCGGGCATTATGAATTCCTAGTCATGTCCTTTGGATTGACTAATGCTCCTAACGCCTTCATGGATATGATGAGCCAGAGTATTCAAGGAATATTTGGATCACTTTGTGGTCGTCTTTATTGATGACATCCTCATATATTCCAAAACCCGTGAAGATCATGAGCAACACTTGAGGCTGATACTCCAAAAGCTTCGTGAATATAAGCTTTATGCCAAGTTGAAGAAATGCGAGTTCTGGCTTGAGGAAGTAGCATTCTTTGGGCACGTGATATCAAGTCATGGAATATCTGTTGACCCAGCAAAGATTGAAGCTATTCAAAGTGGGGAGCAACCTAAATCGATGATCAAAATCGTAGCTTTCTCGGCTTAGCTGGTTATTATCGTAGATTCGTAGAAGGGTTTTCTCGAATCACTACTGCACTAACTCAGCTGACTCGGAAAGATACAAAGTTCGGTTGGAGCGAGGAATGTGAGAAAAGTTTTCAAGAACTCAAGAGGAGACTTATTTCAAAGACTGTTACGGCAATACCATCCGGTTCGGAGGATTTGTCATCTACTGATGATGCTTGAGGAAAAGGGTTAGGATGTGTTCTCATGCAACATGGTAAAGTCATAGCCTATGCCTCACGACAACTCAAAGAATATGAGAGAAATTATCCTACACATGATCTAGAGTTGGCAGCTGTTGTCTTCGCACTAAAGATTTGGAGGCATTACTTGTATGGGGAGAAAGTGGAGATCTTTACGGATCATAAAAGCCTCAAATATTTCTTCACTCAAAAGGAACTCAACATGCGACAACGACGTTGGCTTGAACTGTTGAAAGATTATGATCATACTATCCAATACCATCTTGGAAAAGCGAACGTGGTAGCTGACGCATTGAGTAGAAGATCATATGCGGGTACGAGTGCAATATTGTCAACGCAAAGGCCCATTTTGTATGACTTGCAAAGGATGGAGATAGAGATAAAGACTCCAGGGACCCACATGATGATGGCAAATATACGAGTAGAACCGACTTTAATTGATAAAATTAAAGCTGCTCAAATTCTGAATCCGGAGTGATGTCGTATGAGGAAGAGAAAGTGCAAGAAGGTGCGATCTTAGGAAGCAAGAATCGATGAAGAAGGAATACTTCGAGTCAACTCCAGACTTTGTGTTCCTAACGACCCTGATTTAAAGTATAAAATCATGATGGAGGCGCATAACACACCGTTTGCAATCCATCCTGGGAGTACCAAAATGTATCATGATCTTGACATACATTTTGGTGGGGCAATATGAAGAGAGAGAGAGATATTTGTTTATCTCAAGGTGTCTAACATGTCAACGAGTCAAGGCGGAGCATCAAGTGCCAAAAGGTCCATTGCAACCACTTGAAATTCCAGAATGGAAGTGGGAGCACATTACCATGGATTTCGTTACTGGTTTTCCCAAAGTTTCTCAAGGCATAGATGCGATTTGGGTCATTGTTGATAGATTGACCAAATCTGCTCATTTCTTACCGATACGAGAAACTTATACACTTGAACGTCTTGTTCGTATGTACATAAACGAGGTTGTAAGATTGCATGGTATACCAGTATCCATAGTTTCTGATCGAGACCCAAGATTCACTTCGCGATTTTGGGTTAGTTTGCAAAAAGCTATGGGCACAGCAATTTACGATTTAGCTTCGGCGTATCATCCTCGAGACGGACGGACAGTCGGAGAGGACTATTCAAACTCTTGAAGATCTATTAAGACTCTATGTCCTTGATTTCAAGGGAAGTTGGGACAAGTTCTTACCATTGGTGGAGTTTTCTTACAACAACAGTTATCAAACAAGTATTGGCATGGCTCCATTCGAAGCGTTGTATGGAAGAAAGTGTCGTTCTCCAAGTATCTTTGGGATGAGGTGGGTGAAGCAACGTTGTTGGGACCGGAGTTGAGTGCGTATGACTACGGAAAAGATTCAAACGATCCGTGAACGTATAAAAACCTCACAAGATCGACAAAAAAGAGTTATCTTGATCTTCATCGAAAGGGCGTGGAATTCGATATAGGAGATCATGTGTTGTTACGTGTTGCTCCATGGAAAAGAGTTACGAGATTTGGAAAGAGAGAAAAGCTCGATCCTCGATTCATCGGCCCATTTTAATCCTTGATCGAGTAGGAACTGTGGCTATAGACTCGCTTTTACTGCCAAGTATGTCTCGTGTTCATAACGTTTTCACATATCCATATTACGTAAATATGTGGAAGACCCGAACCACATTATTGAGTTGGAACCGGACGAAATAGCGGAAGATTTGGCGTATGAAGAGGTTCTGTTCAAATCTTGGATAAGAAGGAACATATTCTACGCACCAAGGTTATACCTCAAGTCAAAGTTTTGTGGAGAAACCACGATGTTGAGGAAATGACTTGGGAGTTAGAATCAAAATGAAATCAAGGTATCCTTACCTCTTCGACATATCGTGCGTACCCTAATTTCGAGGGAAAAATTTCATAAGAAGGGAGATTGTAAAACCCCAACTTTTTGAATAAAGATGAATTTTCTATAAATATTATTTTTGAATATTATGGAGTGAAATTGATATAATGTTATAGTTGTGGATAATATTTATAAATTTTGCAAAATACATGAGTTGTTATATAATATTAGATTGGTTGGGGAATATTCGTTTTAACGGGGAATATTAAATACAACGACATAATCATTGGTGGACCCCATAACGGAATTATTGTCGGATTGAGAAAACGACAAAAAATACTTTATGAAAATAACGGCGGAAGTTTTACTGTTAACTGTTGAAACACCCGGTGTTAAAAGTACAGTAATACGCGTGGTTGCATAGTAGCACACGGTATTGATTATTGATGCTTACGTGATAAGTCACTCAGTTTTGTTGGTATTATTAATGTAATAATACAAAAAATCTTTTTATATAAAACAGAATACTTTTATAAAGTTATTCTATAAATAGAATATATTATATTCTATTATGCATAGTGTTGCATAGTGTCTGCATAGTGTTTTACATAGTAAAATCTTTTTATATAAAACAGAATACTTTTATAAAGTTATCTGTTTTATTAGACAATAATTAGAATATATTATATTTTATTATGCATAGTGTTTGCATAGTGCCTGCATAGTGTTTGTATAGTAAAATCTTTTATAAAGTTATTCGTTTTATTAGATTATAAATAGAATATATTATATTTTATTTAAAAGATTTTGCTTTAAATATGGACCGTCAGATTAAAGTAAATCAATCTGGACCGTTCATGAGTTAGTTACTATGCATTCCATTTTTCTATAAATAGAAGCTCATTCCTTCATTATTTTCTTATGAATTCACTGAACTCTAGAGATAAACTATAGAGAGAAAGAAGAAAGTATTCTCTTTACTTCACTACTTATATATCCATTACTCTTCTTCTTAAGGTAGGGAATATTATTTGTTGTACTTTCGTAAGGGGTGTTATTCTTTCTTATTCATGAAGAGAAGCTGTTGTTATTCCATTTCTTATTATTACATTGGAATAACTTTGTATACGCTGTGATCACCCTATACTTGGTGACATTCTTCTATTATTACATTGGAACATCCTCATATCATGTTTACACCGGACTGGTTTTAAATCTTTTTTATTATTTGTTGGAACATCACATGCATGTGTTTTACACAGGACACTGGTTCCGTCTTATTATTATTACATTGGAACATCCTTTTTGTGTGTTTTACACGGACTGGTTAAAATCTTTATTATTCTGTTGGAACATCCTGCCGGTGCAAATTTTGCACGACCTAGTTACGTTATTATTATTACATTGGAATAACTTTGTCTGTGAATCTTACCGCATGCATGGTGATTTCTTTTGTTATTCCATTCTTTATTATACTCGGTTGGTTAAAGTTTTGACTTCTATACTCCATGAAATTAGTAGAATATCCTTGATATTTGCGCTTCATCCATATCTTTTCATGGAAATATTCTTGATCATTCTTGAATTTTACTCTACAAAACAAATGTCATGTTGACAATTTGGGCGTTAATAATTCTGGATAAAATAATTCTTGAACTTGTTTTAAAGAATTCTTATATCATTGTCATCATCCTCATGTTTATATTTTGTTGAAAGTCATCATGGCACATGTAGTGCATAGATGGACTTGGTATGATTATGACCGAGGATTATTCGGTTATAATCATGGTAGTAATGTTACAAATGATGTGGTAAAAGTTCTCATTGGCCAAGTAGTGCATTGATGGGCGATTGTTGGCATGATCATGACCATTAATGAATTCACAAATATTCTTGGCCCGTAGTGCATAGATAATTGTGGTCGTGATACTAAAGAATATTCTTGGTAGTAGTGCGGGGGTGATTCGATGATGTGGAATATTTATTAAAGTCGAGTCTCGGCGATAATGATGATGATGAAAACCTTTAAATCATAAAAGATAGTAGATTTTATTTTCTACTTGACTCTTTTAATGGATTGCTTGTTCAAATTGCAGTTAAACTTGATGTCTATTATATTTTATCGGTTTAACATTGTTGGAGTCTAATGATAATTTATTACGCATTATCTTAGTCATAATATTTCTTCTTTGGGCTAGTTGAGCTCACCCTTTCTTTCCTTTTGTTCTCTTGAGAAATGAGAATATAGGCCGGGACGAGTCGGGGAGCGGAGTGATGGTCTAGAGGATAGCATTAGTAGTCCTCACTATTTTGTAAAATAGTGTGATAATAATTGTAATGAGGACTCCTTTTGAGTTTGTATAATCTCTAGTAGATAATATTTGTATTCAAACTCACAGTTTATGTTTGTCGTATTGTACACGACAATTGTATTAGTAAGTTGTATTTAAATTCTGTACCATATATCTGACGACCCAAGATGGGTGATGTATACCTAATTTTGGGGGTGTCACACTAAGCCCCTAACCCCAAAGGCAAATCCCAGCCCCAAATAGTGCCTCCGCTCGGCCGCTTCGACGACGACTTCAACTCCTCAATTTTATTGAAGTTTCTCTCTTCTCCGACGGACTATTTGCTTTACTCTATTCCATCAAGTTCTGTCATTAATGGGTATGGAGGAAAAAGGCCCTTCTTGGGTTCCCCTTCCTTTTTAGGGGATTTGGTGGGTAATTTCAATACGTATTTGGTTGATTTTTTTCTTTATTTGATTATTTTTTTTTAAAACAAGTGGATGTGGGTAATTGTTAATTTGTCACGAGAATTTGTATTTCTCGTGTATTTCCCATGGATTGTGAATTGGTTATGTTAATGACTCTGTTTCATTTTGTTAATTTCAATCATATATTGAGCATTGACTTCTTTTGTTGTTTAGTGTTGATTGACTGATTTCAGTGAATTGTAATGCTGTTATGTTAATTATGGAAGCCTTCACTTCGGTTATTACCCGAATACCCGAATATACAATTCGGTAATTCGGTATTCGGTTAGTTCCAAATTTCGGTTAGTGTTCAGATAGTAAAATTATGAATAATTCGGTATTCGATTATAACCGAATAGCCTATTCGGTTCGGTTATAACCGAATGATCACTCCTAATGTTGACCAATCAGGTAATTAACCGGATAAATGAGCAATTAATTGCTATTAATTCATATGATTATAACTATTTGTTCACATGTGTGTACTATTGATTCACATTCTTATACTATTAGGGGAGGTGGTGCAAGATTGATAATACTTGCATGACTAAGTTAAAAATGGAGGTATAGTTGAAGGTACTATACTGTAATTAGTTTTTTCACATGATTATACTATTAAGTCACATGAATGAACTATTAATTCACATTTTTTAATATTAGAGGAGGTGGTGCAAGTTTGATAATACTTACGGACTAAATTAAAAATGAAGAAAAAGAGGAAGGTATTATCTTTGTAATATTTTGAGCCCCAAACGTGCGATTATTGAAACTATATTTTCCTATAAATAGAAGCTCATTCTTCTTTCATTCTCACCAATTCACTAAGTCTCACAAGAGCAATTATTATAGAGAAAATTATAGAGAAAGAAGAAGAGAAGTCTGCTACCTCCTCACTATTCCATGATCAAGTCTTCTTCTAAGGTAAGGGGTATTATTCTTTCGTATTCATGAAGAGAGTTATTTTCTTTCAATACTAAATAGGGTTTGTTATTCCATTCTTTATTATTATGTTGGAATAACTTTGTCTGCTGCAATCTACCGCATACATGGTGAAATTATTCTGTTATTCCATTCTTTATTATTACATTGGAATAACTTTCATGCATGCGATCTATCGCGTGCACAGTGAATTCTGTTGTTATTCCATTCTTTATTATTCCGTTGGAATATCACATTTTGTCTTGATTACGCATGACCTAGTTCCATTCTTTATTATTACATTTGGAATATCACATGCATGCGGAGTTTCTGGCGTGACTTCAGTTCCATTCTTTATTATTACATTGGAATAACATGTACATCATGGATTTACATGCGCTGGTGAATTCTTCTATTATTCCATTCTTTATTATTCTGTTGGAATAACCTGTCTATATGGATTACCGCATGCATGGTGAATGACCCCTCATATTAATTCCTTATTAAATTGTGGAAATGATCTGTCTACGTGGATTACCGCATGGCGGGTAAAAATCCATTGCGGTTTCATATATTCTATTATACTCAGTTGGTTAAAGTTTTGGCTTCTATACTCCATGAAATTAGTGGAATATTCTTTATTTGCGCTTCATCCAGTATCTTTTCATGGAAATATTCTTCTGAGCATTCTTGAATTTTACTCCACAAAGAAGTATCATGTTGACAATTTGGACGTTATTGATTTCTAGATAAATTAAAATTATAAATCTTTAAAATTTATCCTTGAACTTGTTTTATTGAATTATTATGTTATTGTCATCATCCTCATGCTTATATTGTGATTAAAGTCATCTTTGGCTTACGTGCATAGATGGACTTGGTATGATTATGACCATATATTATTCGGTGTAATCATGACCGTAATGTGACGAATGATGTGGTAAAAGTCCTCATGGGTCTGTAGTTCATTGATGGACAGTTATTGGTATGATTATGACTAGGGATAATTCGGTATAATCATGACCATTGATGATTACATGAATATCCTTGGCTGTGATGCATGGATGATTCAATTTTATTTATTAAGCTGAGTCTCAGCGATAAAGTTGATGAAAAACTTTTTAAATCATAGAAGATAGTAGATTTTATGCTCTACTTGACTCTTCTAAATGGATTGCTTGTTCATTGCAGATTAAACTTGTTGTCTATTATATTATATCAGTTTAACATTGTTGAAGGCTAAATGATAATTTATTATGCATTATCTTAGTCATAATATTTCTTACTGGGACAGTTGAGCTCACCCTTTCTTTCACTGTTCTCTTCAGGAAATGAGAATGTAGCCGGGACTAGTCGGGGAACGGAGTGACGGTCCAGATGATAACATTAGTAGTCCTCACTATTACATTAAATAAATAGTGACAATAAATGTAATGAGGACTCCATTGAGTGTGGATATTGTCTAGATGATAATATTTTTATTAAAACTCTTAGATTATGTTTTGTCGTATTTTACATGACTGTTGTATAGTTAAGTTGTATTTGAATTTTGTACCATGTATTTGGTGACTCAAGATGGGTGATGTATACCTGTTTTGGGGGCTTCACAGTTGGTATCAAAGCTTAGGGATATGATCCTTAGCTGAGATGTGAGACAAGAACTAGGAGGGGAGAAACGGGGAATTCCTTTGCTAGTATGACCTACCTAAGTTTATTTGGTATTTATTTGGTCGGTCAGAGTATAAGAATAATATGTGACATTTCAATTAGCCCTTATTTTGTGGCAATATTTGAAAATGGCATCCGAAAATGTTGAGATAAGCAATGAAGCACATGAGACCGTTGAGTCACCAACGATCAATACCCAGGATAATGTCCATCAAGATGGCAATAATCCTCAGGAAAACAACAACACTGACCAAATGATGAACGATGGAATGTTCAGAGGCTTTATCTGATTCATGCGACATCGGGCCGAGCGGCTCTCACCCAAAATGTAGGTGGAAACATTGGAAACTCTTGGACGGTCACAACTAAACAGTTCAAGGAGCTGGAACCACCGGAGTTTATTGGATAGCCAAAACCACTTAAGGCAGAAGCGTGGATAAAGCAGATCACCAAGATATTTAATGTCTTAGGATGCTCTGAGGAGCAAAGGTTCCCTTTGCCACCTTTATATTGCGAGGAGAGGCGGATTCTTTGGTGGGAATCGGTAAAAGCGTACTCAACCTGCCCGTCTTGAAGATGTCTTGGGAGAAGTTCCAAGAACTATTCAACGACAAGTACTTTCCCGAAAGTATTTGTCACATAAAAGAGGTAGAGTTCATCAAGTTGGAGCAGAACAATATGACTGTGTCACAGTACGGAGCTAAGTTTGCCGAGTTATCCCGGTTTGCATCTCACTTGGTTGATAATGAGGAGAGAATGACGCGGATGTTTCTAAGAGGTTTGAAACCCGAGATACGTCAATATCTAATTTCTCATAAATTGTGTTTGTATTCAGATGTTGTAAATAGGGCTCAGTTATTGGAACGTGATAACGAGTCAACCCAACCAAGAGAAAGCAGCCGACAAAATGATAATACCAGTGGTGGCAGTCATAGAAGCGGTGATAACAAACGTGGAGGAATCAACTTGCGAAAATGGTAACCACTTGGGTGGTAATCATGGCGAACAATAAGAATTGACATTTCAAGAAGAGGAGATTTAACAATGATGGAAAGACGTCAGCACCAACACCCGTTGTTAAGGAAGGAGAACGACCACCTATCATATGTTACAAATGTGGAGGGGAAGGACACATTAGTCCAAACTGCGCGATGCAGTCCAAAGCGTGTTTTAATTGTGGAAAAGAAGGTCACCTAGCCTGATTTTGTCGTGAACCAAAGTTAAGTCCAGCTGGGATGGAGGCATCAAAGGGTGTCCCAGACAAGACAAAACTGGTAGTTCAAGGGAGAGCGTTTATCGTAACCTCCCAAAAAGCGAGGAATCCGAAGGAGGTGATCACGGGTAAGCTAATCATAAACTCTAGTGAAGTTTATACTTTATTTGATACCGGTTCTACCCATTCTTTTATTTCTCCTACTTGCGCTCAACGTTTAAATTTGACTCCGGAGAAATTAGACTTTGACTTATCGATTGAAACTCTGTTAGGAGAAACCTTCATTACATTCATTGTTTATAAGTCTTGTTTGATTTAAATCGGTAATCGCACGTTACCTGTCGATCTTATTTCCTTAAAAATACTTGCATTTGACGTGATTCTAGGGATTGATTGGTTAACTACTCATCATGCTAAAATTGATTGTTTTCTTAAGGTTATTAGCTTTCATATTCCTAATCAACCTATTATGCGAATTCAAGTGACAAAACCATTAAAATCAATCATGGTCATCTCAAGCCATAAAGCTATTCGTTTATTGAAAAATGGATGTCAAGCTTTCTTAGCTCATGTCACAGATTTAAACAAAAATACGTCTGATTTGAATGATATTTCTATTGTTAATAAATTCCCTAACGTATTCTCAAAGAACTTCCTGGCCTACCCACAGAGTGTGAAATCGAGTTTGGTATCGACCTTGAACCCGGTACAAAACTAATTTCCAAAGCCCCATATCGAATGGCTCCTATTGAACTTCAGGAGTTAAAAACCCAATTACAGGAATTATTAGACATCAGTTTCATTCATCCTAGTACGTCTCCTTGGGGTGCTCCTGTTCTATTCGTGAAGAAGAAAGATGGAAGTATCGACTTTGTATTGATTATCGGGAGTTGAATCATGACACCATCAAAAATAGGTACCCATTGCCTCGCATTGATGACTGTTTGACCCGTTTCTGAGAGCCAATTCTTTTCAAAGATTGATCTTCATTCCGGATATCATCGGTTGAAGATTAAAAGCGATGACATTCAAAAGACGCTTTCGAAACTCGATGCGGGCATTATGAATTCCTAGTCATGTCTTTTGGATTGACTAATGCTCCTCTTTGCTTTCATGGACATGATGAACCGAGTATTCAAGGAATATTTGGATCACTTTGTGGTCGTCTTTATTGATGACATCCTCATATACTCCAAAACCCGTGAAGACCATGAGCAACACTTGAGGCTGATACTCCAAAAGCCTCGTGAAAATAAGTTATATGCCAAGTTGAAGAAATGCGAGTTCTGGCTTGAGGAAGTTGCATTCCTTGGGCACGTGATATCAAATCATGGAATATCTGTTGACCCAACGAAGATTGAAGCAATTCAAAGCTGGGAGCAACAAAAATTAGTGACTGAAGTACGTAGCTTTCTCGGCTTAGCTGGTTATTATCGGAGATTCGTGGAAGGATTTTCTCGAATCGCTACTCTATTAACTCAGCTGACTCGAAAAGATACAAAGTTCGGTTGGAGTGAGAAATGTGAGAAGAGTTTTCAAGAACTTCGAAGAAGACTCATTTCAAAGCACTGTTGTTACGACAATACCATCGGCTCGGAGGATTTGTCATCTCTGATGATGCTTGAGCAAAAGGTTAGGATGTGTTCTCATGCAATATGGGAAAGTCATAGCCTTTATGCCTCATGACAACTCAAAAAATATGAGAGGAATTATCCTACTCATGATCTAGAGTTAGCGTGATCGTTTTAAGCTTAAGATTTGGAGGCATTACCTGTATGGAGAGAAGGTGGAGATCTATACGGATCATAAAAGTCTCAAATATTTCTTCACTCAAAAGGAACTCAACATGCGGCAACGACGATGGCTTGAGTTGTTGAAAGATTATGATTATACCATCCAATACCATCCTGGAAAAGTGAACGTAGTAGCTGACGCATTGAGTAGAAGATCATATGCGGGCACGAGTGCAATATTGTCAATGCAAATGCCCATTTTGTATGACTTGAAAAGGATGGAAATAGAGTTAAAGACTCCAGTGACTCATGTGATGATGGCGAATATACGAGTGGAATTGACTTTAATCGATAAAGTTAAAGCTGCGCAAGCTACAGACCTAGAGCTGATGCGTATGAGGAAGAAAGTGCAAGAAGGTGCTATGCCGGAAGCAAGAATCGATGAAGAAGGAATACTTTGAGTCAACTCCAGACTTTTTGTTCTTAATGACCTTGATTTAAAGTATAAAATCATGATGGAGGCGCACAACACACCGTTTGTAATCCATTCTGGGAGTACCAAAATGTATCATGGTCTTCGACATACATTTTGGTGGAGCAATATGAAGAGAGAGATCGCAGAGTTTATCTCAAGGTGTCTAACTTTTCAACGAGTTAAGGCGGAGCATCAAGTACCAAAAGTCCATTGCAACCACTTGAAATTCCAGAATGGAAGTGGGAGCACATTACCATGGATTTCGTTAACGGTCTTCCTAAGGTTTCTCAAGGCATAGATGCAATTTGGGTCATTGTTGATAGATTGACCAAGTCTGCTCATTTCCTACCTATACAAGAAACTTATACACTTGAATGTCTTGCTCGTATGTACATAAATGAGATTGTAAGACTCCATGGTATGCCAGTATCCATAGTTTCTGATCGAGACCCAAGATTCACTTCAAGATTTTGGGTTAGTTTGTAAAAAGCTATGGGCACGGATTTACGATTTAGCTCGGCATATCATCCTCAGATGGACGGGCAGTCGGAGAGGATTATTCAAACTCTTGAAGATCTATTAAGACTTTGTGTCCTTGACTTCAAGGGAAGTTGGGATACGTTTTTACCATTGGTAAAGTTTTCCTACAACAACAGTTATCAAGCAAGTATTGACATGGCTCCATTTGAGGCGTTGTATGGAAAAAGGTTTCGTTCTCCAGTATGCTGGGATGAGGTGGGTGAAGCAACGTTGTTGGGACTGGAGTTGGTACGTATGACTACGAAAAAGATTCAAACGATCCGACAACGTATAAAAACCTCACAAGATCGACAAAAGAGTTATGTTGATCTTCATCTAAAGGACGTGGAATTCGATATTGGAAATCATGTGCTGTTACGTGTTGCTCCATGGAAAGGAGTTACTAGATTTAGAAAGATAGGAAAGCTTAATCCTCGATTCATTGGCCCATTTTAATCCTCGATCGAGTAGGAACGTGGCTATAGACTAAACTTTTACTGCTAAGTATGTCTCGTGTTCATAACGTTTTTCACATATCTATGTTACGTAAATATGTAAAAGACCCGAACCACATTATTGAACTAGAACAAGAAGAGATAAAGGAAGATTTAACGTATGAAGAGTTACCTGTTAAAATCTTGGATAAGAAGGATCATATTCTACGCTCCAAGGTTATACCTCAAGTCAAAATTTTGTGGAGAAACCACGATGTGGAAGAAATGACCTGGGAGTTAGAATCTGAGATGAAGTCAAGATATCCTCACCTCTTCGATATACCAGGTACGTACCCTAATTTCGAGGACGAAATTTCATAAGAAGGAAAGGTTGTAAGACCCCAACTTTTATGAATAAAGAATAATTTTCTCGAAATATATTTTTGAATATTATGATATGGATTTGATATAATGTTATAGTTGTGGGTAATATTTATAAATATTGCAAAGTAAGCAAGTGGTTATATAAAATTCGATTGGTCGGGGAATATTCGTTTTAACAGGGAATATTCGTACGACGACACAATAATTGGTGGACCCCACAACGGAAGTATTGTCGTAGTTAGAAAAAGACAGAATTATCTTTTTATAAAAATAACGGCAAAAGTGTTACCATTAAACGGTTGAACTACCCGGTAGTAAAAGTACAGTAATACGCGTGGTTGCGTAGTAGCACACGATATTGATTATTGATGCTTACGTGAGAAGTCACTCAGTTATACTTAATTATTGCTATAGTAATTGCTGCATCATATCTCTCATCTTATTGATTCAATTATTGTCACAGTATCATCTGCATAATATTTATTATTATTAAATCAATAATTGAGATAACAAAGTTATTCATATTATTATTTGCAATATTGATAATGTCTAGAAGTTCTGTCAAGGAGAGGTTTGGTCACCTAATTGCGCGCCAATAAGGATAAATCCTTATCGGAAAGCCCCCTCTTTCCTGGGAACGACCTGGTTGTTAAATATTGTGAATTATAATATTAATGATGAATAAGTTCGTGTTGATTAAAGATGAAATGGATAGTTCCATTGTGTTAGAATTATTAGTGTTAGTGAAAATTGACATTTATTTCGATAATAATTGATGTCTGGAGGTTATGTTGACCAATCGGGTAATTAACCGGATAAATGAGCAATTAATTGCTATTAATTCACATGATTAGAACTATTTGTTCACATGTGTGTACTATTGATTCACATTCTTGTACTATTAGGGGGAGGTGGTACAAGATTGATAATACTTGTATGACTAAGTTAAAAATGGAGGTATAGTTGAAGGTACTATACTATAATTAGTTTTTTCCATGATTATACTATTAAGTCACAGGAATGAACTATTAATTCACATTATTTACTATTAGGGGAGGTGGTGCAACTTTGATAATACTTGCAGGACTAAATTAAAAATTTAGAAAAAGAGGAATGTATTATACTGTAATATTTTGAGCCCCAAAATGTGCAATTATTGAAACTATATTTTCCTATAAATATAAGCTCATTCTTGTTTCATTCTCACCAATTCACTAAGTCTCACAAGAGCAATTATTATAGAGAGAAAATATAGAGAGAAAGAAGAAGAGAAGTCTGCTACCTCACTATTCCAGTATCCAGTCTTCTTCTAAGGTAAGGGGTATTATTCTTTCGTATTCATGAAGAGAGTTATTTTCTTTCAATACTCGCAAGGGTTGTTATTCAATTCTTTATTATTATGTTGGAATAACTTTTGTCTATGCAAGTACCGCATACACGGTGAAATTCTTACATTATTCTATTCTTTATTATTCATTTGGAATAACTTTTGTGCATGCGATTCTATCGCATGCCCGGTGAATTTTGTTGTTATTCTATTCTTTATTATTACATTAGAATATCCTGTGTGTGTGGATTACGCATTTACTGGTTCCATTTTTTATTATTACATTGGAATAACACATGCATGCATCTTGATTACGCATGCGCTCGGTGAATTCTTCTATTATTCCATTCTTTATTATTCTGTTGGAATAACCTATCTATGTGGATTACCGCATGCATGGTGAATGATCCTTCGTATTCATTCCTTATTAAATTGTGGAAATGATCTATCTACGTGGATTACCGCATGGCGGGCAAAAATCCATTGCGGTTTCATATATTCTATTATACTCAGTTGGTTAAAGTTTTGGCTCTTATACTCCATGAAATTAGTGGAATATCCTTGATATTCGCGCTTCATCTAGTATCTTTTCATGGAAATAAGAAGTATCATGTTGGCAATTTGGACGTTATTGATTTCTGGATAAATTAAAATTATAAATCTTTAAAATTTATCCTTGAAGTTTTATTGAATTATTATGTCATTGTTATCATCCTCATGCTTATATTGTGATTAAAGTCATCTTTGGCTTACGTGCATATATGGACTTTGTATGATTATGAACAGGGATTATTCGGTGTAATCATGACCGTAATGTGATGAATGATGTGGTAAAAGTCCTCATGGGCCTGTAGTTCATTGATGGACAGTTGTTGGTATGATTATGACCAGGGATAATTCGGTATAATCATGACCATTGATGATTACATGAATATCCTTGGCCGTGATGCAGGGATGATTCGATTTTATTTATTAAGCTGAGTCTCAGCGATAAAGTTGATGAAAAACTTTTTAAATCATAGAAGATAGTAGATTTTATGCTCTACTTGACTCTTCTAATGGATTGCTTGTTCCACTGCAGTTAAACTTGTTGTCTATTATATTATATCAGTTTAACATTGTTGAAGGCTAAATGATAATTTATTCTGCATTATCTTAGTCATAATATTTCTTACTGGGCTAGTTGAGCTCACCCTTTCTTTCATTGTTCTCTTCAGGAAATGAGAACGTAGCCGGGACTAGTCGGAGAACGGAGTGATGGTCCAGATGATAACATTAGTAGTCTTCACTATTATGTTAAATAGTGTGACAATAAATGTAATGAGGACTCCATTGAGTGTGGATATTGTCTAGATGATAATATTCTTATTAAAACTCTTAGATTATGTTTTGTCGTATTTTACACGACTGTTGTATAATTAAGTTGTATTTGAATTTTGTACCATGTATTTGGCGACTCAAGATGGGTGATGTATACCTGTTTTGGAGGCGTCACATTATAACTCACAATATTTAACAACTAGATCATTTCCAAGAAAGAAGGGGCTTTCCGATAAGGATTTCTCCCTATTGGCGCGCAATTAGGTGACCAAACCTCTCCTCGACAGAACTTTCTAGACATTGTCAATATTGCAAATAATAATATGAATAACTTTGTCGTCTCAATTATTCATTTAATAATAATAAATATTAGGCAGCTGATACTGTGATAATAATTGAATCAATAATATGAGAGATATTATGCATCAATTACTGTAGCAATAATTGAGTATAACTGAGTGAATTCTCACGTAAGCATCAATAATCAATACCGTGTGCTACTATGCAATCACGCGTATTACTGTACTTTTATCACTAGGTAGTTCAACAGTTTAACGTAAAACTTTTGCCGTTATGTTTATAAAAAGATATTTCTGTCGTTTTTTAACTACGACAATACTTTCGTTGTGGGGTCCACAAATGATTGTGCCGTCGTATGAATATTCCTTGTTAAAATGAATATTCCCCGACCAATCGAATAGTATATAACCATTTGCTTACTTTGCAAAATTTGTAAATAATACCCATAACTATAACATTATATCAAATCCACACCATAATATTCAAAAATATATTTCGAGAAAAATTAATCTTTATTCATAAAAGTTGGGGTCTTACAACCTCCCCTTCTTATGAAATTTCGTCCTCGAAATTAGGGTGCGTACTTGGTATGTCGAAGAGGTGAGGATACCTTGACTTCATTTCAGATTCTAACTCCCAGGTCATTTCCTCAACATCGTGGTTTCTCCACAAAACTTTGACTTGAGGTATAACCTTAGAGCGTAGAATATGATCCTTCTTATCCAAGATTTTAACAGTACCTCCTCATACATTAAATCTTCCGCTATCTCGTTCGGTTCTAATTCAATTATGTGTTTTGGGTCTTTCACATATTTACGTAACATAGATATATAAAAAACGTTATGAACTCGAGATATACTTGACGGTAAGGCGAGTCTATATGGCACAGTTCCTACTCGATCGATGATTATAAATGGGCTAATGAATCGAGGATTGAGCTTTCCTCTCTTTCCAAATCCCGTAACTCCTTTCCATGGAGCAACTCATATCAACACATGATCTCCAATATTGAATTCCACGTCCTTTCGATGAAGATCAACATAACTCTTTCGTCGATCTTGTGAGGTTTTTATACATTGTCGGATCATTTTAATCTTTTTCGTAGTCATACGTACCAACTCCGGTCCCAACAACGTTGGTTCACCCACCTCATCCTAGCATACTGGAGAACGACATTTTCTTCTATACAACGCCTCAAATGGGGCCATTCCAATACATGCTTGATAACTGTTGTTGTAGGAAAACTTCACCAATGGTAAGAACTTGTCCCAACTTCCTTTGAAGTCAAGGACATAAAGTCTTAATAGATCTTCAAGAGTTTGAATAGTCCTCTCTGACTGTGACACCCCCAAATCCAAGTACTTCATTCCCATAGGATTTGGTGCTCACAATCAAAATAATTACATCTAACTACCCATAATAAAGGATAAATCATTAATTAATTTAAACAATAATCTTTCCCATTAAAGGGTTACATCATCTCATAAACAATCCCAGGTAATCTAACTTTAAATTATTACATAAGTTTGCAGAATACTTCATAAAATAAAACAAGTCTCATCACATAAAACATTTAAATAAATTTCTCATAAGTCTTCAACACTTGGACATCTTGCCCTTTCCTTTGCTAGTAGATGGCTCATCGACTTTCTCTACTTTAGCTGAAATGTTAAATACAAGAGTGAGCAAACAATTGCTCACCGATATAAAGAGTAGTAATAATAACAACATGAGAATGAACAACGAATACTGAACAATAATAAACTTGTTCTACGAATCAAAAATAGAAAACAAGTTCAAACTTTAATATCTGAGGGTCTTAAGACCACGAACTATGTCTTCAGTATTTAGGTATTACTATCCCAACCTTAACAGTAAATTTGACTATACAAACCCTTCTTAACGTACTTAGGGGGATCAGCCCTTTGTACAATGTATTGTGCACAAACATCTAAATGTTACACATATAAAATCCCCTATGTTAGGGTTGTTCGTCTCAGCTTGAATTTAGAATTTCCGCACTAAAGAATTTTAGCTTCGAACTAGCTTATCAGTGATTCTAGAATTTTAGAACACTATTCAATTATAGATTAATTTAATCAATAAGAATTTGCTTACTAATTGAAGGTTTAATACAAGAATGTATAACTGAACATGGCTATCAAAGTTAAAGATCGGATATCAACAATATACAATTAAATAAACATGATATACATGAAAATTGCTATATCCAATAGAGTTAGAACAATCTCATTTGAAACGATGTTTTAGACAATATATGCTTTGAATGATAATATCAAGGTTTAGAAAAGTAAAACTCGCTCGAGGTAACGAATTAGGTTACAAGAGCTTATTCAATCGTATATAAGGATATAATCAATAGTCTTGCTCAATAAAATTTAAAAACTTGCATTCATTAACAAAAGAATGAAGTTAGAAAGCTTGCTCAATGTAAAGAGTTAAGGTTTAGAAACTTGTCTTGTATGTAAGCTACACAAGTATAATATTTGCCAATTACCCTATATATATCATTGAAATCGCAACCACAATTAGTTGTATGAATATTATCTTTAGGGTTTAAACCATCATTTAGGTCTTAACCCTAACCTAACACCTAACCATGTAGGTTAACATACTTAACGAATCTGAAATCTCATTACGATCCAACATAACTTAATTGTTTACTCCAACTTTTGAAAACATCACATTTGGTTCCATTATATAGCTTATTCAAGTAATCACTTAAATTCTTTTACACTTTATATTACAACGCATGACAATCTGTTATTGTAGTTTATATTATGCTTCAACATCATTAACATGTATTCTGAACTAATATAAGTCCATTAGTCATGCCCTACAATTAAGCAGACTTCATTGCCTAGGCTCAAGGCATGGCGCGCAAGCTTGCTATCCCTTGCTTCATTTAAGAATCCCCTTGCCATTATTTGGTGCTCGTCTGCTGAGAAAAACTAGTAAGCCTTGCTTCTTGCAGTTTACTTTAATAATAGCAATGGAAATATTGCGCATTGAACATAAAGCCTAACAGCTCTCCTCTGCACCAGTCACCCAACTTATTCCAATAACCATCGATTTACATGAAACCTAGCAACTAAACTTTGTGATAACATCTATAAACATGCAATACCACATAATAACAACATAAACACTTTACATATTCAATTTTGAATGATCAAAATCCTAAATTTCTTCATTTTTTTTTATATTTAGCGAATTCGATCGCCACGAACTCGGTTCTTAACCAATTGACATGATTTAAACTACGCCACTTTCGTTTCTTCACATACTAACACAATCCAACCCCAATTTACAGATTATAACACATATTGATCATAAAAGTTTGTACTTTCTAAAGCTAATTTTCATGGATAAACACTGTTATTTGAAATATTTCTAATACAACCCAATTTCATGCCTTTAATCATCAAATAATACTTACATATAATAAATTACAGATTTTAAATTATATATACATATGTGTATCAATCTAACACCACTATCAATAGAAATTTCAAGAAAACAAGAGTTAAAAATTAGAATTGGTTATACCTTATTCTTTGATTGTTGGCTAGCAAAAGATGATAGAAAGCCTTCCCAAAATCCTCCTTTTCCAACTCTCAAAATCACTGAGTTTTTCCTCTCTTCTTCCAATCTCTCTCTCTCTCTCTCTCTCTCTCTGCTCTTTCAGCCTTAGGAGAAAAAATAAGACGCAAAAAAAAAATTGATATGGCTTAACTCTCCCACGTTCTCTTTCAGTTAAAAACAATACGCCTTCATTAGTTAAGTTAGACCGAAGGCCACAAGGCCTTGTTTGGCTAAGCACATAACTCCCAAACTAGATTATTTTAATAACCTTATATTATATAGTTTCCACTTGTCACACTTTAGTTTGATTAATTTAAATAACTTTAGTTTAGTTAATTTAAGTAACTTATAATAATAATAAAAATCTTATTATCATTATACTTATAATTAATAAATAATTATATATCTAATTTAATTAATAAATTAGAAATATCACTTTATTTAATTTATTTATTTCCTTTAAATTAAACAATTTATTTAATTTAATTATTTCCTTAAATATTAAGCAATTGATTTAATTTAAGTATTTCATTAAATTAAATCCTTTAGATAAAATTATCATTACCCAATTTAATTAACATTAACCAATTTAGTTACTAAATTAATCCACCACAATCCATCACTTATTTATTTTCCTCATTAAATAAATTATTTAAAATATTTATTTAATTCAATAAATATTTAAATTAAATTACAAATTTCTCGATCGTTACATCCTTCCCTCTTCAAAAGGATTCTGTCCCCAAAATCACAACTCGAAAAATTTATTCGTTACATTTTTCCCTCGTTAACAAGATTCCGTCCCCAGAATCGCTATACAAAATCAAGCAAACAACTGAGGATAATTCTTCATCATGACGCTTTCAAGCTCCCACGTAGCTTCCTCAGCATTGTGGTTTCTCCAGATTACCTTAACAGAAGGTATCACCTTATTTCGCAGTACTTGCTCTTATCTGTCAATAATTTGAACATGGGCTTCTTCATATGATAAATCTTTCTCAAACTATAAGGGCTCATATTCTATTACATGTTTATAATCAGGCTTATATGGTCTCAATACCGAGACATGGAAAACATTATGAATATGCTCCAACTCTGGAGGTAAAGCTACCTCGTACGCCACTTCATTAACTCATCGAAGCACTTCGAAAGGTCCTATAAACCTAGGGCTTAATTTCCCCTTCTTGCCAAACCGATTTTTTTACTTCCAGGGAGACACTTTCAAGAAAACATAATTACCGACATCGAATTCTCTATTTTGTCGATGCTGATCGGCATATTTCTTCTGTCTATCCTGTGCAGCTATCAATCTCGCTCGAATAACCTTGATGATTTCAACAGTCTGTTGTACCAATTCTGAACCCAATAGCTGACGTTTACCTACCTCGTCCCAGCATAACAGAGTTCTGCATTTTCTACCATATAACGCTTCGTAAGGCGGCATGCTAATACTCGCGTGATAATAATTATTATAGGAAAATTCAACCAATGGTAAATGATTGTCCCAATTTCCCTTGAAATCCATAATACATGCTCTGAGCATATCCTCTAGTGTCTGGGTGGTTCTCTCATTCTGTCCGTCTGTTTAAGGATGGTATGCTGTGCTCATTCTCAACTGTGTTCCCAAGCATTCTTGTAATCGTTTCCAAAAATTTGATTTGAAACATGGATCTCTGTCTGATACAATGGACACAGGTACACCGTGTCTTGAAATAATTTCCTTCACGTAAAGTTTTGCCAATCGATCTAGGTTAAATCTAATCTTGATTGGTAAGAAGTGTGTCGACTTCGTCAATCGATCAACAATCACCCAAATGGCGTCGTAACCTTGCTGAGTCGTTTGAAGACCTACCACAAAATCCATTGTGATATGCTCCCATTTCCATTCTGGTATCTCTAGTGGTTGCAATAATCTGCTTGGCCTTTGGTGTTCAGCTTTAACTTTTTGACATGTTAAGCACTTTGCCACACACTCAGCCACATCCTTTTTCATATTTGGCCACAAAAAATGATGTCTAAGATCCTGGTACATTTTCGTACTTCCAGGGTGAATCAAATATCTTGAGTTGTGAGCTTCACTCAGAATTTCCTCTTTAACTTCCAGTACTAGCGGAACCCAAATTCTCCCTTCGAATCGAAGTAACCCTTCTGAATCGATTTTGAATTTGTTTTCCTCCCCTTCATATACTTTCTATTTTAGCTTTTCGCAGTCTTCATCCTGAAGTTGTGCATTCATCACTTTATCTACCAACGTTGAACCGTTTCCTATTTGAAACAACTTTTCGTCGAATTCTGCCGAATATTTAATTTCCAATTCCATCTTAGCCATTTTCGACACTAACTTCTCCTGAGCTGTCAAAATCATTAAATTTTCCCATCCCTTTCTACTTAAGGCATCATCAACAACATTCGCCTTTCTAGGATGATAGAAAATCTCGCAGTCATAGTCCTTGATTAGCTCTAACCATCTTTTTTGCCTCATATTCAAGTCTTTTTGTGTAAAGATATACTTCAGACTTTTATGGTCAGTATATATCTCACACCTCTCTCCATAAAGATAATGTCTCCAAATCTTTAGGGCAAACACCACTGCAGCCAACTCCAAGTCATGAGTCAGATACCCTTTTTGTAATCTTTTAATTGACGTGATGCGTACGCAATAACTTTCTGCCATTCTGCATAAGCACACAACCTAGTCCTTTATGTGATGCATCACTATAAATCACAAAATTCCCTGTATCATCAGGCAATGACAACACAGGTGCCGTACTCAACCTTTTCTTCAATTCGTGAAAACTTTCCTCACACTTCTCCGTCCAAACAAACTTAACCGCCTTCCTGGTTAAATTCGTCAACAGGATCGCGATTTTTGAAAAGTCTTGAATAAAACGCCTATAGTAACCTGCCAATCCTAAGAAACTCCTTATCTCTGATGGTGTTTTCGGCTGATCCCAGTTTACTACAGCTTCAACTTTTGATGGATCTACCAAAATTCCATCTTTATTAATAACATGTCCGAGAAACTGTACACGTTCCTATCAAAACTCACATTTTGAAAATTTTGCGTACAACTTCTCTATTCTCAATGTCTCTAACGTCACTTTTAAGTGTTCAACATGTTCCTCCTTGGTCTTAGAATACACCAGGATATCATTAATAAACACCACCATAAATTTATCTAAAAATGGTTTAAACACCCTGTTCATCAAATCCATGAACGCTGCAGGTGCATTGGTTAAACCAAATGACATAACCAGAAACTTGTAATGACCATGCCGAGTTCTGAACGCCGTCTTTGGCACGTCTTCTGGCCTCACCTTCAGCTTATGATAACCACTCCTTAAGTCTATCTTTGAAAAATACCTCGCACCCTTCAGTTGATCGAACAGATCGTCGATTCTCAGTAACGAATATTTATTTTTAATCGTGACCTTATTCAATTCTCTGTAGTCAATGCAGAGCCGCATCGATCCATATTTCTTCTTAACAAACAATACCGATGCTCCCCATGGCGATACACTCAGCTGGATATACTTCTTGTAGAGCAACTCTTGCAATTGCACCATCAACTCTTTCATCTCTATCGGGGCCATTCTGTATGGTGCCTTAGATATCGGGCCTGTTCCTGGTACTAATCAATCACGAACTTGATTTGTCGATCTGGCGGAAGACCAAGCAAATCATTTGGAAATACGTCTGCAAACTCCCTTATGATCGGTATCCCTTCTAACTTCGCACTTTTCTTCTGTGTATCAACTATGTAGGCTAAGTATCCTACACATCCTTATTTTAACAACTTCTTGGCTTGCATCACCGTCAGACAACTTGCTTGTCGAGGCGATTTGCTGCCATAGAACACAACCTTTGACGGAGTCATAAGGTTAACACACTTCCGTTGGCAATCAATTACTGCTCCGTAATTAAATAACTAATCCATTCCCAGTATAACATCAAATTCACCAAGTCTAATTGGTATCAAGTCTACCATCATCTCGTGACCTTTTATATCCACTCTACAATTCCTATATATGAATCTAACATGAATCACTTCCCTATTCGCAATCTCTATACTTAAGGGAAATTCTAATTCTTCCTGAGGCAAATTTAAGTTCTGAGCAAATTCATCGGATATAAATGAACAAGTAGCACCCGAATTAAATAACACATAAGCATTAATACCATTAATCGGAATGATACCTGACACCACATCCTTAGACTGTACATTATCCTGCATGGTCATATTGAAAGTCCTCATAGTAGGTCGGCTTGACTGTGCTGGTCCAGTGATAGTCAATGCACCACCACCGTTGTTGTTTCCTTTTCCACCACTTGCACTTCTCGCTGGCTTCTTTGGGCAATCACGAGACATGTGATCCTTTGATCCGCAGGTAAAACATGCTTCTTTCTTCGGACTAAAAAAATTCGGTGCAGTGTGTCCCTCCTGACCACAGTTGAAACACACCCGCTTTCCCTTCAAACATACCCCAATATGGTTCTTTCCACACGTCGCACAAGCTTCAAACTTTTTCTTCTGCTGATTTCCCTGCTATCCTCCCGCAATCGAATTCTCTCTCCATTTCCTCTTCTGATTGTTACTTCCAATGTTACTTCCACCAGCCTTATTCTCACTCTCATTCTTCCTCTTCTTTTGTTCTTGATTGTACTTGGTCAAGGCATCGCTTCCACCTTCTGCGATAATTGCCTTTTCCAGTACAGCCGCTAATGTATTCAGCTGGAACATTGAAACCTTGCTATACAGCCAGGGTTTTAATCCTTGTTCAAACCTTCTCGCCTTATGCTCATCCGTATTGACTTGATAAGTGGCAAACCTTGCCAACTCGTTAAACGTTGCAGCATATTCTGGCATCGTCATGGTTCCTTGCTTCAACTCCAGAAATTGCACCTCCAACTGATTCTGAGAACTCACTAGAAAGTACATTTCGAAAAACATCTCCTTAAATCTATCCCACGTTATCACTCCTTGTCCCCCTCGAACCTTATTTGCTTGCCACCAGTAGCTAGCTTCGGACTTCAGCATGAACGTCACGAATGCAATCTTCTGGTCTTCGTTAACTCTAGCAACGTCGAACACTTTCTCCATTTCCATGATCCAGGTTTGGGCTTCCACTGGATTCATAGACCCTTGAAACTCTGGCGATCCAACCACTTTGAATTCCTTGAAGGTCACAACTTGAGCTTGCGGTTGATTCCCAAGTGCTCCCATCAATAAAGTCACCAACTGCTGAACCGGGTTAGCGTTGGCCTCATTGTTATTGTTAGTAGACCCCTCAGGAGGTGGTTGTTGACGTGGTTGTCTTCTTCTGGGAGGCATTTTTTGTTAAAATATACGCTTTATTAGTTCATTACTCAACTTCTTGATTATTTGAAGTTTACTTAAACATTCCAAGATTACAACTATAACACATAACATTTCAAATAAACTTTTATCCATTCAAAAAGTTTTAGAACATACTAAAGATAGCATAAATGCTATAAACATCCACTTTCCCGAACTAGATAAGTTTCAGGATTACATACTCATACTATCCCTTTATTTATCTCAAAATAAGGGATTCACAGTTTATTTATTCACATAATTAACCACATATTATTATCACTCTTATTCTATCTAGGCATATTAAGACGTCGTAAGGCTTCTCGATGCTCTTCCTCCATGATACGATACGCTATTATACGATCCATCACAAACCACGACGAGTCTTCAAACTGAGGTGGGTAATAAAAGACTCGATCATGGGCCCTATCAATCGCAAAATTAAAAGTGTAATCCATCTCGTTTATCTTGGCCTTCTTCACTTCAACTTTAGCCTCAACACAATCTGCACGTTGAGTTGCCTTCATCCAAGCGTCCTCTGCTCTTGCACGCTTAGCTGATTCCTCTTTGAAGTCATCTTTTAAATTCTCCATGTCAGTCTTCATCTTCTCATTCACTGCCAATAGATCTTCATGCTGACCCTTAGTATGAACTAGGTCCCACTCTGTGTTTCCAAGTTGTGAGTCAAGTTCCTGAATCTCTGCATCCTTCTGCTCCATTGAAGCATGATGCATCTCAACCAACTCCTTCAGTTCCTCAACATTATCCTATAACTCTATGTTACGGTCGTACAAAGCATCATACATCTCAGCCGATATGGAGTTTGATGGAAACTCTACAGGATCCTCTTCCTCATCATCCTTCTCTATCTCCTCAGAACTATCCTCCTCGGGATTGGTCACAGGCTCATCCTCTTGGATCAACTGTTCCCACTAACGTGAATATCCTGTGTTCGTCATCTCAGGTAATGGCGAGGTATCACCTACCTAAATTGAATTGGATCCTCCTTCGTTAGACATCTTGACAACAAAATATTTTAAGTTTTACTTAACATTATCGATACTCGCGAGCATATAAGTTATTAACACATAGCATATAATGTCTTTTATTGTTTAGTTTCAATGGATGCCTTAATCCATTCCTTAAAACCCGATAAAAGTTAAACACCACTATGTTTTTTGACTTCTTAAATGATACTTCCTAAGGTTTCCCCCACCTAAGGTTCATAACCTACGGCTTTGATACCAACATGTGACACCCCCAAATCCAGGTACTTCATTCCCATAGGATTTGGTGCTCACAATCAAAATAATTACATCTAACTACCCATAATAAAGGATAAAGTATTAATTAATTTAAACAATAATCTTTCCCATTAAAGGGTTACATCATCTCATAAACAATCCAAGGTAATCTAACCTTAAATTATTACATAAGTTTGCGGAATACATTATAAAATAAAACAAGTCTCATCATATAAAACATTTAAATAAATTTCTCATAAGTCTTCAACACTTGGACATCTTGCCCTTTCCTTTGCTAGTAGATGGCTCATCGACTTTCTCTACTTTAGCTGAAATTAATGTTAAATGCAAGAGTGAGAAAACACTTGCTCACCGATATAAAGAGTAGTAATAATAACAACCTGAGAATAAACAACGAATACTGAACAATAATAAACTTGTTCTACGAATCAAAAATAGAAAATAAGTTCAAACTTTAATATCTGAGGGTCTTAAGACGACGAACTATGTCTTTGGTATTTAGGTATTACTACCCCAACCTTAACAGTCAATTAGACTATACAGACCCTTCTTAACGTACTTAAGGGGATCAGCCCTTTGTACCATGTATTGTGCACAAATATCTAAACGTTACACGTACAAAATCCCCTATGTTAGGGTTGTTCGTCTCAGCTTGAATTTAGAATTTCCGCACAAAAGAAAGTTTAGCTTGGAACTAGCTTATCAGTGATTCTAGAATTTTAGAACACTATTCAATTATAGATTAATTTAATCAATAAGAGTTTGCTTACTAATTGAAGGTTTAATACAAGAATGTATAACTGAACAAGGCTATCAAAGTCAAAGATCGGATATCAACAATATTCAATTAAATAAACATGATATACATGCGAAGTGCTATATCCAAAAGAGTTAGAACAATCTCATTTGAATCGATTTTTAGAACAATATATGCTTTGAATGATAATATCAAGGTTTAGAAAAGTAAAACTCGCTCGAGGTAACGAATTAGGTTACAAGAGCTTATTCAATCGTACATAAGGATAGAATCAATAGTCTTGCTCAATAAAATTTAGGAACTTGCATTCATTAACAAAAGAATGAAGTTAGAAAGCTTGCTCAATGTAAAGAGTTAAGGTTTAGAAGCTTGCCTTGCATGTAAGCTACACAAGTATAATATTCGCCAATTAGCCTACATATATCATTGAAATCGCAACCACAATTAGTTGTATGAATATTAGCTTTAGGGTTTAAACCATCATTTAGGTCATAACCCTAACCTAGCACCTAACCATGTAGGTTAACATACTTAACGAATCTGAAATCTCATTACGATCCAACATAACTTAATTGTTTACTCCAACTTTTGAAAACATCACATTTGGTTCCATTATATAGCTTATTCAAGTAATCACTTATATTCTTTTACACTTTATATTATAACGCATGACAATCTGTTATTGTAGTTTATATTATGCCTCAACATCATTAACATGTATGCTAAACTAATATAAGTCCATTAGTCATGCCCTACAATTAAGCAGACTTCATTTGCTGAAGCTTAGGGCAGCAGCCTTAAATCACTGTCCTTTACCTTGCATCCCAGGCAATTTACTGCTGGTGCTCGTCTCTGAAAACCTAGTATAGCACATTTTGCTTCTACACATGTAGGTAATTAGCAAGTATTGCTTTAGCCACACCTGCATATATAAAGCATGCATGCTACTACTCGCACACCACCCAACTCATTCCAATAACCATCGATTTACATGAAACCTAGCAACTAAACTTTGTGACAGTATCTATAAACATGCAATACCACATAATAACAACATAAACACTTTACATATTCAATTTTGAATGATCAAAATCCCAATTTTCCAATTTTCTTCATTTTTTACATATTTAGCAAATTCGATCGTCACGAACTCGTTTCTTAACCAATTGACATGATTTAAACTATGTCGCTTTCGTTTCTTCACATACTAACACAATCCAACCCCAATTTACAGATTATAACACATATTGATCATAAAATATTGTACTTTCTAAAGCCAATTTTTATGGATAAACACGGTTATTTGAAATCTTTCTACTACAACCCAATTTCATGCCTTTAATCATCAAATAATACTTACATATGATAAATTATAGATTATAAATTATATATACATATATGTGTATCAATCTAACACCACTATCAATAGAAATTTCAAGAAAACAAGAGTTAAAAATTAGAATTGGTTATACCTTATTCTTTGATTGTTGGCTAGCAAAAGATGATAGAAAGCCTTCCCAAAACCCTCCTTTTCTAACTCTCAAAATCAGTGAGTTTTTCCTCTCTTCTTCCAAGCTCTCTCTCTCTCAACTCTGCTCTTTTAGCCTTAGGAGAAAAAAATAAGGCCTTAAAAAAAAAAAAATAGCGTGTAACTCTCCTCTCCACGTTCTCTTTCGATTTAAAAACAATGCGCCTTCATCAGTTAAGTTAGACCAAAGGCCACAATGCCTTGTTTGGCTAAGCACATAACTCCCAAACTAGATTATATTAATAACCTTATATTATATAGTTTCCACTTGTCACACTTTAGTTTGATTAATTTAAATAACTTTAGTTTAATTAATTTAAGTAACTTATAATAATAATAAAAATCATTTTATCATTATACTTATAATTAATAAAAAATTATATATCTAATTTAATTAATAAATTAGAAATATCACTTTATTTAATTTATTTATTTTCTTTAAATTAAACAATTTATTTAATTTAATTATTTCCTTAAATATTAAGAAATTGATTTAATTTAATTATTTCATTAAATTAAATCCTTGATATAAAATTATCATTACCCAATTTAATTAACATTAACCAATTTAATTACTAAATTAATCCACCACAATCCATCACTTATTTATTTTTCTCGATAAATAAATAATTTAAAATATTTATTTAATTGATAAATATTTAAATTAAATTAAAATTTCTCGATCGTTACAATTGCATTTGCCTGATTCGTTTGAGGATGATATCTTTGAACTAAATCGTAAATCCGCGCCCATAGCTTTTTTGCAAACTAACCCAAAATCGTGAAGTGAATCTTGGGTCTCGATCGAAACTATGGATCTTGGCATACCATGCAATCTTACAATCTCGTTTATATACATCTGAGCAAGATGTTCAAGTGTATAAGTTTTTCATTCGGTAAGAAATGAAGCAGACTTGGTCAATCTATCAACAATGACCCAAATCGCATCTATGCCTTGAGAAACACAGGGGAAGACCGATGAACGAAATCCATGGTAATGTGCTCCCACTTCCATTCTAGAATTTCAAGTGGTTGCAATGGACCTTTTGGCACTTGATACTCCGCCTTGACTCATTGACAAGTCAGATAACTTGAGATAAACCCCGCTATCTCTCTCTTCATATTGCTCCACCAAAATGTATGTCGAAGATCACGATACATTTTGATACTCCCAGGATGGATTACAAACGGTGTGTTGTGCGCCTCCATCATGATTGTATACTTCAAGTCAGAATCGTTAAGAACACAAAGTCTGGAGTTGACTCGAAGTATTCCTTCTTCATCGATTCTTGCTTCCAGAATAACACCTTCTTGCACTTTCTTCCTCATACGCATCAGCTCCAGGTCTATAGCTTGAGTAGCTTTAACTTTATCGATTAAAGTCGGTTCTACTCGTATATTTGTCATCATGACGTGGGTCCCTGGAGTCTTTAACTCTATCTCCATCCTTTGTAAGTCATACAAAATGGGCCTTTGTGTTGACAATATCGCACTCGTACCCGCATATGATCTTCTACTCAATGCGTTGGCTACGACGTTCGCTTTTCTAGGATGGTATTGAATGGTATGATCATAATATTTCAATAGCTCAAGCCATCGTCGTTGTCGCATATTGAGTTCCTTTTGATTAAAGAAATATTTGAGGCTTTTATGATCTATATAGATCTCCACCTTCTCTCCATACAGGTAATGCCTCCAAATCTTAAGCGCAAAAACTGACAGCTGCCAACTTTAGATCATGAGTAGGATAATTTCTCTCATATTCTTTGAGTTGTCGTGAGGCATAGGCTATGACTTTCCAATGTTACATGAGAACACACCCTCAACCTTTGCCTGAAGCATCGCTGTATATGACAAATCTCTCCGAACCAGTTGGTATTGTTAGAACAGGTGCTGAAATGAGCCTCCACTGGAGTTCTTGAAAACTCATCTTACATTCCTCGCTCCAACCGAATTTTGTATCTTTTTGAGTCAGCTGAGTTAATGGAGTAGCGATTCGACAAAATCCTTCCACAAACCTCCGATAATAACCAGTTAAGCCCAAAAAGCTACGTACTTCGGTCACTGACTTAGGTTGCTCCCAGCTTTAAATTGCTTTAATCTTTTCCGTGTCAACAGATATTCCGTGATTTGATATCACGTGCCTAAGGAATGCTACTTCCTTAAGCCAGAACTCGCATTTCTTCAACTTAGCATATAACTTGTTTTCACGAAGCTTTTGGAGTATCAGCCTCAAGTGTTGCTCATGATCTTCATGACTTTTGGAGTAAATGAGGATGTCATCAATAAAGACGACCACAAAGTGATCCAAATATTCCTTGAATACTCAGTTCATCATATCCATGAAGGCAACAGGAGCATTAGTCAATCCAAAAGACATGGCTAGGAATTCGTAATGCCCGTACCGAGTTCTAAAAGCAGTCTTTGGAATGTCATCAATTTTAATCTTTAATTGATGATATCTGGAACGAAGATTGATCTTTGAAAAGAATCTGGCGCCTTGCAACTGGTCAAACAGATCATCAATACGAGGTAACGGGTACCTATTTTTGATGGTGACATGATTCAACTCCCGATAATCAATACAAAGTCGCATACTTCCATCTTTCTTCTTCACGAATAGAATAGGAGCACCCCAAGGAGATGTACTAAGACGAATGAAACCGATGTCTAACAATTCCTGTAGTTGGGTTTTTAACTCCTGAAGTTCAATAGGAGCCATTCGATATGGGGCTTTGGAAATGGGTTTTATCTTTGATCAAGGTCGATACAAAATTCAATTTCACGCTCTGGGGAGGTCGGGAAGTTCTTCGTGAAATACGTCAGAAATTTATTAACAACAGAAATATCATTCAAATGTGACGTATTTTTGTTTAAATCCGTGACATGTGCTAAGAAAGCTTGACATCCGTTTTCAATAAGCGAATAGAGTTATGACTTGATATGACAGTGATTGACTTTAGTGGTTTGGTTTCTTGAATTCGCATAATAGGTTGGTTAGGAATATGAAAGCTAACAACCTTACGAAAATAATCGATTTTAGCATGATGAGTAGTTAACCAATAAATCCCTAAAACACATTAAATGCAAGTATTTTCAAAGAGATAAGATCTACAGGTAACGTGTAGTTACCGATTTGAATCAAACAAGACTTATAAACAGTCGATGTAATGAAGGTTTCTCCCAACGGAGTTTCAACAGATAAATCAAAGTCTAATTTCTCCGGAGTTAAATTTAAACGTTGAGCGCAAGTAGGAGAAATAAAAGAATGGGTAGAACCGATATCAAATAAGGTATAGACTTCGCTAGAGTTTATGATTAGCTTACCCGTGATCACCTCGTTCAGATTCCTCGCTTTTTGGGAGGTTACGACAAACACTCTCCCTTGAACTACCAATTTTGTCTTATCTGGGATGGCCTTTGATGCCTCCATCCCAGCTGGACTGGACTTCGGTGCACGATAAAATCGATCTAGGTGACCTTCTCTTCCACAATTGTAACATGCTTTGGACTTCTGCGTACAGTTTGGACTGATGTGTCCCTCGCCTCCGCATTTGTAACATACGACGTAAAGTCGTTCTCCTTCCTTAACAACAGGTGCTAGTGCTGACGTCCTTCCATCATTATTGAATCTCCTCTTCTTGAAATTCCCACTTTTATTGTCTTGGCCATGATTACCACCGAAGTGATTACCATTCATGGCATGTTGACTTCCACCACGTTTGTTGTCACCGCTTCGATGACTGCTACCACTGGTATTACCATTTTTCCGGCTGCTCTCTCTTGGTTGGGTTGACGCGTTATCGCGCTCCAATAACTGAGCCTTATTAACAACATCTGAATACAAACACAGTTTGTGAGAAATTAGGTATTGACGTATATTAAGTTTCAAACCTCTTAGAAACATCCACGTCATTCTCTCCTCATTATTAACTAAGTGGGACGCAAACCGGGATAACTCGACAAACTTAGCTTTGTATTGTGACACGGTCATATTGTTTTGCTCCATCTTGATAAACTCTACCTCCTTCATGTGACGAATACTTTCGGGAAAGTACTTGTTGTTGAACAGTTCTTGGAACTTCTCCCAAGACATCTTCAGTGCGACAGGTTGAGTACGCTTTACAGATTCCCACCAGTAATCTTCCTCTCCTCGCAACATGAAGGTGGCAAAGGGAACCTTTTTCTCCTCGGAGCATCCCAAGACATCAAATATCTTGGTGATTTACTTTATCCACGTCTCTGCCTTAAGTTATTTTGGCTCTCCAATAAACTCCGGTGGTCCCAACTCCTTGAATTGTTTAGCGGTGACCGTCCGAGAGTTGCCAGTGATTCCACCTGCATTTTGAGTAGGAGCCGCTCTCGCCTGATGTTGCATAAATTGCATAAAGCCTTTGAACATCCCATCGTTCATCATTTGGTTAGCGTTGTTGTTTTCCTGAGGATTATTGCCATCCTGATGCACATTATCCTGGGTATTGATCGTTCGTGACTCAACGGTCTCATGTGCTTCATTGCTTATCTCAATATTTTCGTATGCCATTTTCAAATACTGCCACAAAACAAGGGTTAATTGACATGTCACATATTATCCCTATACTCTGACTGACCAAATAAATACCAAATAAACTTAGGTAGGTCATATTAGCGAAGGAATTCCCCGTCTCTCCCCTCCTAGTTTTTGTCTCACATCTTAGCTAGGGATCATATCCTTAAGCTTTGATACCAACTGTGACGCCCCCAAAATAGGTATACATCATTAATTCTGAGTCGCCAAATACATGGTACAAAATTCAAATACAACTTAATTATACAACTGTCGTGTAAAATACGATAAAACATAAACTGAGAGTTTTAATACGAGTATTGTCTTCTAGACAGTATTCGAACTCAAATGGAGTCCTTATTACATTTATTATCACACTATTTTATTGTATAGTGAGGACTACTAATGCAAACATCTAGTGTAACATTCCAGAATTTTAAAGTGTAATATTAAATATTTATTTATTGATTTATATAAATATTCAATGGATATATTTATTATTGAATAAATAATTGTTCAATTTGAGTTGATGTGATTTAGTTAATTATTTGTTGAATAAATAATTAAATATTAAATATTAAATATTTATTTGCAATATTAAATATTTATTGAATTATATGGCAATTTGAGTTGATGTGGTTTAGTTAATTATTTGTTGAATAAATAATTAAGGAGCTAAGTAAATTAATTGTTATGAGATTATATACCAATGTAATTTAATAAGTAAGCTAGAGAGCTTATAGTGATTTAAATAAATTATAATATTTTAAATAGAAAATTGTAATTTAAAATATTAGTTGGTTAAATAAAATTATAATTATAAAGAAATTATAGTTTTGTGATAATGATTTATGTATTAAAGTAATTTAATAGATTAATATTTGAATTGATTAAATTGATTATTTAATTAAATAGTGTGACAAATAATCTTGCTATAAAGGAGTTATTAAAATAAATTAAGGGAGTTTAATTTAGTTTTGCCAAACATGTCTTATTGCATAATAAGTCTTTAATCTAATAGTTTTTTTATCAAACAAGGTATAAGAATTAATCCATTTGTTTTAATTCAGTTTACCAAACAAGGTGTAAGGATTAAAGGGTTATTTTATTAGCTTAGCCAAACAAGCCTTATGGCTTTTGATTTTCAAACAAAATATAACTGATATAATTATATCTATATTTATATTATATCATTAATAGATATTATATCATATACATTATATTTTTATTACGTAGTTAGAGTTAGGAAGAGAAGAAGGCTCAGTTGAAGAAAAAGAAGAAGAAGAAAAATACAGAGAGAAAAGATGAGAGAAACTTAGAGAAAATTGAGAAAAGAATTGGGGAAAAGAAGATTGTAATCATAACCATTTTCTTCTAAACTCTAGAGTATCATCTTCTTAATCAAAGGTAGGATATTAATCCTTGTATTTTATTTTTAAAGTTTAGTTTTCTTCTCAAAGAGTTCTCTCGTAAATAATTATGGATGATGAATTCTTGTGTATATAGCTTTAGATGATGATTGTTGTTGTAAAACTATTTTGTTGAGATTATGTATGATTATAATCATTTACTTTATGTATGTATGTAAATTGTGAAGAAATATATCACAAATGAGTTCATATGAATATATATATATATATATATATATATATATATATATATATATATGAATACGCTTAGTTTAAAGTAGAAATTAAGATTTTATTTGTTGTTAAATTGATAAATTGATTGTTAGAATTGATAGAGTATGTAAAATCATAATCATGATGTTTTGAATTTACTGTATTGGTTGAAAAACAAAATCACAGTGTTGATTTTCATTGAAAGTATAAAAAATGGAGTTTTGCCAAGAACATTGAAATTGTGTGTTGTATATTTGATGTTTGTGTTATTTTATGAGTATAAACTTGTTAGAAGTCTTCACAATATGTTTATATGAAGTCTATATGTAAATTACATGATAATCAGTATATTAGATTCGAGCTTTTAGGCCAATTTGGCTTTTTCGCATCTTGTTCTTAAGTCGTCGATTGAAATCGCGTAGCTTTAGATGGCCGATGCTTCAAAGAAGATGCGTTAAATGGCCAAGCCGTATTATCACTGATATTGTGACGCCACGCACCATTTGTAAATCGTAAGCGTCGCGTGCAGCGAAAGTTAGTAGAATAGTCCGATAAAGTACTTTTGTACACGAAATTTTAAGAAAACATTTTGTGATGATAGTAGGATCAGAAAATATAGATTTTAGTATTTCTATACTATGAATAATTATGTTATTAAGGATTAACTTGTGTTATAAGTTGATTATGTGATTAAATAATCAAACCTATGTGATGAATGTATTAGTTATGTGATAATTACTAACTATGTCACGATGACATATGTATATAGGATATTGTGATTCAAATTGATTCGGTTTAGTCTATGATCAAGGTAGGTTTTCTAACTCAAAACTTCATTGTGCGAGTTTAATTTCATTTGGTACATTATTGTTTTCAAATTCAATTACAATTGTTGTAAGTTGCTACTTCTACACTTTAAATGAGAGCTAGATTTCCTATGATTGAGTAAGTCATTGTATCTAGTTACTTTCATGATTTATGCAAGTTTTCTAATCCTTTGTCTTATTGAGCTAATTATTGTTTTCAATTCGATTATCTTATAATGATGTAAGTGGTCTAAACTTTGGTTTGATGTTGAACAAGTTATTCTTGTATTTCAATTATTGATTAACATGCATAACTGAATTGCCATGCATGTTTAGTATTCAATCCTAATTAACCTTGGCTTAGTATTGTTCAAGCAAGGTATGCTATATTTATTCAAATTGTATGCTATTAGATTATTCCTAATGCATGACTTTAGTTACTATGATTGATTCAATCACTATTATTCTGTAGTATAGTGTTATTGGTCTTATTCAACTACTCCTTAGTTGATGTTCGTTAAATTCCAAATTTCCTTGAAAGCTTATCCAAACCAAACTTACTTTGGTGCGGACTTGTATTCTAAATACTGAGATGAACAACTCTTTTAATAGAGGTTTACGCTTAGCGTTGAAATGGTTGTGCACAATACATTGTACGAAGGGTTGATCCCCCTAAGTACGTGGAGTCCTTATAGTCTTATGACTGTTAAAGTTAAAGTTGAAAGATTACTTATAACAATGGACATGATTCGTGGTCATTAGACCCTCAGTGAATGTTATAATTTTCAGAAAGTTAATATAATATATTGTTCAGTTCTATTGAGCCTAGTATTGGCAATTGATGTAAAAGTTTAAAGATTTATTTATTGTTATTTCAAGTGGGCCTTGTTTGCTCACTCTTGCATGTAAAATTTCTTACAGCTAAAGTTGAAACTGGTGACATACCTAGCACCAGTAAAGGTAAAGGAAAGATGAACAAGTACTGAAGACTTGTAATAGATTTGATAGTATTATTATTAGACTTTGGTTTAAAGATTGTAATGAAGTTTATTTAATTTCCGCATTTGAATGATTGTTGTTAAAGGTTAGACAACCTGGGGAGATTTTTATTTGAGTTTAATCTTGTATGGGCAGGTTTTTATTATTCAATTTTATTATAATTGGGTAGTTATAAATAAATGTTTTGATTAAGTGAACACTGAATCCTGTGGAAATGAAGTACCAGGATTTGGGGGTGTCACAGGTTGGTATCATAGCTTTAGGTTATGAACCTTAGGTGGGGGGAAAAGTCTTAGGAAGTAACTTTTGAAAAGATAGTGGAGATAACTCTTGTCGAGTTTTATAAAAGAAGAAATAAAACACTTATGTGCTTATGTGTTTATAGTTTATGTACTCGTGAGTGTCGAGTAGTAATGATTAATAATTAAAACTTTAAAACTTTGTTGTCAGGATGACTAATGTCGGAGAATCCAGTCAGGCTATGGAGGAGGGACCTCAAATGCCTATAGAGGAGGAGCCTCGCGACATTCAGGTAGTTTGGGAACAACTACTGCCACGGGAGTCAGCCCCGTTGGACACAGTAGTTGAAGATGAGGATGATGATGTGGAGACAGACGAGGAGGATCTCGTTGAGTTACCACAGGAGGATGAGGATGACGAGGACGAGGAGGAAAGGATTCCACTTAACTCGATAGCTAGCCATATATACGATGAGGTGCATGACCGTAACGTAGAACTTCAGGATACAGTTGAGGAGTTGCAGGAGATAGTAGTTTGAACAATGATTCGCAATGACACAAAAAGACGGCGAGATCCAGGATCGTGAGGAACGGCTGACAAACGCCGAGGAGAAACTAATACATACTGAAGGAGAGAAAGAACAATTGATCTAGATGGTTCTTTGAATCAAGAGAAAAATTTGAGAAGAAGCTGCTAAGAGGGCAAGAGCTGAAGATGCATACGAGGAAGCTTATCAACAAACTGGAAGAGCAGTAAGGAACTCACAGGTGAAAAGGATGAAGATGGAAGAGATGGATAAAGTATTTGACACCACAATTAATCGAGCTCAAGATCGGGTCATGGGATATCCGATTCAGTTCGAGACACTGCCATCATTCGTGTTAGATCGCAGAACAATGTTTCGAGTCATGGAGAAAGAACGTGATAAAGCTAAGAAGTATCTTAATAGATCATCGTAGAAAATGTGCCTGTAAAGCACGTAATAAATATTAAATAATGTGTAAATCCCTAGTGTTAAGTAACCATGGGATATGATAATAATGATGTTGTCCTGTAACTTTTGTAGTTTAGGAAAGGAATGTAAATAGCAGTGATGCTATTGTTTTTATGTTTTTCGAAGTAATGATGAATAAATAAAAGTTATTATTTTATTCAAAGTGTTATGTGTTATGTGGTTATTTCTTTTATGGAGGCAAGTTAATTAGAAAATACTTAAAGAAACTGAATTAGTCTAATAGATGTTTTTTTTAACAGAAAATGCCTCCCAGACGTGAACCACCCCGATAGAGAAACAATGAGAGAACTACCAATAATGACAATGTTGATGAGCGGTAACCTGCTTCAACAACTAGTGACACTCTTGACAGGGCGTTGCGAGAATCAACCACAAAACCATGGTACAATGTTTAAGGATTTCAAAGCTGGTTGGACCACACGAATTCTCAGGGTCCATAAATCCAGTCGAAGCACAAACCTGGATTATGGAGATAGAAAAAGTGTTCGATGTCGCTAGGGTAGGGGATGACGGTAAGATCGCTTTCATGCAACATTCATGTTGAAAGCAGAAGTTAGTTATTGGTGGCAGGCCAATAAAACTCGGGAAGGGCCAGGAGTGATGACCTGGGATAGGTTCAAGGAGTTGTTCTTCGAGACCTCTTTTTCGGAGAGTTCGAAGAGTCAGCTAGAAGTGTAGTTTCTAGAACTAAAGCATGGAACGATGACGGTATCTGAATATGCCGCGAAGTTTAACGAATTGGCGAGGTTTTCGCCATATCAAGTCAGCACAGATGAGCGTAAGGCGAAGAGATTTGAACAGGTACTGAAGCCCTGGCTGTACAGTAGGGTTTCCCTATTCCAGTTGAAGACATTTGCAGCGATGATGGAGAAAGCAGTACTCACGGAAGGTGGAGGCGAGGCAGTGACAAAGTTCAACCAGGAACAAAAGAAGAAGAGGAATGAGAATGAGACTAAGAATGGAGGTGGTAGCAGTGGAAACAACAATAACAACAACAACAACAACAACAGCTTGAAGAGGAAGTGGAATGGGAGCATGGGTGCTGGACACCAGCAGGGTAACCAGCAAAACAAAAAGTTTGAAGCATATGCGACATGCGGGAAATTCCATAAGGGTGCGTGCTTGATAGGGAAGTGAGTATGCTACAATTGTGGCCAGGAGGGTCACATCATCCCAAATTGCACTCAACCGAAGAAGAATGTATGCTTCACGTGCGGATCCAAGGATCACTTTGCTCGTGAATGCCCTAAGAAGAGGAAGGAGTGACAACCGAAAGCAATGGAGGTAACAATGGAAGTACATGGGCCATTCACAGACTGCGCAACATCAAACAAACCCATAGCCAGAACCTTCAACATGACTGTGCAAGATGCTGTGCAATCAAAAGATGTAGTGTCAGGTATTATCCCAATCAATGATATAAATGCTTATGTATTATTCGATTCGGGTGCTACTTGTTCGTTTATATCTGATGAATTTGCTAAGAGGTTAGAATTGCCTAGAGAAGAACTGAATTTTCCTTTGAACATAGAAATTACGAATAAGGAAGTAATCCTAGTTAGATTCGTATACAAGAACTGTAGGGTGAACATTAAGGAAAATATTTTGTTGGTGGATTTGATTCCGATTAGACTCGGGAAATTTGATGTAATTTTGGGGATGGATTGGCTGTTCAAATATGGAGCAGTAATCGATTGTCACAAGAAGTGTGTAAACCTTATGACTCAAAAAGGTCAGTATTTTATGGTAAAGAAGTCGCTTAGACAAATGAAATGTCTGACGACTACGCAGCCAAGAAATTGTTGAGTCAAGGTTGTGTGGGCTATTTAGCTTACATAGTCGATACTCGTAAGAAGGGTGCGAAACTAGAAGAAATACCTCGGTAGTGAGAGAATTCAAGACGTATTTCAGAAGATTTGCCAGACTTCACTTTGACGGAGAAATTGAGTTCGTGATCGACTTAAGCGCCGAACAAAGACCGATATCGAAGGCCCCGTACAAAATGGCTCCGGTAGAAATGAAGAAACTTATGGTACAGTTGCAAGAGTTACTGGACAAGAAATATATTCAACCAAGCGTATCACCGTGGGGAGCGCCAGTTTTATTCGTTAAGAAGAAGGACGGATCAATGCGTCTTTGCATTGATTATAGGGAGTTAAAAATGTCACTATTAAGAATAGGTATCCGTTACCTAGAATAGATGACTTGTTTGATCAGCTGAAGGGTGCTAAATATTTCTTGAAAATAGATTTGAGAAGTGGGTATCACCAATTGAAGGTAAGAAAGGAGGATATACCTAGAACGACATTCAGAACTCCTGCACGACATTACGAGTTTCTGGTGATGTCTTTTGGTTTAACAAATGCCCCTGCTGCGTTCATGGTTTTGATGAACAGGGTGTTTAAACCATTCTTAGACAAGTTTGTGGTGGTATTTATTGATGACATTCTGGTGTATTCCAAAACTCAAGAAGAACACGTGGAACATTTACGTTTGACATTGGAAACACTAAGGAAGGAAAAGCTGTACGCGAAATTCTCTAAGTGCGAATTTTGGCTCGATCGTGTACAATTTTTAGGGTCACGTGATTGACAAAGATGGGATTTCAATTGGATCCATCAAAAGTGGAAGTCAGAATCAATTGGGAACAACCAAGAACACCGTCGTAAGTGAGGAGTTTCTTGGGACCGGGTTGGTTATTATAGAAGATTTATTCAAGATTTTTCTAAGATAGCCACTCCGCTAACAAATTTGACAAGGAAAGCTGTAAAATTCATTTGGACGGAGAAATAAGAAGAGAGTTTCCAAGATTTAAAGAAGAAGTTAAGTATGACACCTGTGTTGACATTACCAGATAATACAGGAAATTTTGTGGTGTATAGTGATGCCTCACATAAAGGGTTGGGTTGTGTTCTTATGCGTAATCTAAAGTTATTGCGTATGCATCATGACAACTAAAGGATTATGAGAAAGGGTATCCGACTCATGATTTGGAATTGGCTGCAGTTGTATTTGCTCTGAAGATATGGAGACACTATCTTTATGGAGAGAAATGTGAGATCTACACAGACCATAAAAGTCTGAAGTATATTTTTACTCAGAAAGATTTGAACATGTGTCAAAGAAGGTGGATGGAACTGATAAAAGATTACGATTGTGAGATCTTTTATCATTCAGGAAAAGCGAATGTGGTTGCAGATGCTTTAAGCGAGAAAGTCGAGAGAAGTTGATCTTTGATAACAACTCGGGAGGAGCTCATTTCAACAATGACAAAACTGGAGTTGGAAATCAAATTTACAAAAGAATCTGACGAACAACTATTCCAGATAGATGCTGGTCCAACTTTAGTGGACAAAGTGAAGAATGCTCAACTACAAGATGAAGAGTGTGGGAAAATCAAAGAGAATCTGGTTGAAGGTGGTGATGTAAAATACAAGGTCGATATCGAAGGATTACTACGGTTCGAGGGAAGAATTTGGGTTCCAGCAGTGCTAGAACTGAAAGAAGAAATTTTGACCGAATCTCACAGCTCAAAATATTCAATTCATCCAGGAAGCACAAAAATGTATCAAGATTTGCGCCGACATTTTTGGTGGCCAAACATGAAAAGGGATGTTGTTGAATGCATAGCGAAATGCTTGACATGTCAGAGAGTAAAAGCTGAACATCAAAGACCCAGCGGATTACTCCAACCGTTGGAAATACCGGAATGGAAGTGGGAACACATCACGATGGATTTTGTGGTGGGTTTTCCAACTACTCAGTGAGGATGCGATGCGATTTGGGTGATAGTGGACGATCGGCCAAAATCAAAGACACTTTCTACCAATAAAGATTAGATTCAATCTTGATCAGTTGGCAAGATTGTACATTAAAGAGATCGTTTTGAGGCATGGAGTACCAGTATCAATTGTGTCTAATAGAGATCCGCGATTCACATCAAATTTCTGGAAGAGACTACAAGAATGCATGGGGACACAGTTGCGAATGAGTACGGCTTATCATCCATAAACAGATGGCCAAAGTGAACGAACAATTCAGACATTGGAAGATATGCTGAGAGCATGTGTTATGGACTTTAAAAGAAGTTGGGAAGAACAATTACCATTGGTGGAATTTGCTTACAACAACAAGCTTATCACGCTGAAAGACATCGGCATGCCACCTTACGAGGCATTGTGACGACGAAAAGTGCGAGAACTCCACTTTGGCCGATGAAGTCGGTGAACGCCAAATCGTTAGAACCGTAATCGGTACAACAAACTGCCGACGTTGTTAAACTCATCGAGACAAGATTAGTAGCAGACCAAGATGCATGTAAAAAGTATCTTTGATCAACACGAGATAAGATTGTGCATTCGACATAGGAACTTTTGTATTCCTAAAAGTTTCTCCTTGGAAGGGGAAAATTCGTTTCGGTAAAAAGGGAAAGCTAAGCCCGAGGTTTATTGGACCCTTTGAAGTGCTGCGAAGAGTGGGAGAAGTGGCTTACGAGGTAGCTCTACCTCCAGAGTTGGAAAACATTCATAATGTTTTTCATATTTCGGTGTTACAACCATATAAACCCGACTACAAACATGTGATCGAGTACGAACCGTTGTAGTTCGAGAAAGATTTGTCTTATGAAGAGGTTCCTATCCAGATAGTTGACATGAAAGAACAAGTGCTCAGGAATAAAGTGATACCTTCTGTGAAGATGATATAGAGGAACCACAACGCTGAAGAAGCTACGTGGGAACTCGAAGAGAAAATGTTAAAAGAGTACCTTCGAGTTATTTGTTTAATCTGTGTCTTCGATTACGGGGATGTAATCTTTGTAAGTAAGGGAAGAATGTAACGAATGATTTGTTTAAGTTGTGATTCTGAGGACAGAATCCTTGTAAGGAGGGAATGATGTAACATTCCAGAATTTTAAAGATTATTGAAACTGGTGACATACCTAGCACCAGTAAAGGTAAAGGAAAGATGAACAAGTACTGAAGACTTGTAATAGATTTTGATAGCATTATTATTAGACTTTGGTTTAAAGATTGTAATGAAGTTTATTTAATTTCCGCATTTGAATGATTGTTGTTAAAGGTTGGACAACCTGGGGAGATTTTTATTTGAGTTTAATCACATGTAAGCGTGTTTTTTATTATTCAATTTTATTATAATTGGGTAGTTATAAATGAATGTTTTGATTAAGTGAACACTGAATCCTGTGGAAATGAAGTACCAGGATTTGGGGGTGTCACATCTAGACTGTCACTCCATTCTCCGACTAGTCCCAGCTATATTCTCATTTCCTGAAAAGAACAATGAAAACAAAGGGTGAGCTCAACTAGCCTAGTAAGAAATATTATGACTAAGATAATGCAGAATAAATTATCGTTAGCCTTCAACAGTGTTAAACTGATAAAATATAATAAACATCAAGTTTAACTGCAGCGGAACAAGCAATTCATTAGAAGAGTCAAGTAGAGCATGATATCTACTATCTTTTATGATTTAAAAAGTTTATCATCAATTTTATCGCTGAGACCCAGCTTAATAAGTAAACCACATCATCGAATCATCCCTACACTATGGACCAAGGATATTCATGTAATCATCAAAGGTCATGATTATACCGAATAATCCCTGGTCATAATCATACCAACAACTGTCCATCAATGCACTATAGGCCAATGAGGATTTTTATCACATTATTTATAACATTACGGTCATGATTATACCGAATAAACCCTGGTCATAATCATACCAATCAATAGTACATCTATGCACGTAAGCCACGTATGACTTTTATCACAATATAAGCATGATGATGATGACAATGATATAAGAATTCAATTAAAAGAAAGCAAAAGGATAAATTTTTAAAGATTTATAACTTAATTTATCCAGAATTCAATAATGTCCCTATTGTCAACATGATACTGCTTTGTGGAGTAAAATTCAAGAATAATATTGTATCAAAAATGATTTGGACAACAAATAAATCAATTTTTGTCATGAATAATTCCTCGGGTGAATAGTACCCGAGTGAATAGTACTTCAGGAATAGTATCCCGTGAATAGTACTCGTGAATAGTACTTTATGAATAGTACCCCGTGAATAGTACCGTAAAAATGAATACTACTCATGGATAGTACTCCGTCATGAAAAACTTAAAATTTCACAAGAATGTGCAGAAAATATCCTTGTGAAATGATACTGGATGAAGCGCTAATTTCAAGGATATTCTACTAATTTCACGGAGTATAGAAGCAATACTTTAACAAAATGATGGTATAATCAGGAATATGAGACGAAATAATATTACTCACATACTACAGAGTATGGAAGAAAATATTATTCCTATGAATACTGAACAAAATAATATCCCTTACCTATGAAGAAGAATGGATACAAGAATAGTGAGGTAACAGATTTCTCTTCTTCTTTCTCTCTATAGCTTATCTCTCTATAATTGCTCTTGTGAGTCTTTGTGAATTGGTGAGAATGAAAGAAGAGTGAGCTTCTATTTATAGGAAAATATAGTTTCAATAATTGCAAGTTTTGGGGCTCGAAATATTATAATATAATACCTTCATCTTTTCTTTCATTTTTAATTTAGTCCTGCAAGTATTATCAAACTTGCACCACCTCCCCTAATAGTACATGCATGTGAGTCAATAGTACACACATTTGAACAAATAGTTATAATAATGTGAATTAATAACAATTAATTACTCATTTATCCGATTAATTACCCGATCGATCAATATATTATCCAAACATCAATTATTATCGAAATAGATGTCGATTTCCATTAATAATTCCAACACAATGAAAATATCAATTTCATCTTTAATTAACACAAAATTATTCATCATTAATATTATAACTCACAATATTTAACAACCAGATCATTCCCTGGAAAGAGGGGGCTTTCCGATAAGGATTTCTCCCTATTGGCGGGTAATTTGGTGACCAAACGTCTCCTTGACAGAACTTTCTAGACATTGTCAGTATTGCAAATAATAATATAAATAACTTTGTCGTCTCAATTATTGATTTAATAATAATAAATATTATGCAGATGATACCGTGACAATAATTGAATAAATAATATGAGAGATATTATGCAACAATTACTGTAGCAATAATTGAGTATAACTGAGTGACTTCTCACGTAAGCATCAATAATCAATACCGTGTGCTACTATGCAACCACGCGTATTACTATTCTTTTACCACGGGGTAGTTCAACAGTTTAACGGTAAAACTTTCGCCATTATTTTTATAAAAAGATAATTCTGTCGTACGACAATACTTCTGTTGTGGGGTCCACCAATGATTGTGCCGTCGTACGAATATTCCCTGGTAAAAAGAATATTCTCCGACCAATCGAATATTATATAACCACTTGTTTACTTTGCAAAATTTGTAAATATTACCCACAACTATAACATTATATCAAATCCACACCATAATATTCAAAAATATATTTCGAGAAAAAATTAATCTTTATTCATAAAAGTTGGGGTCTTACAACCTACCCCTCTTATGAAATTTCATCCTCGAAATTAGGGTGCGTACCTAGTATGTCGAAGAGGTGAGGATACCTTGACTTCATTTCAGATTCTAACTCCAAGGTCATTTCCTCAACATCGTGGTTTCTCCACAAAACTTTGACTTGAGGTATAACCTTAGAGCGTAGAATATGATCCTTCTTATCCAATATTTTAACAGGTACCTCCTCATACATTAAATCTTTCGCTATCTCGTCCAGTTCTATAATTTAATAATGTGGTTTGGGTCTTTCACATATTTACGTAGAATAGATATGTGAAAAATGTTATGAACACGAGACATACTTGGCGGTAAGGCGAGTCTATAGGCCACTATTCCTACTCGATCGAGGATTATAAATGGGCTAATGAATCGAGAATTGAGCTTTCCTCTCTTTCTAAATATCGTTACTCCTTTCCATGGAGTAACACGTAACAACACACGATCTCCAATATATAATTCCACGTCCTTTCGATGAAGATCAACATAACTCTTTTGTCGATCTTGTGAGGTTTTTATACGTTGTCGGATTGTTTGAATCTTTTCCGTAGTCATACGTACCAACTCCAGTCCCAACAACGTTGCTTCACCCACCTCATCTCAGCATACTGGAGAATGACACTTTCTTCCATACAACGCCTTAAATGGGGCCATGCCAATACTTGCTTGACAACTGTTGTTATAGGAAAACTCCACCAATGGTAAGAACTTGTCCCAACTTCCTTTGAAGTCAAGGACATAGAGTCTTAATAAATCCTTAAGAGTTTGAATAGTCCTCTCTTACTGCCTGTCCGTTTGAGGATGATATGCCAAACTAAATCGTAAATCCGTGCCCATAGCTTTTTGTAAACTAACCCAAAATCGTGAAGTGAATCTTGGGTCTCGATTAGAAACTATGGATACTGGCATACCATGCAATCTAAAAATCTCATTTATGTACACTTGATGCTCCACATTGACTCGTTGACAAGTTAGACACCTTGAAATAAACCCCGCTATCTCTCTCTTTGTATTGCTCCACAAAAATGTATGTCAAAGATCTCGATACATTTTGGTACTCCCAGGATGGATTGCAAACGGTGTGTTATGCGCCTCCATTACGATTTTATACTTCAAGTCAGAATCGTTAGGAACAAAAAGTCTGGAGTTGACTCAAAGTATTCCTTCTTCATCGATTCTTGTTTCTGGAATAACACTTTCTTGCACTTTCTTCTTCATACGCATCAGCTCCAGGTCTGTAGCTTGAGCAACTTTAACTTTATCGATTAAATTCGGTTCTACTCATATATTTGCCATTATCATGTGGGTCCCTGGAGTCTTTAACTCTATATCCATCCTTTGTAAGTCATAAAAAATGGGCCTTTGCGTTGAAAATATCACACTCGTACCCGCATATGATCTTCTACTCAATGCGTTAGCTACTACGTTCGCTTTTCCAGGATGGTATTGAATGGTATGATCGTAATCTTTCAATAGCTCAAGCCATCGTCGTTGTCGCATGTTGAGTTCCTTTTGAGTGAAGAAATATTTGAGGCTTTTATGATCCGTATAGATCTCCACCTTCTCTCCATATAGGTAATGCCTCCAAATCTTAAACACAAAAATGACAGCTGCCAACTCTAGATCATGAGTAGGATAATTCCACTCATATTCTTTGAGTTGTCGTGAGGCATAGGCTATGACTTTCCCATGTTGCATGAGAACACATCCTAAACCTTTGCCTGATGCATCGCTGTATATGACAAATCCCTCCGAACCAGCTGGTATTGTCACAACAGGTGCTGAAATGAGTCTCCTCTTGAGTTCTTGAAAACTCTTCTCACATTCTTCGCTCTAACCGAATTTTGTATCTTTCCTAGTCAGCTGAGTTAATGGAGTAGCGATTCAAGAAAACCCTTCTACGAATCTCTGATAATAACCAGCTAAGCCGAGAAAGCTACGTACTTTGGTCACTGACTTAGGTTGCTCCCAGCTTTGAATTGCTTCAATCTTTGCCAGGTCAATAGATATTCCATGATTAGATATCACATGCCCAAGGAATGCTACTTCCTCAAGACAGAACTCACATTTCTTCAACATGACATATAACTTGTTTTCACGAAGCTTTTGGATTATCAGCCTCAAGTGTTGCTCATGATCTTCACGGCTTTTGGAGTAAATGAGGGAGTCATAAATAAAGACGACCACGAAGTGATCCAAATATTCCTTGAATACTCGTTTCATCATATCCATGAAGGCAGCAGGAGCATTAGTCAATCCCAAAGACATGACTAGGAATTCATAATGCCCGTCTCAGGAGTTACGAAAAGTAGTCTTTGGAATGTCATCAATTTTAATCTTTAATTGATGATATCTGGAATGAAGATTGATCTTTGAAAAGAATCTGGCGCCTTGAAACTGGTCAAACAGATCATCAATACGAGGTAACGGGTACCTATTTTTGATGGTGACATGATTCAACTCCCGATAATCAATACAAAGTCGCATACTTCCATCTTTCTTCTTCACGAATAGAACAGGAGCACCCCAAGGAGATGTACTAAGACGAATGAAACCGATGTCTAACAATTTCTGTAGTTGGGTTTTTAACTCCTGAAGTTCAATAGGAGCCATTCGATATGGGGCTTTGGAAATGGGTTTTGTACCTGATTCAAGGTCGATACAAAATTCAATTTCACGCTCTGGGGGGAGGTCAGGAAGTTCTTCAGGAAATACGTCAGGAAATTTATTAACAACAGAAATATCATTCAAATGTGACGTATTTTTGTTTAAATCCGTGACATGTGCTAAGAAAGCTTGACATCCATTTTCAATAAGCGAATAGAGTTATGACTTGATATGACAGTGATTGACTTTAGTGGTTTGGTTTCTTGAATTCGCATAATAGGTTGGTTAGGAATATGAAAGCTAACAACCTTACGAAAATAATCGATTTTAGCATGATGAGTAGTTAACCAATAAATCCCTAAAACACATCAAATGCAAGTATTTTCAAAGAGATAAGATCGACGAGTAACGTAAGGCGATTCTGATTTGAATCAAACAAGACTTATAAACAGTCGATGTAATGAAGGTTTCTCCCAACGGAGTTTCAACAGATAAATCAAAGTCTAATTTCTCCGGAGTTAAATTTAAACGTTGAGCGCAAGTAAGAGAAATAAAAGAATGGGTAGAACCGGTATCAAATAAGGTATAGACTTCGCTAGAGTTTATGATTAGCTTACCCATGATCACCTCGTTTGGATTCCTCACTTTTTGGGAGGTTACGACAAACGCTCTCCCTTGAACTACCAATTTTGTCTTATCTGGGATGGCCTTTGATGCCTCCATCCCAGCTGGACTTGACTTCAGTGTATGACAAAATCGGGCTAGGTGACCTTCTCTTCCATAATTGTAATTGCTTTGGACAGTTCGGACTGATATGTCCCTCCCCTCCGCATTTGTAACATACGATTGGCTGTCGTTCCCCTTCCTTAATAACAGGTGCTAGTGATGATGTCTTTCCATCATTATTGAATTTCCTCTTCTTGAAATTTCCACTTCTATTGTCTTAGCCATGATTTTAACCGAAGTGGTTACCATTTCTAGCATGTTGATTCCCTCCACGTTTGTTGTCACCGCTTCGATGACTGCTACCACTGGTATTATCATTTTGTCGGCTGCTCTCTCTTGGTTGGGTTGACTCGTTATTCCGCTCCAATAAATGAGCCCTATTTACAACATCTGAATACAAACACAGTTTGTGAGAAATTAGGTATTGACGTATCTCAGGTTTCAAACCTCTTAGAAACATCCGCGTCATTATCTCCTCATTATCAACCAAGTGGGACGCAAACCGGGACAACTCGGCAAACTTAGCTTCGTATTGTGACACGATCATATTGTTTTACTCCAGCTTGATAAACTCTACCTCCTTCATGTGATGAATACTTTCGGGAAAGTACTTGTCGTTGAAGAGTTCTTGGAACTTCTCCCAAGACATCTTCAGTGCGGCAGGTTGAGTACGCTTTACAGATTCCCACCAGTAATCTGCCTCTACTCGCAACATGAAGGTGGCAAAGGGAACCTTTTGCTCCTCGGATATCTTGGTGATTTGCTTTATCCACGTCTTTGCCTTAAGTGGTTTTGGCTCTCCAATAAACTCCGGTGGTCCCAACTCCTTGAATTGTTTAGTGGTGACCATTCGAGAGTTGCCAGTGATTCCACCTGCATTTTGAACAGGAGCCGCTCTCGCCTGATGTTGCATAAAATGCATAAAGCCTCTAAACATCCCATCGTTCATCATTTGGTCAGCGTTGTTATTTTCCTGAGGATTATTGCCATCCTGATGCACATTATCCTGGGTATTGATCATTCGTGACTCAACGATCGCATGTGCTTCATTGCTTATCTCAACATTTTCGGATGCCATTTTCAAATACTACCACAAAACAAGGGTTAATTGACATGTCACATATTATCTCTATACTCTGACAGACCAAATAAATGCCAAATAAACTTAGGTAGGTCATACTAGCAAAGGAATTCCCCGTCTCTCCCCTCCTAGTTTTTGTCTCACATCTCAGCCAGGGATCATATCCTTAAGCTTTGATACCAACTGTGACGCCCCCAAAATAGATATACATCACCCATTCTGAATCGCCAAATACATGGTACAAAATTCAAATACAACTTAATTATACAACTGTCATGTATTACGACAAAATATAAGCTGAGAGTTTTAATACGATTATTGTCTTCTAGACAGTATTCAAACTCAAATGGAGTCCTTATTACATTTATTATCACACTATTTCACTGAATAGTGAGGACTACTAATGCAAACATCTAGACTGTCACTCCGTTCCCCGACTAGTCCCAGCTATATTCTCATTTTCTGAAAAGAACAATGAAAACAAAGGGTGAGCTCAACTAGCCCAGTAAGAAATATTATGACTAAGATAATGCAGAATAAATTATCGTTAGCCTTCAACAGTGTTAAACTGATAAAATATAATAAACATCAAGTTTAACTGCAGCGGAACAAGTAATCCATTAGAAGAGTCAAGTTGATCATGATATCTACTATCTTTTATGATTTAAAAAGTTTATCATCAATTTTATCACTGAGATTCAGCTTAATAAATAAACCACATCATCGAATCATCCCTTCACTACGGACCAAGGATATTCATGTAATCTTCAATGGTCATGATTATACCGAATAATCCCTGGTCATAATCATACCAACAACTGTCCATCAATGCACTACATGCCAATGATGATTTTTTCCACATCATTTGTAACATTACGGTCATGATTATACCGAATAAACCCTGGTCATAATCATACCAATCAATAGTACATCTATGCACGTAAGCCACGTATGACTTTTATCACAATATAAGCATGATGATGATGACAATGATATAAGAATTCAATTAAAAGAAAGCAAAAGGATAAATTTTTAAAGATTTATAACTTAATTTATCCAGAATTCAATAATGTCCCTATTGTCAACATGATACTGCTTTGTGGAGTAAAATTCAAGAATAATATTGTATCAAAAATGATTTGGACAACAAATAAATCAATTTTTGTCATGAATAATTCCCCGGGTGAATAGTACCCAAGTGAATAGTACCTCATGAATAGTACTTCGGGAATAGTATCCCGTGAATAGTACTTTATGAATAGTACTTTATGAATAGTACCCCGTAAATAGTACTTTGTAAATAGTACTTTAAAAAAAATACTACTCTCATGGACGATTATCTCAATAATGAAAAACTTAAAATTTAACAAAATGTGCAAAAAATATCCTTGTGAAATGATATTAGATGAAGCACTAATTTCAAGGATATTCTACTAATTTCACGGAGTATAGAAGCAATACTTTAACAAAATGATGGTATAATCAGGAATATGAGACAAAATAATATTACTCACATACTATAGAGTATGAAAAAAAATATTATTCCTATGAATACTGAACAAAATAATATCCCTTACCTATGAAGAAGAATGGATACTGGAATAGTGAGGTAGCATACTTCTCTTCTTCTTTCTCTCTATAGTTTACTCTCTATAATTGCTCTTGTGAGTCTTAGTGAATTGGTGAGAATGAAAGAAGAGTGAGCTTCTATTTATAGGAAAATATAGTTTCAATAATTGCACGTTTTGGGGCTCGAAATATTACAGTATAATACCTTCATCTTTTCTTTCATTTTTAATTTAGTTCTGCAAGTATTATGAAACTTGCACCACCTCCCCTAATAGTACATGTATGTGAGTCAATATTACACACATGTGAACACATAGTTATAAGCATGTGAATTAATAGCAATTAATTTCTCATTTATCCTATTAATTACCCGATCGGTCAATATAATCTCCAGACATCAATTATTATCGAAATAGATGTCGATTTCCATTAATAATTCCAACACAATGAAAATATCAATTTCATCTTTAATTAACACAAACTTATTCATCATTAATATTATAACTCACAATATTTAATAACCAGATCATTCCCAGGAAAGAAGGGGCTTTTCGATAAGGATTTCTCCTATTGGCGTGCAATTAGGTGACCAAACCTCTCCTTGACAGAACTTTCTAGACATTGTCAATATTGCAAATAATAATATGAATAACTTTAACGTCTTAATTATTGATTTAATAATAATAAATATTATGCAGATGATATTGTGACAATAATTGAATCAATAATATGAGAGATATTATGCACCAATTTTTGTAGCAATAATTGAGTATAAATGAGTGACTTCTCAGGTAAGCATCAATAATCAATACCGTGTACTTACTATGCACCCACGCCAGACATTCTTTGTTATTTTACCACCGGTAGTTCAAAAGTTTAACGGTAAAACTTTCGCCGTTATTTTTATAAAAAGATAATACTGTCGTACGACAATACTTTCGTTGTGGGGTCCACCAATGTTTGTTTCGTTGTACGAATATTCCCAGTAAAAACGAATATTCCCCGACCAATCGAATATTATATAACCACTTGCTTACTTTGCAAAATTTATAAATATTACCCACAACTATAACATTATATCAAATCTACACCATAATATTCAAAAATATATTTCGAGAAAAAATTAATCTTTATTCATAAAAGTTGGGGTCTTACAGCTAACCTTTCCAGCATTTGGTCAATGTAAGGAAGGGGAAAGTGATCCTTCCTAGTCATTAAGTTCAATTTTCGGTAGTCAATACAAACACGCCATCTGTGACGCCCCCAAAAGAGATATACATCACCCATTCTGAGTCGCCAAATACATGGTACAGAAACAAATACAACTTCATTAATATAATTGTCGTGCAAAATACGACAACACATATACTATGAGTTTAAATACAAATACTGTCTAATAGACAGTATACAAACTCAAAAGGAGTCCTCATTACAATTATTAATACACTATTTTACAAAATAGTGAGTACTACTAAAATAACTATCCTGAACCATCACTCCATACCTCGGCTAATTCCTGCTATGTTCTCACCTCCTGAGAAAAAAAATGGAACACAAAGGAAAAAGGTGAGCTCAACTAGCCTAGTAAAGAATATTCTGACTAAGATAATATATAACAAATTATCATTAGTTTTCAACAGGTAAAAATCTGATAGAATATAATAGACAACAAGTTTTAGATTAACAATTGCAGCGGAAATAACAATCCATTAGAAGAGTCAAGTAGAGAATGAATTCTACTATCTTCTAAGATTTAAAAGTCCATCATCAATATTTTATCCCTGTAACATCAATAATTATACATCTTGAATAAAATATTCATCTATGCACTACAAGCCAAAGATATTAATTTATATCACCAGTTGGTCATGTTCATCTCAACACCTGTTCATCTTTGCACTACTGGCCAAAGATATTCATCAGTTAATCATTCATCTTTGCACTACAGGCCAAAGATATTCATTACTATCATCATTTAGGACTGAGGATGATGAAAAATATCTTAAAGAAAATGAATCTAGTGAGATGAAAGATCAAAGATTAAGGATTCGTACTTTAGTTTATCCAAGTTCAAAAATACCTTATAATAATCAATTATGTAGCAAAATTCAAGAATGAAGATCAAAACATGGATATAATCAAAGATTGAACCATAATAGACAACTTGGACAAAGAAAAGAAAATTTCATTTTTTCTATGAATAGTGCCGTATTCGTGAATAGTGCCGAATACGTGAATAGTAACCCCAACACAAAAAGGTAGAAATTCCATAATAAAATTCACATCAATATTTCGGCATAATGATATTGAAGAAATAATATCATTTATGAAGAAAATAACATCCCTTACCTCAAAAGAACAGTACTTCTAACTGGAATATCGAATGTAATTCCGAAGGAAATTTTCACTGAATAACAACTCACAAAGTATCTACATACTCACAAAATATGCTCGATAATATTGAGAAAGAGAGAAAACTTGTTTCTGGTGTGATTTTCAATTCTAACTAAGCACCCTATTTATAAGAAAATGTTTAGAACGCCATAGCAGACTAACTTGCTACCTGATGGCTTTACCTGCTACTATTCAAGCCCACCACTTTTGAAAATAAATTTAAGCACATTTCATTTCTCACCAATCAAAATTGGGGCCCGTCATATTTTTAATAAAAACATTTATTTACAAAACTTCAATAATTCATAATAAATAGCCCTTTTATCAGAAAAAATATGAATTTTATGTCAATTCCATAGGAAATTAAATTCTCTACAACTTTGTAGATTCAAGTTTTTCCAAATTCCAAACGAAAAATGTTCGAAATTCACATACGGACGATTTTCAACACCTCTATTCTGACAAAATACTAATAAAACACCTCAGCATTTATTCTTTAATTTATACCTACATAAAATATATCCATCATTTATATCCACATAAAATAAATATTTCCTTATCATATAAATCAATAATTAATTATTCATAAATAATATTACAGAATCACAATTATGAACTTCTCCTTATTGACGCGCAATTAGGTGACCAAACCCCTTTCCAAGAAGGAACCTCCTTAGACATTGCCAATAATGCTATCTAATAATATTATTCAAATAATATGAATTATTGATCTGATAATGGAGATACTGTGCAGTGATAATTATTGAAACAACAATAATATAAAATATCAACGTAGTAATTATTGAATCAATAAAATAAAATATTGAACAGTAATTACTGTAACAATTATTGAGTAGTGCCTTTTTACGTAAAAATTAATAATTCAAAATACTATGCAATACCGTATACTACTGTGCAACCATGCGTATTACTGTATTTTAACCACCGGGTATCCCAACAGTGTTAACGGTAATAACTACGCCGTTATTTGATAAAAACTCAAACTTGTCATTTTCTTTATCCGACCATTTTCCGTTATGGGGCCCACAAATGGTTTTGCCATCGTACAAATATTCCCCAACAACAAGAATATTCCATGACCAAACAAATATTCCCTGACAACAATGAAAAATTTGCACATTTCACCCATAACCAAAGTATTATATCAAATTAACACTTTATTATTCACAATAATAATTAGAGAAAATTCGATTTTATTTATAAAAAGTTGGGGTCTTACAACCTCCCCTCCTTATGAAATTTCGTTCTCGAAATTGACGTATGTACCTGGTGTTTCGGAAAGGTGAGGATACCTCGCTTTCATTTCTGATTCCAACTCCCAGGTCATTTCTTCAATAGCATGGTTTCTCCACAAAACCTTAACTTGTGGTATAACCTTCGTGCGTAAGACATGCTCTTTCCTATCCAAGATCTTAATAGGTACCTCCTTGTATGTTAAATCTTCGGCTCTCTCATCTGGTTCTAACTCAATAATGTGGTTCGGGTTTTTCACATATTTATGAAGCATAGATATGTGAAAAACATTATGAACACGAGACATGCTTGGAGGTAATGCGAGTCTATAAGCCACATTTCCTATTTAGTCAAGAATCTCAAATGGACCAACAAATCTTGGATTGAGCTTTCCTCTCTTCCCAAATCTTGTAACTCCCTTCCATGGAACAATACGTAACAATACATGATCCCCAATATTAAATTCCACGTTCTTTCGATGAAGTTCCGCATAACTCTTTTGTCGATCCTGTGCCGTTTGTATACGTTTTCGGATCATTTGGATCTTCTCTGTAGTCATTCGTACCAACTCTGGTCCCAACAACGTTGCTTCTCCCACCTCATCCTAGCATACTTTGAGAAATAACACTTTTCGTCCATACAATGCTTCAAATGGAGCCACACCTATACTTGCACGATAACTATTGTTGTTGTAGGAGAATTCCACCAATGGTAGGTACTTATCCCAACTCCTTTAAAATCTAGAACACGAGTCTTAATAGATCTTCAAGAGTTTGAATAGTCCTCTCTGATTGTCCGTCCATTTTTGAGGATGGTATCTTGAGCCAATCAATCAAAATCCGTGCCCATAGCTTTTTGCAAGCTAACCCAAAATCATGAAGCGAATCTCGGGTCACGATCCGAAACTATGGATACTGGCATATCATTCAATCTCACAATCTCATTTACGTACATACTAGCAAGACGTTCAAGGGAATTAGTCTCCCGTATAGGCAAGAAATGGGCAGACTTGGTTAATCTATCAACAATGACCCAAATCACATCTATGCCTTGAGATACCTTGGGAAGACCCGTAATGAAATCCATGGTAATGTGTTCCCACTTCCATTTCAGAATCTCAAATGGTTGCAATGGACCCTTTGGCACTTGATGCTCCGCCTTTACACGCTGACAAGTTAAACACCTCGAGATAAACTCCGCGATCTCTCTCTTCATATTGCTCCACCAAAATGTATGTCGAAGATCATGATATATTTTGATACTCCTAGGATGGATTGCAAACGGTGTGTTGTTTGCCTCCATCATGATTCTATACTTCAAGTCAGAATCGTTAGGAACACAAAGTCTGGAGTTGACTCGAAGTATTCCTTCTTCATCGATTCTTGCTTCTAAAATAACACCTTCTTGCACTTTCTTCTTTATACGCATCAGTTCCATGTCTGTAGCTGGAGCAACTCTAACTTTATCGATTAAAGTCGGTTCTACTCGTATGCTTGATGTCATCACGTGGGTACTTGGAGTCTTTACCTCTATCTCCATCCTTTGCAAGTCATACAAAATGGGCCTTTGTGTTAACAACATTGCACTCGTACCCGCATATGATCTTCTACTCAATGCGTTAGCTACCACATTCACTTTTCCAGGATGGTATTGGATGGTATGATCATAATCTTTCAACAGTTCAAGCCAACGTCGTTGTCACAAGTTAAGTTCCTTTTGAGTGAAGAAATATTTGGGGCTTTTATGATCCGTAAAGATCTCCACTTTCTCCCCATATAAGTAATGCCTCCAAATTTTAAGTGCGAAGACCACGTGCCCCAGGAATGCTACTTCCTCAAGCCAAAACTCACATTTCTTCAGCTTGGCATATAGCTTGTTATCACTAAGCCTTTGCAGTACCAGCTTCAAATGGTGCTCATGACCTTCACGGATTTTGGAATAGATGAGGATGTCTTCAATAAAGACAACAACGAACTGATCCAAATATTCTTTGAACACACGGTTCATCATATCCATGAAAGCAGCAGGAGCATTAGTCAATCCAAAAGATATAACTAAGAATTCATAATGCCCGTATCGAGTTTTGAAGGCAGTCTTTGGAATATCCTCAGTTTTAATCTTCAGCTGATGATATCTAGAACGAAGATCGATCTTTGAAAAGAATTATGCTCCTTGCAACTGGTCGAAAAGGTCATCAATACGAGGTAGCGAATACCTATTCTTGATAGTGACATGGTTCAATTCTCGGTAGTCAATACAAAGTCGCATACTCCCATCTTTCTTCTTTACGAATAACACAGGAGCACCCCAAGAAGATGTACTAGGACGAATGAAACCGATGTCCAACAACTCCTGTAGTTAGACCTTTAACTCCTGAAGTTCAATAGGAGCCATTCGATATGGGGTTTTAGAAATGGGCTTTGTACCAGGTTCAAGGTCAATAAAGAATTCAACTTCACGTTCTGGGGGTAGACTGGGAAGTTCTTTAGGAAATATGTCAGGAAATTCACTAACAACAGAAATATTATTTAAATCTGTCGTGTTTTTGTTCAAGTCCGTGACATGGGCTAAGAAAGCTTGACATCCGTTTTTCAATAAACGAATAGCTTTATAGCTTGATATGACAGTGATTGACTTTAGTAGTTTGGTTGCTTGAATTCACATAACAGGTTGGTTAGGAATATGAAAACTAACAACCTTACGAAAACAATTAATTTTGGCATGATGAATAGTTAACCAATCAATCCCTAAAATCACATCAAATGCAAGTATTTTCAACGAAATAAGATCGACAGGTAATGTGATGGTACCAACTTGGATCAAGAAAGATTTATAAACAGTAGATGTAATGAAAGTTTCTCCTAACAGAGTCTCAACAGATAAGTCAAAGTCTAATTTCTCCAGAGTCAAGTTCAAACATTGAGCACAAGCAGGAGAGATAAAAGAATAGGTAGAACCAGTATCTAATAAGGTATAAACTTCGCAAGAGTTTGTGATTAGCTTACCCGTGATCACCTCGTTCAGGTTCCTCGTGTTTTGGGCAGTCACTACAAACGCTCTTCTAGGAACCACCGACTTTGACTTGTCCGAGACAACCTTTGGAGACACCATCCCCGTTGAATTTGGTTTCGCAACTAGACAATCTCTAGCTATATGACCTTCCTTTCCACAGTTATAACATACTTTGGATTGTTGTGGGCAGTTTGGTCTGATATGTCCCTCTTTCCCGCATTTATAACATACGAACGGTGGTCGTTCTCCTCCCCTAGAAATAGTTGATGTTGGTGCTGACGTCTTCACGTTGTCATTGGTGTACCTTCCCTTCTTGAAATCTCCTCCCGACTCGCTTCTTCTATTATCATGGCCACGATTACCACCCGAGTGGTTACCACTTTTATCTGTATTCTTTCTTCCCTGCTGGTTATCATTGCTCCGATGGCTGGTGCCACCGGTATGACCCTAGTTGTGGTCCCTCGGTTGAACATACTCATTATCTCGCTCTAACAATTGAGCCCTGTTTACAACATCTGAATATAAAGAAAATTTATGAGAGATAAGATATTTCCGAATCTCGGGTTTTAGACCTCTCAGAAACATCCGCGTTATTCGTTCCTCATTCTTTACCAAATGAGGTACAAACCTGGATAACTCTGTGAACTTCGCCTCATACTGGGACACCATCATGTTGTTTTGTTCCACTCTAATAAACTCTACCTCCTTCATATGATGAATACTTTCAGGAAAGAACTCATCGTTAAACAGTTTCTGAAACGTTTCCCAAGACATGTTGAGTGCGGCAGGCTGGGTACGCTTCACAGACTCCCACCAGTAGTCTGCCTCACCAAAAAACATAAAGGTGGCGAATGGAACCTTCTGTTCCTCTGTGCATCCCAAGACATCAAATATCTAGGTAATTTGTTTAACCCACGTTTCCGCCTTGATCGGATACGGCTTTCCCACAAATTCTGGTGGTCCCAACTCCTTGAACTGCTTGGCTGTGATAAGCCGCACATTGCTATCATTTCCACCCGTATTTTGTACATGAGTCTCCCTCGTTTGATTTTGCATGAACTGCAAAAAGCTTCTAAATATCCCATCATTCATCATTTGTTCCGTAGTGTTGTTTACAAGAGGAATATTTCCTTCCTATTGCACGTTCCCCTAGGTGGTGATTAAAGGTGTCTCCACGGTCTCATTCACTCCATTGTTAATATTTCCAGCTGCCATTCTCAAATACTGCCACAAAACAAAGGTTAATTAACAAATTAACATATCACATATTAACCATATGCTTCGACTGACCAACCAAATAAGCTTAGGTATACACACTAGCGAAAGATTACTCGTCTCTCCCCTCCTAGTTCTATTCCCCGATCTCCGCCATAGACCATATCCCTAAACTCTAATACCAACTGTGATGCCCCCAAAATAGATATGCATCACCCATTCTGAGTTGCCAAATACATGGTACAGAAACAAATACAACTTCATTAATACAATTGTCGTGCAAAATACGACAACACATATACTATGAGTTTAAATACAAATACTGTCTAATAGACAGTATACAAACTCAAAAGGAGTCCTCATTGTAATTATTGATACACTATTTTACAAAATAGTGAGGACTACTAAAACAACTTTCCTGAACCATCACTCCATACCCCGGCTAGTTCCTGCTATGTTCTCACCTCCTGAGAAGAAAAATGGAACAAAAAGGAAAAAGGTGAGCTCAACTAGCCCAATAAAGAATATTCTGACTAAGATAATATACAACAAATTATCATTAGTCTTCAACAGGTAAAAATCTGATAGAATATAATAGACAACAAGTTTTAGATCAACAACTACAGCGAAAACAACAATCCATTAGAAGTGTCAAGTAGAGAATGAATTCTACTATCTTCTAAGATTTAAAAGTCCATCATCAATATTTTATCCCTGTAACATCAATCAATATACATCTTGAATCAAATATTCATCTTTGCACTACAAGCCAAAGATATTCATTTGTATCACCAGTTGGTCATGTTCATCTCAACACTTGTTCATCTTTACACTACGGGCTAAAGATATTCATCAGTTAATCATTCATCTTTGCACTACAGGCCAAAGATATTCAGTAATATCATCATTTAGGACTGAGGATGATGAAAAATATCTTAAAGAAAATGAATCCAGTGAGATGAAAGATCAAAGATTAAGGATTCGTACTTTAGTTTATCCAAGTTCAAAAATACCTTATAATAATCAATTATGGAGCAAAATTCAAGAATGAAGATCAAAACATGGATATAATCAAAGATAGTAACCATAATAGACAACTTGGACAAAGAAAATAAAATTTCATTTTTTATATGAATAGTGTCGTATTCGTGAATAGTGCCGAATACGTGAATAGTAACCCCGACACAAACAGGTAGAAATTCCACAATAAAATTCATATCAATATTTCTACATAATGATATTGAAGAAATAATATCATTTACGAAGAAAATAACATCCCTTACCTCAAAAGAACAATACTTCTGACTGGAATATCGGATGTAATGCCGAAGGAAACTTGTACTGAATAGCAACTCACAAAGTATCTAAATACTCACAAAATATGCTCGATAATATAGAGAAAGAGAGAAAATTTGTTTCTGGTGTGATTTTCAATTCTAACTAAGCACCCTATTTATAGGAAAATACTTAGAACGTCATAGTAGACTAACCTGCTACCTGATGGCTTTACCTGCTACTATTCAAGCCCACCACTTTTGAAAATAAATTTCAGCACATTTCATTTCTCACCAACCAAAAGTGGGGCCACCATGTTTTTAATAAAAACATTTATTTTCGAAACTTCAATAATTCATAATAAATAGCCATTTTATCAGAAAAATACGAATTTTATGTCCATCCCATAGGAAATTAAATTCTCTACAACTTTGTAGATTTAAGTTTTTCCAAATTCCAAACGAAAAATGACTGAAATCCACATACGAACGATTTTCAACACCTCTATTCCGATAAAATACTGATAAAACACCTCATCATTTATTCCTTTTTTTATATCCACATAAAATATATCCATCATTTATATCCACATAAAATAAATATTTCCTTATCATATAAATCAATAATTAATTATTCATAAATAATATTACAGAATCATAATTATGACAACCAGGTCGTTCTTAGGAAAGAGAGGGCTTTCCGATAAGGATTTCTCCTTATTGGCGCGCAATTAGGTGACCAAAACCCTTTCCTAGACAGAACTTTTTTAGAAATTGCCAATAATGCTATCTAACAATATTATTCAAATAATATGAATTATTGATCTGATAATGGAGATCTTGTGCGATGACATTATTAAAACAACAATAATATAAAATATCAACATAACAATTATTGAATTAATAAAATAAAATATTGAGCAATAATTCTTGTAATAATTATTGAGTAGTGCCTTCTTCTACGTAAGAATCAATAATTTAAAATATCGTGTGTAATCTGGTAATAACTCTTTCTTGTGCGACCACGCCAGACATCGTATTTTAACCACAGGGTATTCCAACAGTGTTAATGGTAACAACTACATCGTTATTTGATAAAAACTCAAACTTGTCATTTTCTTCATCCGACCGTTTTTTAGTTTATGAGGCCCCATGAAATGGTCTTTGCTTGAGTCGCATTTAATATTCCCGACAACAAGAATATTCCACGACCAAACGAATATTCCCCGACAACAATGAATATTTTATAACCACTTGCTTATTTTGAAAAATTTGCACATTTTACCCATAACCAAAGTATTATATCAAATTAACACCTTATTATTCACAATAATAATTAGAGAAAATTTGATTTATTTATAAAAAGTTGAGGTATTACACCATCCTGTCTGAACACGAGATGGAACTAACTCATTATGCTCATTGACCACCACTGTAATCCCTGACTTCTTAGGAACTACTTGCACAGGGCTCACCCACTTACTATCGGATATCAGGTATATAATACCCGCATCAAGAAGCTTGAGTACCTTGGCCATCACTACTTCTTGCATCACTGGGTTCAACCTTCTTTGTGGTTCACGAGAGGGTTTATCATTCTCTTCTAAGTGAATCTTATGCATGACAACAGACGAGCTAATTCCTTTCAAATCTGCAATAGGACACCCAATAGCTTCTTTATGCTAGTGAAGAACTTCAAGTAATTTTTTCTCTTAAGCATTATCGACATTAGAAGCAATGATAACAAGCAATGACTCTGCTAGACCTAAAAATGCATATTTTAGATTATCAGGCAATGGTTTCAGGTCCAACTTCGGTGGTTCTTCAATAGAAGGAGGTCGGGGAGTCGATGAGAGATTGAGAGGCACTGGTTTTGGTTGGAAAGAATGTGTACCCATGACAGGTACTATATCCAAAAGCGCATTGACTTGCTCTATAGATTCATCAATATCGAAATCATAACCAAAATGGGACAAACAAGCTTCTAATGGGTCCTCTTTACAAGTTTGCAAGAAAGATTCCTTTACTAGACTATTAATTAAATGGACTTATCCGAAATCATTATCATTAGTGTCTATCGAGGTCTTGATAATGTCAAAAACATTTAGCTCAACTGTAAGGTTCCTAAAAGAAACTTTCATCCCTCCATTTCTACAATTGATGATGGCGTTGGATGTAGCAAGAAATGGCCACCCTAAAATCACAGGAATTTGGCATCTTCTGTTCTGAACAGGCTTAGTATCAAGGACAACAAAGTCCACAAAAAATAGAAAGTATGCGAGACCCCAGATTTTATGAATAAAGATTTAATTTTCTCGAAATATTTTTTTGAATATTATGGTGTGGATTTGAGATAATGTTATAGTTGTGGGTAGTATTTATAAATTTTGAAAAGTATGCAAGTTGATGTATAATATTCGATTGGTCGGGGAATATTCTTTTTGTCGGGGAATATCTGTACGACGGTACAATCATTGGTGGACCCCACAACAGAATTATTGTCGGATTGAGAAAACGTCAAAAATATTTTTATGAAAATAACGGCGAATGTTTTACCGTTAAAATTGTTGAAACACTCGGTGTTAAAAGTACAGTAATACGTGTGGTTGCCTAGTAGCACACGATATTGATTATTGATGCTTACGTGAGAAGTCACTCAGTTTTGTTTTATTAGTATTATTAATGTAAGAAAACAGAAAAGCTTTTTATATAAAACAGAATACTTTTATAAAGTTATTCTATAAATAGAATATATTATATTCTATTATGCATAGTGTTTTGCATAGTAAAATCTTTTTATATAAAGTAGAATACTTTTATAAAGTTATTCTATAAATAGAATATATTATATTTTATTATGCATAGTGTTGTATAAAGGCTCTCGTAGTAAAATCTTTTATATAAAAAGTAATACTTTTATAAAGTTATTCGTTTTATTAGATTATAAATAGAATATATTATATTTTATTTAAAAGATTTTGATTTAAATATGGACCGTCCGATTAAAAGTAAATCAATCTTGACCATTCATGAATTAGTTACTATGCAGTTCATTATCCTATAAATAGAAGCTCATTCCTTCATTATTTCTTACAAATTCACTGAAACTCTAGAGAGAGAAACTATAGAGAGAGTTCTTCTTCTATAATCTTGAGCGTATTTCTTTAGAGTTTAAGAAAGCTTTGAGCGTAGTGCAAGTTTTCGTCAAGTATATCCTCGCCCTACCAATCGGAGTACTTTTCTTTCAAAGGTAAGGAATATTATTTGTTGTACTCGTAAGGGATATTATTTGTTGTACTCGTAAGGGGTATTATTTCTTTCTTTTTCATGAAGAGAACTTTTGTTATTCCATTCTTTATTATTATGTTCGAATAACCTGTCTATGCAAAGTACCGCATACATGGTGAAATTCTTTTGTTATTCCATTCCTTATTATTATGTTGGAATAACCTGTCTATGCGAAGTACCGCATACATGGTAAAATTCTTCTGTTATTCCATTCCTTATTATTATGTTGACAAACTCGTCATGCAAAAGTACCGCATACATGGTGAAATTCTTCATTATTCCATTCTTTATTATTACATTTGAATATCCTCGCAATGGTCAAGCATATTACGCCTTACACGGTTCCATTATTTATTATTACATTGGAATAACACATCATGCGCGGCGGCATCGCATGCATGGTAATTTATGTTGTTATTCCATTATTTATCATTCTATTGGAACATCCTGTCTGTTCTTTACCCATGACCTAGTTCCATTATTTATTATTTTGTTGGAATATCCTGTCTGTGCGTTTACGCATGACCTGGTTCCATTCTTTATTATTCTGTTAGAATAACCTGTCTGTGCGGTCTATCGCATGCTTGGTGATTTCTTTTGTTATTCTATTCTTTATTATTCTATTAGAATAACCTGTCTATATGGATTATCACATGCATGGTGAATGATCCTTTGTATTCATTCCTTATTAAATTGTGGAAATGATCTGTCTAAGTGGATTACCGTATGGCGGCGAAAATCCATTTGCAGTTTCATATATTCAATTATACTCAGTTGGTTAAAGTTTTAGTTTCTATACTCCATGAAATTAGTGGAATATCCTTGATATTTGCGCTTCATCCAAAGATCTTTTCATGGAAATATTCTTCTCGAGCATTCTTGAATTTTACTCTACAAAGCAAAGATCATGTTGACAATTTGGGCGTTATTGGTTCCTAGATAAATTAATTCTTGAACTTGTTTTATTGAATTATTATGTCATTGTCATCATCCTCATGTTTATATTATGTTGAAAGTCATCATCAGCACAGAGTGCATAGATGAACTTGGTATGATTATGACCGAGGATTATTCGGTATATATAATCATGGCCAGTAATATTACAAATGATGTGGAAAAAGTCCTCATTGGCCGTAGTGCATTGATGGACGATTTTGGTATGATTATGGCTATGGATTCTCTTGACCCAAGGTGCAAAGATGAATTATTTTATGGCATGATCGAACCAGTTGATGAAAACACGATTATCTTTGTACGTAGTGCATGAATAATTGTGGTCGTGATACTAAAGAATATCCTTGGCTCGTAGTGCGGGATGATTTGATGATGTGGATTATTTATTAAGCTGAGTCTTAGCGATAAAAGTGATGAAAAACCTTTTAAATCATAGAAGATAGTAGATTTTATTCTCTACTTGACTCTTCTAATGGATTACTTGTTCCGCTGCAGTTAAACTTGATGTTTGTTATATTGTATCAGTTTAACACTGTTGAAGGCTAACGATAATTTATTCTGCATTATCTTAGGCATAATATTTCTTACTGGGCTAGTTGAGCTCACCCTTTTGCTTTCATTGTTCTCTTCATGAAATGAGAACGTAGCAGGGACTAGTCGGGGAACAAAGTGATGGTCTTAGATGATGCATTAGTAGTCCTCACTTTTCTGTGAAATAGTGTGATAATAAATGTAATGAGGACCCCATTGAGTTTATATATTGTCTAGATGACAATATTTGTATTAAAACTCACAACATATGTTTAGTCGTATTTTACACGACTGTTGTATAATTAAGTTATATTTGAATTTTGTACCATGTATTTGGCGACTCAAGATGGGTGATGTATACCTATTTTGGGGGTGTCACAAAGTATCTACCTTAATCAGAACATCTTCAATGATACCCCTAGGAATTTTTAATGACCTAAGCAAGTTGGATTGTCATTGGTGTGGGCTTTAACTCTCCTAAATGCAACTGCATATACATAGAATATGGCAGTAAGTTCACACAAGCCCTCAAATCTACCAAAGCTCGCTCTATATGATGATCTCCTATCTTGCATGAGATTGTTGGACATCCAAGGTCCTTAAATTTGACAGGGATCTTGCATTGAATAATGGAGCTTGCATGTTCAGCTAAGAATGCCTTTTTTGGAACATTTGTTCTCCTCTTTTGAGTGACCACGTCTTTGAGAAACTTGGCATTGTAAGGTACTTGCTTGATAGCATCAAGTAATTGAATGTTTATCTGAACTTGCTTAAACATTTCCAAAATTTCTTCAAATTGAGTACCCTTCCTATTATCTTTTAGCCTATGAGGAAATGGGGCTTTAGGAACAAAGGTCCTACTCGAGAGATCTTCATTTGTTTGCTTAGCAAGAGGAGTTTGGTTCACAATTTGAGGTGTAGGCTCAACCTTAACTAGATACTGCTCTTCTTCTTTTTCTTCCTCTTCACTATCAATTGCCTTTCCTGACCTAAGTGTGGTTATGGCTTGAACTTGCCCATTTGGTAGGTTAGGAGCTATCCCACTCGAGGAAACACCTTTAGGGTTAGGAATTGGCTGACTCAGAAATTTTCCCTTTTCTCTCTCACCCAACTGACTAGCCAATTGACTCATTTGACTCTCTAACTTGATAATGACTTGAGTGTTCATGAGGCCATTGTTCCTGACTTCTTGTAAAATTTGACTTGAAGTCTGGTTATTTTGGGTGGTCACTTGAATGAATTGTTTTAACGTGTCCTCCAAAGATGAGAATTGTTGTGGAGTAACATGGGATGATTGAGCAGATTGAAATGGTGGATAAAAATTGATTAGTGGACGGAAACCAGGAGGTGGTTGCTGTCGTGGAACATTAGTTGATGGGGCACCATATTGGGCATGTAATATCTTGAGTGTTTATGATAACAATCCTTAAAAAATGAAATGAATGGGTTAAATTAGAATATATAATACTCAAAATATAATTGAGTTCAAGTGAAAGTTATGAAATAAAACCTAGAATTTGTTGAAGAAATGAATGTAGTAGGAAATATAAACTATAACACCCCCAAAATAGGTCCTGTTGGGAGAATGCATATTTTGATTTGATGTTTAAAATAAATACTCATGATTATATGTAAAGTCCTTCAAGGAATATTTGTACAATAACTTAGTGATAGATCAAATTTGTTAGGTTGATCTAAACTCTTAATGTGTATCATTTTGTAAATGAATGTATAGATAAAGAGATCAAAGTTATTAGGTTGATCTTGAGATGTAATAGATAGGCTTCGAAGAGATCGTAGTGTATCAAGCTGATCAAGATTATAGAAGCCAATGCAGAAACGTAGAGCATTGAGGATCGTAGTGTTCTGCCTAGAAGGACCTCGTCGAAAATCGTAGAGTGGTCCCAACGTTTGCCGAGCCAACTCAGAGATCATAGTGTGCTCTCGGAAACGTAGAGCTTGCAAAACAAGCAAGTGAAGATCGTAGTGTGCAAGTCTTTAAGAGAAATCGTAGTGCTGTTATTTGATAGCATCAGACCAAGCACCAAGGTGACAAGACACCACGATCTGTATCGTAGAGTATCATCTGCCTTGTGTCAGAAGCATCGAGCCCTACCTTTTGTTTGGAGACAAATTCCAACAATAGTGGAATGAGTTTTAAATGTTAAAGTCCTCACCAGTCCCAACGGTACAAAAGATATCCTTAGTATACAACGAAAGAAACATATTAAAGAAGCTAAGGAAAGGACCATATGATAGAGGAAAACACCTTTTCAGGTGTAAGGTGAGAAAGCAGTCTGCTGTGTCAGTGGGCCAGAATGCAAGTCAGAAGGTGTGCAGAAAAGTCTCCATCAAAGCTCAGAAATGTCAAACGCATTTAATGCTTCAACAAAAGGTTTCAACGAATAGATTTCAAGGATCACATATATGCAGAACATGTGCAGATGAAAAGAAAGCAAGCATTGAACAAAACGCACAAGAACACTCAATGCTCAACTCTACGATCTGAGAAAAAGAGAAAGATTGCTCAGCTACTCAGTTCTTTCGAACAAGTGCTTAACAACAACTGAGTAGCACCAACCCAGAACTCAACAACTACTAATCAACTGAAGTAAGAGTTCCAAGTCAGAAGGACTTGAAGAGTTCTAAGTGAACTGTGAAGAACCAAGTCTGCTGGACTTGAAGAGTTCAAAGAGTGAACTAAGAAGTGCCTAGACTGCTGGTCTAGAAGGAATCTGTGAGATTCAGAAAGTGTAAAAGACATCCTTAGTGGATTTCCTACTCGAGGAGTAGAAGAGTGGACTAGGAGCTTTAACTGCTCTGAACCACTTAAAACTGTTGTGTCTATTACATTCTTGCTATAATTGTTATAACTGCCATAACTGCTATAACTGCCACACTCTCACAAATTCACTATATCTTAAGGGAGATTAAAACAAATATTAATTCCGTTGTGTTTTAATCATTATCAACTAACAAGTTAAAATGAAAAGAATTTTAAATATCTATTCACCCCCCCTCTAGATAACTATTGTGCCTCCGGGAACTAACAATTGGTATCAAAGCAGGTTCTATTATATAGCCTACAAAGCTTAAGTAGATCCAATGGCACACTTTCCAAGCGAATCAAGGATTGGAGGAGGCAGCAAGCCACCTATGTGCAACAAAGATAAATTCGCCAACTGGAAAGTTAGGATGCAAGCATACATGGATTCAATAGATGAAGATCTATTTGAAACTGTTCAAAATGGCCCCTACGTTCTTACAAAGCTTGCACCAACTACAGACGATCCAAACAGAATACAAATCAAGGTCGAAAGAAGAATGTACTGACAACGAGAAGAGAGATGTTCAACTCGACAAGAAGGCCTAGAACATTTTGTTTCAATCTTTAGAAGACGATCTGTTCGAAAATGTGGTCAACAACAAAAAAACAAAGGAGGTTTGGGAAGCACTGCTCATCATGCATGAAGGAATGGAGGAAGTCTGAGAAAACAAACAATCTCTCCTAACACAGCAATATGAAATGTTTGCACACGTTCAAGGAGAGAACGTCACTGCCACCTACGAGAGATTCAACATTCTACTCAACTCTCTACGAGCCTATGGAAAGATCTATCCAAATAAAGATCTAATCATAAAGTTCATGAGAGCCTTACCAAGCAGGTGGGATGCCAAAACTACTGCTATTAGAGAGTCAAAGAATCTCCATGAGATGACTGTTCAACAGTTATATGGCAACCTTCTTACATACGAACTGGAGCTGACTCAACGAGCAGAAACTCTATCAGATGGAAGAAAGAAGAATAAGAGTGTTTCTCTCAAAGCAACTGAAAGTACCTCCAATGTCAACACTGAAATTGACTCTGACTATGATGAAGATGATGATGAGTACTTTGCAATGCTGGTAAAAAGACTCAGAAGGTTCATGCGTCAAGGAAAAACCAGCAAGCCAAAGAAGGTCAACAACTACAGTAGCCAGGAGCAAATGAATGATCTATGCTACAATTGCAAGAAGCCTGACCATTTCATTGCAAACTGCAACAAACCTCTCAGAGAAGAACTAAAGAAGAAATCAAATCCAAAGAAGGAATACAAAGGCAACAAAAGGCCTCAGAAGAGAGACAAAGGCCTTGTAGCTGGAGGATCGTGGAGTGACTCAGACAATGACTCAACTCCCAATTCTGGAGATGATGAAGATCCTCAAATGGAAAATTTTTGCCTAATGGCCACACATGCAAAGGACAAACAAAACTCCAACATACATGAATTAAGTATCGATGAGGTATTTGACTTTAACTCTCCTGATGTAGACATTGATGATTTAAGGACTGCACTGCATGACATAACATCTGATCTGCATCAATACATGAAATGGTTCAAAGTTCTGTCGAAGGATTATTCACTTCTTCAAGAGGAGAAAAAGGAAGTTCAAGAAGAACTGGAAACAACCCTTCTAAGTATTAACTCTCTCTTCAAGCTTAAGGCTGAGAATAAGTTCTTCAAATAGACAAATTAGCTCAATGCACAAAGCGAGTCAAGTCTAACCTTTAAAATTAAGGAACTAGAAAAGACTATCTCTACATGGAATAAATCCTCATCATCCATGGACTCCCTGCTCTCTAGTCAGAGAAGTGCATTTGACAGAATAGGCTTAGGCTTTGGGGAATCCACCTCAGAGCCATTTGTGGAAAAGATAAAGGAAACTAGCACTAATAATGCTTCAAGTTTTAGTAGAGGCATTACATTTGTGAAATCCTCATAGAAGGAAGAACCAGCCCAACCCTGTTCTACTGATTCAACCCTTACTCCAAGGAATAAAGGATCTCATGCTGGCCTGGGTTTCAGAAAAGAGAAGAGTAACCCATCCTCTACTCACCAACCTCGAAGGATTGTAGAGTCGAGTAAGACCAACTCTATGAATCAACTGGGAAGGTACAGTAGAGGTAAGGTACACTCCTCACAATTCATGAAACCCAAGGACATGTGGAAGAAGGAAAATCAGTTTAGCATGAGGATGACTAAAGAACCACAAAAGTCCAAATGGAGAATGAATTATCTCACACACACACAGGCATGCATCATACTAGGTGTTTTGTGTGCAATAGAGTTGGTTACAAGGCTGCAAAGTGCTATTATAATTCCATGCATGTGAGACCCAAAATCAAGCAGATTTGGGTCCCCAAGGGTACTAACAAAGTAGGACCCATGCAAGTATGGGTACCAAAATGAAGGTTTAATGTTACCATAGGAAAAGAGCTCCACGATCACAACCTGGTATCTGGACAGTGGATGCTCAAGGCACATGACTGGGAAAAAATCCCTTTTGTCTAACTACATAGAGAAGGAAGGACCCTCAGTCATCTTTGGAGATAATGGCTCTGGAAAGACAAGAGGTTATGGCTCAGCTGGAAATGGTGCAGTATCCTTTAGTAAAGTGGCATATATGGAAGGACTACAACACAATCTTCTGAGCATTAGCCAACTCTGCGACAAGGGTCTTCAAGTAACATTCCTCAACAATCAGTGTCAAGTCAGAGATGTGAAGACATCTGCTGTAAAGCTAACCAGGACAAGAGAAGGAAATGTCTACAAAGTAAATCTTGGAAAACTGAGATCAGACGAGATAGTATGCTATCTGGCTAAAGCATCTGAAGAAATGAGTTGGCTTTGGCATAGAAGATTGTCTCATCTCAACTTCAAGAGCATGTCCAAACTAGCCTCAAAAGATCTAGTAGCAGGCTTACCCTAGCTCAGCTTCATCAAAGAAAGGCCTTACAATGCCTGTCAATTTGGAAAACAGACCAGAAGCTCATTCAAGAGCAAAACCTCCAACTCCATTGACAAGCCCCTGCAGCTGCTACACATGGATCTATTTGGGCCAATTCCAACAACGAGCCTTGGAGGAAAGAGATACTTACTAGTCATAGTCGATGACTACACCAGATTCATATGGGTGTTCTTTCTAACCTCAAAGGATGAAACAAGCTCCTAACTAATCAAGATGTTCAGGCTGGTGATGAAGGAGAAAGGAGAGAAAATCAAGGCTATAAGGAGTGATCATGGCAGAGAATTCGACTTCTCAGAAATGGACCAGTTCTGCACAGACAATGGCATCAGTCATAACTTCTCAGCCCCACGAACTCCTCAACAAAATGGAGTAGCTGAGAGAAAGAACAGGACTTTGATAGAGGCTGGAAGAACTCTACTAGCAGCAGCCCATCTGCTTGAATACTTCTGGGCAGAAGCTATCAACACTGCATGCTACACTCACAACAGATCACTCATACACTCTACGATTAAGAAGACTCCCTATGAACTGTGGAAAGGAAGAAAGCCAGGTGTCAGCTACTTTCATGTATTCGGCTCTGCATGCTACATTCTCAACAATGGAAGGCAATACTTGACAAAGTTTTAACCCAAGTCGGACGAAGGAATCTTTCTTGGATATGCCACAGACAATAAGGCCTACAGAGTGTTCAACAAGAAGACACTGAGTGTTGAAGTCTCGATTCACATCATCTTCGATGAGACAGACTTAGATAAAACAGTGCCTCAAGATACTACGAACGACAGTTCAGACACTACGAACGAGGTCGTCGAGCTCAACACTACGATCATAGTACCAGATAGTGAAATCGCTGAGTAAGGAAATGAAATCGTAGAGAGGTCTATGCCAGACAACGAACCTCCACACCAAGAAGAAGAAATAGATCTTGAAGACCTAAGACAAGAAGGCATCAGGACAGATTTCCCAATAGGAAACAGATAGGTAAGAGATCACACTCAAGATTTAATCATTGGAGACCCAAGTGCTAGAGTCAAAACAAGAGCTGCCACCCAAAATGAATGTTTCTATCTAAGCTTCCTGTCACAAATGGAACCGAAGAAGATAGAGGATGCTATGGAAGACTCCATCTGGATAGAAGCCACGTAGGAAGAACTTAATCAGTTTGAAAGAAGCAAAGTATGGAGATTGGTACCAAGACCAAAAAGTCACCTTATCATTGGAACCAAGTGGGTCTTCAGAAACAAAATGGATGAAGATGGAGTAATAACCAGGAATAAGGCAGGACTAGTGGCCAAGGGCTACTCTCAGGAAGAAGGCATTGACTTCGATGAGACATTTGCACCTGTTACCATACTAGAAGCCATCAGAATATTCCTTGCCTTTGCTGCTCACATGAAATTCAAGGTCTTTCAGATGGATGTCAAAAGTGCATTCCTGAATGGTGAACTTCAAGAAGAAGTATACGTAGAGCAACCTCCAGGTTTCATCAATCCATCTATTTCTAATTATGTTTATAGATTAGAAAAAGCCTTATATGGTCTTAAACAAGCACCTACAACATGGTATAAAACACTAACTAACTTTCTTATTGAAAATGGGTTCACTAGAGGTAGAGTAGATACCACATTATTCCTTAGAAAGCATAAAGACAAAGTCTTATTGGTTCAAATATATGTTGATGATATTATTTTTGGTTCTACTGATGAAAAGCTATGTAAGAGATTCTCCAAGCTCATGTAGAGCAAGTTTGAAATGAGTATGATGGGTGAGCTGAACTTCTTCCTTGGACTGCAAGTAAAGCAGACTGATGAGGGAATCTTTATAAACCAAGCCAAGTACATCAAAGATTTACTTAAGAAGTATGGCATGGAATCAGCCTCTCCCATGAAAATCCCAATTGCTCCTACAACCAAGCTTGACAAAGATGAAAAAGGTAAAAGTATTGATATAACTCAATACAGAGGTATGATAGACTTTCTTCTATATCTAACTGCCAGTAGACCAGATATAATGTTTGCAACATGCATTTGTGTTAGATTTCAGGCTAATCCTAAAGAATCACATTTAACTACTGTAAAGAGGATTTTTAGGTATCTCAAGGGTACGCCTCACTTGGGACTTTGGTATCCCAAGGAGTCCTCATTTGAACTAACAGGATACACAGATGCTGATTTTGCAGGCTACAAAATAGAAAGAAAGAGTACTAGTGGCACTTGTCAATTGCTAGAAAACAGACTTATGTCCTGGTTTAGCAAGAAGCAAAATTCAGTATCTACTTCAATTGTAGAAACTGAATACATTGCTACTGGCAGCTGCTGTGCTCAGATCCTATGGATGAAAAATTAGCTAGCAGATTATGGGTTTGAATTCAAATCAATACCTATTCACTATGATAACACAAGTGCAATAGCAATAACTCATAATCCTGTCATGCATTCTAGGACTAAGCATATAGAAATATGGTATCACTTCATTAGGATCATGTGCAAAATAGAACTATATCTTTACAATATATTCATGTTGAAAATCAACTTGCTGATGTATTTATAAAGCCTCTAGATGAATCCAGATTTAACAAGTTAATAAGTGAGCTAGGCATGCTTAATTTACAACCATGAAATACATGCTCTAGTGTGTGCTAACCATATAGATATAAAGGCTATGGTTGAAATCGTAGACATGATCAAGGGAAGTCCACGATCGCAGAGCTGCAGTGACATAAAAGACAATGATCGTAGTACAGACTCAATGATCATCAGAGTCCATCAACTCAACGATAGTAGTTCGTGTGATGATAAAGTTCAAAAAACAAGCAATCTCTCGATAATTGCGCCTCGGAACAAACCTAACCTTTGATTCACTCAAGCGAGGTTGGCCGTTCATAGTTACCTTAAGAAAGAATGCTAAGTCGAAAAGTTCATCAAATCGGTTAGAACTCGTACGATCGTAGATTGAAACCACGATGATTCTTTGCGGCTTCATTTCGACGATTGCACGACGATTCTGAGAAAACTTCTTTGATTTAATACAAATCGACTCAACAAATCACAATCGGCGATTGAAGGCTACCTCAACGATCGTAGTCCTTCCTAAAGACACATAAGCTCAGAAGGAGCTAAGGGCAAATCAGTACAATCCTCCTCAGTCAGATTTGTAGAGCTAAACAGAATTCGACACCTGCCCCACTAAGCAAAATGGAGAGAGGGAAGTTACAAGTATAGTTTGAAAATGCCTTTTTGAAAATAGAAGTTCAAAAAATTTATCTCTCTCCTTCTCTCTTTAAGTAGAAACCCTAACCCTTAAGAAAGTTCAGACAACCATACTCCTTACAAGGAAATCAATGGCAGCTTCCAACGTCATCTCTGGCTACAGACTCTGTTTCGACGAGTTCAAAACAGCTGAACCCAAATTTCACAAAACTCTGTCATTGATAAAGAAGGTTGGTCTCGAAGAAGCCCTGGGTACGAGAACCAAGATCTACCCGAAGCTGATAAAGGAGTTTTACAAGAATGGGGCATTCGAATATAATGTTATCACCACGAGGGTCAAGGACGTGGAAATCAAACTCAGAACTAAGGAAATCAACCTAGCCCTAGGCTTCAAAAATGAGGGGTTCTCGTTCATAGATGGCATTGACATTCATGAAGGCCTAAAGAAGATGCATAACAAGAAATTCCCTACTGTCAAAGGATACAAGAAAAAAGAGTTTCCTCAGAGGTACAAATTTCTGGCCAATATTATTGGGCAGTGCATATGTTGCAAGAGCTCTGGCCACGATTCTGTAAATGAGATGCAACTCAAGCTCATGACTGCCATAAGTTGTGGAATACAACTTAACTATGGAGCTCTACTGCTTGAATAGATTGGGAAATGGATCACCAGCTCGAAGAAGACAAAGAGCTCTCAAAAGATGCTCTACGGGCGATTTATAAGCATCATCCTATAGTCTGCACTGGGTGATAAAATTGGGGACAATGAAGGAGAGTCCATCAATCCAAATAGACGGATGACCCAACAGCTGTTTGAGAACTAAAAAAGCAACCCAGCTAAAAATGTACGCATGATGTCAGAGTCTAGTGGAAGAACTGGTGAAATAAAGGAATCAGGGATTCCAGGAAACATGTCAGTCGTCAAAGAGACTGAAGAAGAAGAGGAAGAGATCAACAAGGAAGAACATTCTGCCCTGGTCAAAAAAATCAAGGGCAAGAGGAAGCTAAAAGCTCAAAAAAGCAGAAGAACCTCAAGGGTCTACCACTGATATACCTATAGAGTCCTCTGACCTTGAGACTCTGAGGATCTTAAGAAGAAAAGAACAGCAGGCTGAGGTAGATGAAGACAGAGCTACTATATCACAGCTGCTGAAGAAGAACAAAATCAGTCACAAGTCCAAGAGGCCATCTGTCTCTTCGATCATCGAGTCTCTACCGATCGTAGAGACCGGACTGAACACCTCAAGCAAAGAAGTTGCTGCACCAGATGGTCTGACTGATCAAAAGAATAAAGTTGAAGCTCAAGGAAGTCTTGAGGCTATGACTCAGCCTAGAAAACCAAGACGAAAATTGGTTAAGAAGTACATCCTTGTCAATGAAGGAGTACTCAAAGAGGAAGACAAAAAGATGGCTGCTGAAATGGAACTATCCAAAGAAAGCCAAAAGGACATAGCTCAAGCTGAGGGGGAGATGCCTGAAGTTCTCACCATAGAAAATGCTTTAGCTGAGGGGGAGCTACCAGTCCTACAGATGGATGATCATGTTGAGGGGGAGCATCATGATATCCCCATGACAGAAAAAGCTGCTCCTGCAGAAAATGAGGGAGAGCCAGAGCAATAACAAAATAAAGTCATTGATATAGTTGAATCCTTGAACGAAGACAAAGAAGAGGAAGAAGATGAAGAAGTCGAGATCATAGCTGTGGGCTGTAATGGGTATAAAAAAGCTAACTACGAGCAGATGTTCTCCTATCTACCCATAATGCCTTTTCATCAAGCTTCAAATTCTAAACTCCTGGAATCACATGTTTTGGAGCTTCAAAGAATATCCAGCCATCTATGTGCTAGCTCGTGGATTCCCAGGAAACTTCAACTTTGCCAAACAGCTGATAACAAATGGTCCCTCTTCAAGGATTGTGCATGAGGTATTATTTGTCCCAATCTTGTTCAGAGTTAATCACTATCCACTATCTTTCTTGACCGATTTTATGAATTTCCAAAATTTGGTTGGAAGTGGTCCTAAACCCACTAAGTCAATTCCCAGTTACAGAATCCCAAAACTCTGAAACTGATGAACCAAATGTGCCCAACTTCATATTGATCCCAACTCCCATCATCTCTACGAGTGCTGACTCTAGCCCCATCGTAGAGTCCCAGGCTCAAATCGTAGAGCCACCCACTCCAGACACCCAAAAATAGGCCCCTCCATCAGATATTCCCTCTTCGTCAACCAATGAATACTTCAACCTTGATCTTGCCCTCTACTCCTTGCGAGATCAATACAAGAGAGCATCCCTCCTCCACACATTCCATAACTCAGCGAACTCCTTTAATATCTGGCTACCAAAGCTGAGTTGACAGAAGTGTCGAAGAAAGTGATTAAGGACATCGATGATAGTCTTGAAGCTCACACATAACTCATTCACCAAAGACTAACAAAGATGATAAGTGCTGCAAATAATCTCCCAAACACCCTAAACTCTGAAGCTTACAAAGAAGTTTGAGGGGAGATCATCGAGGAAATAGTCGAGAGCATAAAGGACGAGGATGATATTCACTTTCTAGCGACTAAAAGACATAGAGATGTTGTTCTTGCATTCTGAATCACTCAAAGCCCATAATAAACTTATGTTGGAGCATCATCAATCTGCAAACCGCCACAAAGAGTTTCAACAATTCTATCGTCAACCAAGGTCAAAGAACCGACAATGTTCTAACCGTCCTCCTCACAAACAGGGAAGCTCGATCGATGCTTTGATCAAAGAGAATCGAGAGGACATTGCTCAAACACAAAGCCCGACTCAACGAGCTCGTCCAAGGAGTGACTCGCCTTCCGAAGACATTGAACCCTTGATGTTGACATAAAGGGGAGAATAAAGGAAAAGGAGATCAAGGCAAGGCAAAAGCGCGAAGACAATTCAAACTCAATCCTCAAGGAGTCCTCCTCCTATAAGGCGACTCACCAACAGACTCCACGATTCGACCATCAAACTCAACGATCTGATCAGCAGGAAGTTTTAATGGCTCAGCTAATAAGGAGTCTAGGGCCAGCTACCAGCTCACAAAATGTGACCACCACAGGCCTTAGAATGCCAATTGGAGATCCTGCATTCATGAATAGACATGATCATAATCTTAGGCTAAGCCCAAGTGAGCTGGAAGATCTAGCCAGGAGGGATGAAGCAAGCAGGAAAAGAAGAGCTGAGGAGTATGCCAATCCTCCACGCAAAAGATCAAAGAAATAGAGATAAGTTAAAATTTAAATTCTTATTGATGTAAAGCTTGATTGTAATATCTATTCTTCAAACATCAATAAATTCATGCTTATTCTCTAGAAATTTAAGTTTACTCATTTGAAATATTAAGTCATATTTACTTACCTGCAAATGCATCTAGAAACTAATAATCATGACAACAAAATCTCCTTGTTTATGTCAACATCAAATAGGGGGAGATTGTTGGGAGAATGCATATTTTGATTTGATGTTTAAAGTAAATACTCATGACTATATGTAAAGTCCTTCAAGGAATATTTGTACAAGGACTTAGTGATAGATCAAATTTGTTAGGTTGATCTAAACTCTTAATGTGTATCATTCTGTAAATGAATGTATAGATAAAGAGATCAAAGTTGTTAGGTTGATCTTGAGATGTAATAGATAGGCTTCGAAGAGATCGTAGTGTATTAAGCTGATCAAGATTACAGAAGCCAAGGTAGAAACGTAGAGCATCGAGGATCGTAGTGTGTCTACCTTGAAGGACCTCGTCGAAAATCGTATAGCGGTCTCAACATTTGCCGAGCCAACTCAGAGGTCGTAGTGTGCTCTTGGAAATGTAGAGCTTGCAAAACAAGCAAGTGAAGATTATAGTGTGCAAGTCTTTAAGAGAAATCGTAGTGCTCTTATTTGATAGCATCAGACCAAGCACCAAGGTGACAAGACACCACGATCTAGATCGTAGAGTATCATCTACCTTATGTCAGAAGCATCGAGCCCTACATTTTGTTTAGAGACAAATTCCAACAAATATGGAATGGGTTTTAAATGTCGAAGTCCTCACCAGTCCTGACGGTACAAAAGATATCCTTAGTATACAACAAAAGAAACGTATTAAAGAAGCTAAGGAAAGGACAATAGGACAGAGGAAAATACCTTTTCAGGTGTTAGGTGAGAAAGCAGTTTGCTGTGTCAGTGGGCAGAATGCAAGTCAGAAGGTGTGCAGAAAAGTCTCCATCAAAGCTCAGAAATGTCAAACGCATTTAATGCTTCAACAAAAGGCTTCAACGGATAGATTTCAAGGATCACATATATGCAGAATATGTGCAGATGAAAATAAAGCAAGCATTGAACAAAATGCACAAGAACACTCAACGCTCAAATCTACGATCTGAGAAAAAGAGAAAGATTGCTCAGCTACTCAGTTCTTTCGAACAAGTGCTTAACAACAACTGAGTAGCACCAACCCAAAACTCAACAACTACCAATTAATTAAAGTAAGAGTTCCAAGTCAGAAGGAGTTGAAGAGTTCTAAGTGAACTGTGAAGAACTAAGTCTGCTAGACTTGAAGAGTTCAAAGAGTGAACTAAGAAGTGCCTAGACTGCTGGTCTAGAAGGAATCTGTGAGATTCAGAAAGTGTAAAAGACATCCTTAGTGGATTTCCTACTTGAGGTGTAGAAGAGTGGACTAGGAGCTTTAAGTGCTGTGAACCACTTAAAACTGTTGTGTCTATTACATTCTTACTATAACTACAATAACTGCTATAACTGCCTCACTCTCACAAATTCACTATATCTTAAGGGAGATTAAAATAAATATTAATTCTGTTGTGTTTTAATCATTATCAACTATCAAGTTAAAATGAAAAGAATTTTAAATATCTATTCAACCCCCCCTCCCTTCTAGATAACTATTGTGTATTGTGCCTCCGGGAACTAACAAGTCAAATCCACCCAACCCATTCTGAGTCACCAAATACATCGTACAGAAAATAACTACAACTTTATTATTACAATTGTCGTGCAAAATATAACAACGCATATGTTGTGAGTTTTGATACAAATATATATCAATTGTGACTCTCATCCCAACCTTAGATAACACGTCACAATGGCACCTTACATAAAGGTACAGTCAATAACTATTTTTGAAATTAAAATCTTTGGAAAATGCTCAAGGAAACCTTGGTACATGGGAGGCCATGCATCTAAGTTATAATAAATATCATATGACTGGAGAATTATCCTATGTTGACCCAATATACCCCAAAGAAAAATGAGAAGATTGCTATCATGTTCTTTCCAATAGTGAGTCTTCTCTTGACATATAATTATCTCCATTGTCTCTAATTGAGAAATATATTTCAACCAAACTCCAAGATTATATAGGTAGTGCTCGTAGATATACTTAGCAAGTGGATGTGCACAACCCTGTCTTATGATAAAACAATGTCGCATGTCATTAGACATCTTGTATGATAGTGGCAAAACACCCTTCTAACATTGGGTTCGCCTCACCCTATTTGATTCACCAAATATAACTACTAAATGATGTATAAAATACAACACACTATTCTAAAGTTCTCAATAAAATTATTTCCATACTGTTTAGGGAGAACCTCCACAGCTAGAGACCACTGTTCTATTCTCCTGTTACCCCCGTTTGACCCAGCTACCCTCTTATTACCTGAAAGGAATTGTGAAGCAGAAGGGTGAGCACTACAAGAAATTGGTCTATCAACGATCACAGATCGGCGATCAAGCGTATCGTGATCGATTTGGTCGCAGAGATAGATATTAGCTGATCGAAAAGTACGATGATAGTCGAAGATATAAAATATGGTCGCTGGGATGCACATCAGCGACCACTATTAGCGACCGATATATCTGCGACCGCGAAGAGTGACCGAATTCGTCATATCGATCGCTAAGTCGAAGTCGATGTCTCGTGAGCCAAAGGTCGACGTGGTCCACGATTCTGCGATCACTAGCGGCCCGACCGAAGGCGGTCGTTGATACCCTCAAATGCTAGTAGTCGTTAATAGATATCAGCGACCGCATGCGGTCGCTGATTCTAAAAAAACTAAAAAATAGCTTTTTGTTGTTTTGCATAATTCCCAAAAAACTGTACCTGTTTTGTACCTGCTATATCCCAACACACATACACAAATCTAAACTAGCTAGTATATCCATCGTCCACCAAACTAGCTAGTATATAAACTATATATATTAACCTTTAAAAATCACTATGAATTGAAAAAATAACCACAAATCTAATGTTTAAGTAACATACAGACATCCAAAGAATGAATATACAAGTACAAGCTTATACTATAACTACAAAACTGATCTAAAGTAGGTACGTCAAGCATCATCGCCTCCTTGATCACCCTGTAATTAACAAAACAATAAAACAAGTTATAAATATAGTAACTATGTTGATACTGATATATATTACGACAATATATACAACAAATTGATTTTATACCTCGTCGCCATCCCCATGTTGTCCTGCTGCTGCTGTCGCTACTGCTTCAGCTAACTCCTCAGGATCAAGAGCCCCCAGATGCCCGCCCAGTATCTTTAAAAGATTTCGATCTCGACATATAGCTCTCACACAGTTAGCCGAAGTATGAACAGCAGGATGACTCGATGACTGTGAAGACTGGGTAGTAGAGCTGCCTGAGCCATTGAAGGATGGGCGTCGTCGTTGTCCTTGCCCTTAAATGTTGTTCTTCTTCACAACAGACACCCTCTTCCACAGCTCTTGATTAATAGTCGGACATGGAGTGCCTTCAGGATAACGCTCATTCAATAAACGCTTATAAGTATCCTGTCATCATGTTAACAATTAAATAGTTAAAAATAAATTATGTAAGCATTGATAAACAAGATCAAGTTGTTAAAACTTATTACCGCTATTTGGATAGCATCGAGCGGAACCATCACGGGTGGCCACATACACATCCAGCCAATGGATAGGTGTACCTTGAGACTGAGACTCCTATACAAAAAATAACACAATATTACTAAGTAAAAATGTAATATATTTTCTAGAATTCATGATTGTAAACATATTAAAACTTGTAAATCGCACCACAAAGGATGATATCTTCAATGTGAAATCTGCCGCCTAGTATGTCCCTTTAGCCTTTTCGTCATCGGGTACACCCGAGGATCTGTTGGTGGAGGCAGTCTTTCATCTTTTCACCTAGCTCTCAGCTCTCCATTGGGCACACATCTCAGCCCATATGGACTGGGTGCACCACCAGGGGCTATGCTCGTGCATAGAATCCTCTCACTGGCCTGTATGGTCGATCTCGGCATTGTGAAGGGCTTTTTGTCTTTCTTTGTTTAAATTGTCTTTAGTGCGGACCACGCACTTCCTCGCTGAGAATAATGTCTCAGATCACCAAGCTCTCAAGCGTCTCCCCATCTATACCATTTCTGCAAATAAAACAACAATAATAACATTACTAAACAATTATCCTTTGAATATTATATTATATGTCATAATTAAAAAAACATACCGAAATTCAAATTTAAACAAAGATCCTTGTGGGCGATAGGTGTGTTTCACCCACGTAATCACAGTGTGTAGCCAATTACAGTAAACACAATTTGTGATATGCACTTGACGATCTTTTTTATCTGAAAAATCACTATAATATACAACAATTTACATCAGCGATAAGTAGATATATTAAAGCAATTTATATCTAAGTTATAATACTTATGAACATTTTTCAAACTTATACTTATAATACTTAAAATAAATTTGCAAGAGTCTCCCCTACAATATAGACTAGCCACGTGCACGACGGCATGCATATATGGACATTTCTAGGCACCCAAGGCACAAACCAAGAGAAATATACAAATTTTCAATACAATAAGCATATTAACATCAATTAGCATATTAACATCAATTTACATCAACGATAAGTAGATATATTAAAGCAATTTACATCTAAGTTCTATATATCTTGTATAAATGTAATCTTAAATGCTTATATATAAATGATATATGCGGGACGTACGTGCTATTCGGAGGAGGGCGAATCTGAATAAGAATTCGATCATCCGAATTAGTAAGGGTCTTAGGCACATGATTAGGCCCCCCTACCCATGCTGCGCTTTTTCTGCGTTGCTTCAGAAGCCATCTATATATTACAAATTTCAAGATGTTATTATGAGTCATATTTGATTACATGTATATATGACAATAAACATGATATTGATATAAACATGTATATATATGAATATAAAATGACAATAAACAAAAGTTTAGTACATAAACATGACAATAAACAAAAGTTGCATTTAAATAGTATAGTACATAAACATGACAATGATATAAAAAACATGTAATGCTAAACATACATTTCATTTGTTCAAGTGTTAATGTCTGATTCAGAATCATCTTGTATACGTGTTGCAGATTCATAACCATCATCTGCTTGATCAAAGGTCGTCGATTCGCTTTAATAACTCTTCCTCCTCAAAGATATCAATGTCATCTGACATAAGTATTGACTCAGGATCTAATTCATGTGGTTCATCTCCACCATCTAACTGGATTACTTCATTGTCGTCCTTCACATTTATTATAGTTTGCCTATGAAGCATCTGCTTTTGGTAAATCTCCCCATCAACTACTTCTACACGACTACGCTACGGAGTATGAATTATAACTTGCCAATCAGAGGCGGTCTATCCTTTTCCTAACATGACTAGGAGTGTAGTATACTTGTCTTGTTTGAGTTGGTAAAACAAACGGTTCGTTGGAGTACGCAGACTATGGAGGTCAATATCGACGATTCCATGTCTGTCAACACGTATCCCTTTTTCTGAATCAAACCAACGGCACTTGAACAAGTGAATATGACCCCCCTACGTGCCCTTATACGACAACTCTACGATTTCCTCCAACTCCCCATAAAAGGCACGACCAAGCTCATTGTAACAATCTCCTTGGACACACATTCCAGAGTTCGTTGTTCTTTTACCGCGCTCATATGCCTTTGTGTGAAATTCACAAACATTTATTTTGTAATCATTGCAGCTGACTTGGTCCCTGTCTGGTCCCATAGCTAGGACTTGTACATTACCCAAAATCGTTGATCCCTCAGTCAAAGCCTACAGAAACTCCATCTTATTAAATGAAGTCATAATTAACATGGAGTATATATATTCTACGTGCTTAAAAATTGAACTTACTTTGTCCTTTAGCCAAAGTGTAATTTTTTTATCACGATTGATTTGAATATCTTTATCAGTTATGCCGGGATGCTTCACTTTTAACTCGTCATCGTACAATCTATACCATGTTATAAACATTAACATATTGGAATAAATTTCAACTTAAAAGATAAATTATCAAGTTTACATGTGTACCTCACAAATTCAATCAATCTCCTCATGAATTGAGAAGAATGTAAGTATGTACGAAGATGTAATTCTTGCTCGAGAGAGGAATATCGCTTCCCTTTTCCATAAGCGCTACCGATAGACCAAATACAGAGAGCCGACCATTTAGTTCAACATTTCCCCCATCATCATGTCTCGATACTCGATTGGCCTTTGTCAAGACTTCGTCCGGAAAATAGTTTGAGACAAACGTAGATATCTATTGAAACTATATGCGTCACATATCGACCCCTCGACATAAGCTCTATTCTTCACCTTCCTCTTAAGGTTTTCCATCACCCTCTCGAAAGGGTACATCCATCTGTATTGAACTGGACCCCCAACACGAGCTTCATAGGGAAGATGGATTTATAAATACTCCATGGAGTCAAAAAAACCAGGTGGGAATATTTTTTCCAGTTTACACGTGATCTCTATGATGTTCTTCTCAAGTACAGACATGTACTTCTCATTTAATGATTTTGAACATAAGTCGTTGAAGAAATGACTAAGATCCGTCAAAGCATCCCATAATGGTTTATCAAGCAGATCCCGAAATGCTATAGGCATGAGTCTCTCCATGAACACATGACAGTCATAACTCTTCATCCCTTGCAATTTCCCACCCGTAACACACCTTGCAATGTTTGACGCATATCCATCTGATAGTTTCAGAGACTTAACCCATATGCACACATCTTCAACTTGCTTTTTGGATAATGTGTACCTTGCATGCGGTTTGACAATCTTACCATTAGGAGATTCTTAAAGTTCTAATCCAAGATACTTACAAATATCTTTTATGTCCTAACGTGCCTTATCGTTATCTTTTGTCTTCCCCATAACATTCATCACAATGTTAAACACACTGTCAAATACATTCTTCTCAATATGCATCACATCTAGATTATGACGAATCAAATTTGTAGACCAATAAGGCAGTTCCCAAAAGATGCTTCTCCGAACCCAGTTATGAGATTTGCCAAACCCATTGATTATGTTTGTGGCATCAATCTTACCAAATGGGATAACCGAAAATCTTATCACATTATCTCGCATCTCCGTTCCCGACAATTGCGGTGCAGGCATATCATTGTCTACTTTCCCTTTCCTGAAGTGTTCTCTATTTCTTCGAAATGGGTGATCTACCGGTAAGAAACGACGATGACAGTCAGACCAACAAGGCTTTCGACCTTTTGATAGATTAAATGACTTTGTATGCTCCATACAATATGGAAAAGCCAACTTCACGTGTGTACTCCATCCAGCTAACATACCATAAGCTGAGAAGTCACTTATAGTCCACATAACCGCTGCCCTAAGGTTGAAATTTGTTTTCGTTGCAACATCCCAAGTCTATACTCCATCCTCCCACAATACCTTCAACTCGTCTATAATAGGTCTCAAATAAACATCTAAGTTCTTTCCAGGACTCTTAGGACTAGGAACCACGAGTGAAAGAAACAAGTATGGTTGTTTCATACACATCCAAGGAGGCAAGTTGTACGGAGTAACAATCACAGGCCAACATGAGTACGAAGCAATTTGAGTGGCCAAACGGATTGTAACCATCGGTGGACAATCCAAGCCTCACATTTCTAGGTTCCAATGCAAACCTAGGATGTGCTAAGTTGAAATCTTTCCAAGCCTGTCCATCTGCGGGATGATTTAGTTCTCCATCTTTAGCTGGAGATTTCGTATGCCAACTCATATGTTTAGCTGTTCTTGAAGACATGTACAATTTTTTTAGTCGATGTGTTATTGGAAAATACCTTAGAATCTTAAACGGTATACTTGATTTTTTTGTAGTCAGACCCTCTTTATTAGGCCTAAATAGATCATGACTGCAAAACGTGCACCTTGTCATCTGTTCATTTTCCTTATAAAACAACATGCAATTGTTGGGACATGCATTGATCTTTTGGTATCCAAGACCCAACTTCTTCACCATTTTCTTACAAAAGTAATAGTTACCAGGAAATTTCTCACCACCAGGCAACATACTCTTAATGGCCTTCAAGAGTGACTTAAAACACACATGGCTCATGTTGTGATCAGCCTTGATGTTAAGTAATGTCGCCACTGCAGACAATGTAGTGTGTTTGGTGCAACCATGCCACAATGGCTCGCTACCCTCATCTAACAACTTAAAGAAGTCTTTGGCATCAGAATTCATAGGTTGCTCTCTGCCTTGTTCCCAATCAAAATCTGGCCCTACAATATCATGAACCATTTCATTCATACGATGAGTACTTGTGAGGGCCCCGAATTCGAGGTCCTGTATCACTGCGGATCCGGTTCGATCATTCTAACACTATTACTATTTTTGCGGAAGATATAAACATAAATTATTTATACAATACATTACACACTATTCCCCAAGGTCGAGTAACTTTAACTTATACACAATACATAAATTATTTAACTTACAATAACATTATCATCATACATTACTATTACAAATCTAATCGCATACTTAAACTAAAGGTGGGACTATCTTTAACCTTTCCTTGTATCTGACGCGTTTGTCTTAATCTGTAATATTTATCATGATATAGCAAGGGTGAGCATAAGGATTGCCTAATAAGTTTAAGTTCAATAATATAACAATATATCATGATTGAAAGAGTCAGAATAATAAGCTAGCTATAATTCAACAATATAATTGTGAACTAGCAAGAACAAATTTATGTCTGAACAAGTATTATACATGAACAAATATATCTGAACCAACTGGTAATGAAGGTGATCAACCTTTCATACCTGACTTATACATGCAATATGTACAGAGTACAATTCATGGCAACCAGCAATGATTAACCATAAACTTATCCGAATGAAACACTCTTAGTAGAGTTCAGTAAAAACAAACTTGCCTGAACCGTTGATTACCGCTACGCAATTTAAATCGCTTTATCCGAAAACCTAATATTAGTAATATAGATCTCCAATATTAGAATAATATCATCACAATAAAATACTATTATATATATAGATATATATGGAATAACCTAAACACATAATACATAACACATAATAACCCTATCAGTCTACAACACACATAAAACTCGGTATCAGATCAAACTATTTCAATGTGACTTGAACCCGACAAAATTCTAACATCCCGACGGTCTAGTTGGACTTTTATCGAGTCTAAGTTTAATTAAACTCTGACTAAACACTTAACCATTATCTACGATAATTTTAATAACAGTCAAAATATTTTTCGTAAGCTCGTAATAATTTTTAAATAATTATTACTATTTATCTTGAATTTTCAATCATTAATAATGTATTTAAATGAATTAAATACCACATAATTCTTTTATCATTAATATCTATTCATCATCAAATATTAATGAAATATATGTCATAATATTATAATATATTTATAATATCATAAAGTATTTTTAATACTTTAAAATCATATTTATATGATTTTAAACACTTAAATTCATTATCCGATATAATTGCTTTTAATATTAAAATATTAATATTTTCATGACAAAATATCAAAAGTTATATTTTATAACTTAAAATATTTTTATAATACTTATATCATTTTCATATGATTTTTAAATCATTTATTCTATTTTTCCATAATTTATTTAATATAGTTATTAAATAAACTAATTATCATTAATATTGATTAATTAATGAAATTCATCCTAAAATATTAAAAGTCACTTAAAAAATATTTTATTATAACATAATATTATTTTTCATGATTTTTTATGTATTTAAATCATTTTTAAATAATTTGTTTAATATTATAATTAAATAAATTAAATACCATTTATATTCCAAAAATATTAAATATTTATGAAATATACTCAAAATAATTAAAAACTATTTTTAGAATTTAAAATAATTTTTCAGAATTTATTTAGTATTTTTAATAATTAAAAACCATTTAATTCGATTTATTTAATTAAAATATTAATTTCCAGAAAATAATAATTACAAAAAGGCCCTATAGCGACAGAACCATCGCTATAGGTGTTCTTGAGTGTTTTTAGTGTTCTTCGTCAGTTTTCCGGTTGCCACTTTGACCATAAATTTCTATACGTTCCTAATGTATTCTGAGTTTGTTCTTGTTTTAATAGTGTAGTACTAATGTAGTAATACAATCCTAAATCAATTTCATGACCAACGAACATCATATACGCAAGATCTAAGCTACAAAATATGTTGTCAGACATGTTCTTTCAGTTTCGGGTTTTTGAAACTCAAGCGATCTTGAGGTCCTACTTTGATCCTTTTATATCTTTGATTCTAGGAATGTTCTATGTGCTCCATGAATTCCAACGTGTAGTAGAGGTGTCATGGTAGAATAACATACTATCATTTCTGTCTAACATCAAAACATATAAGAGATCCAAGCCGGTCAAACACTGACAGAAAATCGTTCATGAAGATTTCTGGGTTTTCCAGAAATCTGCAAAAATAGCCGGTCAACCATACTTTGACCCATCCAAGCTTTGATTCCATGTAATATCTGTGAGTTCTAGATGCATACATATGAAGCCTACATGTCAAAGAACAACTTTAATACAACAACATGGCTAACACACTTAACAAACGTAAGATCAAAGGCTTCAAAAACTTGTCAGATCGCTTGGAAACATTCTGGGTTGCCCAGAACTTGCTTTCCGTGAACGGTCAACGCGGTTTGACCGCTTGTAACAGGTAATCTAGACATGCTACAACCTTTATTCCAGTTTCAGATCATAGTCCTCATGTCATAGAACAGATCCAAAACATAAAACACACAAATAAGTTAACACGTAAAGATCTAAGGGCTATAACATTCGACTGTCAGACCACTTTGTTAATCATTTCCAGATTTTCAAAAATGCTAGATTCGAGGACTTTGATGTTATGGATCTTGGATTTTACAACCCAGATCACTTATAGACACTTTCTAACACATCTTTAAACAACAACTAACATTAAACAACATAAGATCAAAGGATTTCGAAATTTTAGGGTTCTTACCACTTTGAGCCTTGATCTATGATTCTGAATTTTGGGATTTGTTCTTGGTGTTTTATTACATGATCTTGGCTCATCCTATCACTCTCTCTCACTTCCCATTCCTGAAATATAGAGAGAGAAAAGGTTGGGCAAAAATGAAAAGTCAAGTAAAACTTTCTCTCTCCTTATAATTTATATAATTTGATGATACATGCACATGGCTGATCTTTGCTGCTGAGATGTGAGATATAAGTCATGAGCTAGGGCTAGGATTGGTCCAACCACTACACTAGAACAACTATTGCAAGCTAAGTCACAATAATGCAATAAAGGGCAAAAATGTCATTTCGCATACTAAATTAATGGCATTCTTGTCAATTAGCCAAACCTTTAGGGTTTAGGGTTTGGGTTAGGGTTTAGGGTTTGAAACCCTTAGGTTTTGAAAAAATTGATTTTTGGATTTCTAAATTAGGTTTTCAAAAATAGAAAATTAATATTTCTAAATTATAATTAGAATTTTCTAATTATATTAAAATTTCTTAATCAAAAATTAAATCTTGCTAATTAGGATTAACATTTCCTAATTACAATCGCTAATTAAGCAATTAAGGTCAAAATGGTCTTTAGGATTTATAAACCACTACTTAGGATTTCTAATAGAAAAATATTTTTCTAATTTAGAAATTAAATTTTTGTAACTAGCTAGATTAGGGTTTTCTAATTACTTAACTTGAAATTAGGATTACGGTTTTCTAATTAACATTACAATTATTAAATTAACACTTAGGTTTTCCCTATTTATAAATTAGGATTTCTTATCCCGAAATTAGGGTTTTCTAAATTTGAAATTAGGGTTTGCTAATTAATTAAGCTTTACCCTAATTAATATTCTAATATATAGCACTTAAGCAATATAATAATCATTTAAGTTCCCAGATTAGGGTTTCATACATCGAATTAGGGTTTCGAATTTCCAGAACTAAAATTAGGGTTTTTAGAACTGGTTTCTAGGTTTCCTTTTTAATCGCCAGGGTTTTCTAACCGAATGTTGACGTTCTTAATATATACTTAGGGTTTGTTACAGATATCGTTTATTTGGTCAACCCTTGACCCTTAACCACATACTGTACACATATACAACCATATACACATAACATTTTCACGTATTTTTTAATCCTGAATAATTCACCTAAATCCTACACAGAATTTTGAAATCCTCAAAATTCCATCTTAAAAATATCAAACGCATACACTAATTTTCTGTCTAGGTTCTAATTTTGAACCTTAAATTAATTAATAAAAATTTTAAAAAAATATTCAAAATTCTCGGGTTGTCACATTCACCCCTTCTTCTAAAAATTTTGTCCCCGAAATTTACCTTACACCTTACACCATACACTATACACACACAGCATCACATGCTACCCAATACACCACTCATAAGAGTAAAAATTTTCAATTTTTGCTGAGGAGTCATATAGACTATTTGTTTGTCATATTCGCAAAGGTTATACGGAAATTCATCCACAAACCGTCATAACTTACAGACACAAAGGGTGATTAGCCCGATATGCCCTGTACTGGCCATGTACTGATTTTCTCTGTTTCTCTTCACTGCCATAGGCACAAAATTCTACCTCAGTCTTATTGGATTCCGCACCAAAACAATTTGGTTCGGGAAATTTCTTTCAATGAACACTTAGAGTTTTCATAAACTTTAGTCTAGCTGAATTGAATAGCATAGACTCATATCAATAATTTAATTCAATCGAATTATTTAAGTGTAGCCAAACCCCGTTGGCAAATTAAAATTTTTGAAAATATTTTTGAGAATGACGTCATAATACCGTACTGTATTAACAGTCCGTTTGAGGATGTCGTCATCGAGTGACTTTGTCATAACACATCATACAATAGTGGAACAATGATTTTCAGATCGAATTCGCACTAAGTATTCCTGTATTTACAACTCTATCAACTTTTATCATCTCTGCACCAGGTTACATGGTATATGAGTGATAAATAAAATAAATTTTGATATTTCAAATCATTTGCGTTTAGCTGGAATAAGTAGCATAGACTATTCTTTAAACCGTTTCAAAAATGATTACGAGTCTATATATTTTTTTTTCAAAAGCACATAGTGCGTATTTAGCTTGATGTCAAAATTTCAAGTCTAGCATAGCTAGGAGTTTTGGAAAACTTATGTCTCCACTAACAATCATTTGCTTAACAATCTATCTGTTGCTATTATCATCAATATTTTGTTTACACACAACTATACCCAGTTCGTAAAACCACACTTATGAGTCCATAAATTGCCACAATCATATGAGTTTAAGAACTTATCCTAGTCTGACCTTTGGCGTCCATTCGCTGAGGGGTTCATAAATATTTCATATAACTATGAGTTAAGCATGTCACATAAGTATGAATTTTAAGAACTCGTACTTAATCTTATATCCTCAACCTATGACCTATCTATCTGTTCTACATATGAGAAAGGAATCACCCTCTTAACATGCATATATATGCATATAGCAAATAAGCGATGATTACACAAACATTTCATAATCCCCACTTAATCCTAATCCCCTTCTCAATACGAATTTCATTCAACTCGTATTCATAATCCTTTCCTGTATCTGTATTAATTCACACAACAATCTTGCTGTAAACTTTCCAATCATCAAATTGATTCTTATCTCTGCTATCACTTTATCAGATCACGGAGTGATCTCATCGTATATGTTACGATTTATTTCTATGTCTTTATCGTTTGTTTTACGATCTCCTATCTTTGTACTTTCAGTCTTTTAGACTCGATCTATTCACCACTACTGTTCAACTTTATTATCAGAGTTAGGGAACTCTGTATCTTATAACTCGCCGAGATTCGTCTTTGAATATTACGGACCAACTAACTCTATTTGAGTTAGTACTTATCTTAATCACTGCGGTTATTAGTCTCAGGTATTCCTACCTAAGGTTCATAACCTACAACTTTGATACCAACTGTGAGGGCCTCGAATCCGAGGTCCCGAATCACCGCGGATCTGGTTCAATCATTCTAACACTATTACTATTTTTGCGAAAGATATAAACATAAATTGTTTATACAATACATTACACACTATTCCCCAAGGTCGAGTAACCTTAACTTATACACAATACATAATTTATTTAAGTTACAATAACATTATCATCCTACATTACTATTACAAATCTAATCGCATACGTAAACTAAAGCTGGGACTATCTTTAACCTTTTCTTATATATCCGACGCGTTCGTCTTAATCTGCAATGTTTATCATGATATAGCAAAGGTGAGCATAAGGATTGCCCAACAAGTTTAAGTTCAATAATATAACGATATATCATGATTAAAAGAGTCAGAATAATAAGCTAACTATAATTCAACAATATAATTGTGAACTAGCAAGAACAAATTTATGACTAAACAAGTATTATACATGAACAAATATATCTGAACCAACTGGTAATGAAGGTGATCAGCCTTTCATACCTGACTTATACATGCAATATGTACAGTAGTACAATTCATGGCAACCAAAGAATGATTAACCATAAGCTTATCCGAATGAAACACTCTTTAGTAGGTTAAGTAAAAACAAACTTGCTGAACTGCATTGATTATTAAGCTACGCAATTTATATCGCTTTATCCAAGACCTAATATTAGTAATATAGATCTCCAATATTAGAATAATATCATCACAATATAATACTATTATATATATATATATATACATGGAATAACCTAAACACATAATACATAACACATAACCCTATCGATCTATAACACACATAAAAATCCAGATTAGGTCAAACTATTTCAATTTTGACTTGAACTCCGATAAAATTATAAAATCCCGACTGATTACTAGTGGGACTTTTATCGAGTCTAAGTTTAATTAAACTCGACTAAACACTTAACCATTATCTACGATAATTTTAATAACAATCGAAAATATTTTTCGTAGCTTCGTAATAATTTTTAAATAATTATTACTATTTATCTTGAATTTTCAATCATTAATACGTATTTAAATGAATTAAATACCACATAATTCTTTTATCATTAATATCTATTCATCATCAAATATTAATGAAATACATACGCTCATAATATTATAATATATTTATAATATCATAAAGTATTTTAATACTTTAAAATCATATTTATATGATTTTAAACACTTAAATTCATTATCCGATAATTGCTTTTAATATTACAATATTAATATTTTCATGACAAAAAATCAAAAGTTATATTTTATAACTTAAAATATTTTTATAATACTTAAATCATTTTCATATGATTTTTAAATCATTTATTCTATTTTTCCATAATTTATTTAATATAGTTATTAAATAAACTAATTATCATTAATATTAATTAATTAATGAAATTCATCCTAAAATATTAAAAGTCACTAAAATAACTTAAAATATTTTATTATAACATAATATTATTTTTCATTATTTTTTATGTATTTACATCATTTTTAAATAATTTATTTAATATTATAATTAAATAAATTAAATACCATTTATATTCCAAAATATTAAATATTTATGAAATATACTCAAAATAATTAAAAACTATTTTTCGAATTTAAAATAATTTTTCGAAATTTATTTAGTATTTTTAATAATTAAAACTATTTAATTTGATTTATTTAATTAAAATATTAATTTTCGGAAAATAATAATTACAAAAAAGGCCCTATAATGCTAATAGCAAAATCGCTATAGGTGTTCTCGTGTGTTTTTCGTCAGCTTTTTTACCGCCACTTTGACCATAAATTTCTATATCGTTCTTCTAATGTATTCGAGCTTGTTCATGTTTTTAATAGTGTAGTACTAATGTAGTAATACAATCCTAAATCAATTTCATGACCAATCTAACATCATATACGCAAGATCTAAGCTACAAAATATGTTGTCGGACATGTTCTTGAGTTTCGGTTTTCCGTAAACTCAAGCAATCAATATGAAGGTCCCTACTTTATGACCTTTATATCTTTGATTCTAGGAATGTTTTATGTGCTCCATGAATTCCAACGTGTAGTAGAGGTGTCATGGTAGAATAACATACTATCATTTCGCATCAACATCAAAACATATAAGAGATCCAAGCCACCAAACATTGATGTAAAAATCGCATGAAAGATTTCGGGTTTTCCGAAATCAAGAAAATAAATCGGTCGACAACCATACTTTGACCCATCCTAGCTTTGATTCCATGTATTATCTGTGAGTTCTAGATGCATACATATGAAGCCTACATGTCAGAGAACAACTTTAATACAACAACATGGCTAACACACTTAACAAACGTAAGATCAAAGGCTTCAAAAACTTGTCAGATCGCCTGGAAACATTCTGGGTTGCCCAGAACTTGCTTTCCGTGAACGGTCAACGCGGTTTGACCGCTTGTAACAGGTAATCTAGACATGCTACAACCTTGATTCCAGTTTCAGATCATAGTCCTCATGTCATAGAACAGATCCAAAACATAAAACACACAAATAAGTTAACACGTAAAGATCTAAGGGCTATGACATTCGACTGTCAGACCACTTTGTTCATCATTTCCAGATTTTCAAAAATGCTAGATTCGAGGACTTTGATGTTATGGATCTGGGATTTTACAACCCAGATCACTTATAGACACCTTCTAACACATCTTTAAACAACAACTAACATTAAACAACATAAGATCAAAGGATTTCGAAATTTTAGGGTTCTTACCACTTTGAGCCTTGATCTATGATTCTGACTTTTGGGATTTGTTCTTGGTGTTTTATTACATGATCTTGGCTCATCCTATCACTCTCTCTCATTTCCCATTCCCGAAATATAGAGAGAGAAAAGGTTGGGCAAAAATGAAAAGTCAAGTAAAGCTTTCTCTCTCCTTATAATTTATATAATTTGATGATACATGCACATGGCTGATCTTTCCTGCTGAGATGTGAGATATAAGTCATGAGCTAGGGCTAGGGTTGGTCCAACCACTACACTAGAATAACTCTTGCAAGCTAAGTCACAATAATGCAACAAAGGGTAAAAACGTCATTTCGCATACTAAATTAATGGCATTCTTGTCAATTAGTATTAGGGTTTAGGGTTTGGGTTAGGGTTTAGGGTTTAAAACCCTTAGGGTTTGAAAAATTTGATTTTTGGATTTCTAAATTAGGTTTTCAAAAATAGAAAATTAATATATCTAAATTATAATTAGAATTTTCTAATTACATTAAAATTTCTTAATCACAAATTAAATCTTGCTAATTAGGATTAACATTTCCTAATTACAATCGCTAATTAAGCAATTAGGGTCAAAATGGTCATTAGGATTTATAAACCACTAATTAGGGTTTCTAATAGAAAAATATTTTTCTAATTTAGAAATTAAATTTTCGTAACTAGCTAGATTAGGGTTTTCTAATTACTTAACTTGAAATTAGGATTAGGGTTTCCTAATTAACATCTCGAAATTAGGGTTTTCTAAATTTGAAATTAGGGTTTGCTAATTAATTAAGCTTTACCCTAATTAATATTCTAATATATAACACTTAAGTAATATAATAATCATTTAAGTTCCCAGATTAGGGTTTCATACATCGAATTAGGGTTTCGAATTTTCGGAACTAAAATTAAGGTTTTCAGAACCGGTTTCTAGGGTTCCTTGTTAATCGCCAGGGTTTTCTAGCCGAACGTTGACGTTCTTAATATATACTTAGGGTTTGTTATAGATATCGTTTATCTGGTTAACCCTTGACCCTTAACCACATACTATACACATATACAACCATATACATAGAACATTTTCACGCATTTTTTTAATCCTGAATAATTCACCTAAATCCTTCACAGAATTTTGAAATCCTCAAAATTCCATCTTCAAAATATCAAACGCATACACTAATTTTCTATCCAGGTTCTATTTTTGAATCTTAAATCAATTAATAAAAATTTTAAAAAAATATTCAAAATTCTCGGGTTGTCACAGTACTACTACCCGGATTGTGTACTTCTGTGATGCCACCACCTCTTCTCTGCCCATGTGCCCACCAGCATTCTTTGTAATTTCTCATGAACCCAGAAACAAGTAAATGATAGTTTATCACGTCTCTGTCCATATAATTTACATTCTTACACTTCAAACATGGACATCGTATCTGCGACTTACGATTCATACATTCCGGTGACTATCGCGATACTCCAAAAACACCGCAACCCATTCTAAATTCAACAGAAGCACTATCTCGGCACTTGACTTTCGTCGTGCCATCCAACTACGGTCTGAATAGAGGTCCATGATTGCACGGTACCTACTACAGACAACATTATAAATGTTAACATATGACTTGAGCATACTTGTAACCATATGACTTGAGCATACTTGTAAGCATACATATGATTAACATTTAAGCATACTTGTAAGCATATGACTTGAGAGCATACTTGTAATCATATGACTTGAGTATACTTGTAAGCATATGATTAACTAAATAAATGCTACTTAGTTTAATAGTTATATTATATTATATCATATTATTTTATTTTAATTTGTTTTTATTTGTTAGTTAAAAACTAAGTAAATAGAACTTATGAAGAGGTTCCCTTTCTATAATATTTTATGTTTTGGGATATTCACAACTTGGATGCGCAATTTATAGCTTCTATAACATATTGTAGCTTTATTCTTGTATACATAAGTGTTAAATACCCTTGTTTTTTGTTATAGCCAAAACAATCGCTTTATTGACTAAGTGTGTCTAGTTACCTTCTCTGTTGCACTAAGAGTTCCCTAGGACTGCCTATTTTGTCTTAACAGCTGCCCCCCACCCAATAGCTGACCATGCCGACAACCAAGCTTGGCTTGGCCCCATGAGGCTTGGCTAAGCTTGGCGTCGCCTCGCGGCCCCAAGCCCAACCCATCAGCTCCAACATCCCCTTAATAGGCTCTAGTGGATCACTTAGTTTAATAGTTCCATGTTTACTATGATTAGCATATGATTAGCTAGTTAATATTATAAATGTTCACAACAACCCGACCAACACAAAAATTTCACCAGAGTCTCCCGTATAATATGGACTAGCCACATGCACGACGGCATGCATATATGGTCATTTCTAGGCACCCAAGACACAAACCAAGAGAAATATACAAATTCCCAATATAATAAGTATAAGACCCCAACTCATTATTAATGAAATTTAATTTTCTCTATTTATTATTTTGAAATAGTAAGGGTTGATTTGATTAATGTGGATAGTTATGGGTAAAATACGCAAATATTTCAAAATAAGCAAGTGGTTATAAAATATTCATTGTTGTTGAGAATATTCGTTTGTGGTGGAATATTCTTTAAATTTGGGAATATTAAATGCGACGGCGCAGTCTTTTGTGGGCCCCATAACGGAAAGCGATTGGATGAAGAAAACGACAAATATAAGTTGTTTAAAAATAACGGCGTAGTTGTTACCGTTAATACTGTTAAAAATACTCGGCGGTTAAAACACAGTAGCACACGGTATTGCACCAATTATTGATTCTTACGTAAGAAGGCACTACTCAATAATGGTTACAGTAATTACTGTTCAGTATTTTATTGATTTAATAATTGTTGCGTTGATATTTTATATTATGTTGTTTCAATAATTGTCATTACACGGTATTTTTCATTATCGAAGCAATAATTCATATTATCTGAATAATATTATTAGATAACATTATTGGCAATGTCTAGAAAGTTACATCTAAGGAGAGGTTTGGTCACCTAATTGCATGCTACCAAGAAGAGAGAAATTCTTATTGAAAGCCCCACTTTCCTGGAACTACACGGTTGTCAATATTTTGATTCGTAATATTATTTGTGAATAATTAATTATTGATTCATATGATGAGGAAAATATTGATTTTATGTGGATATAGATGGAGAAAATTTTTAATGTGACAATCAATTTGAAAATTGAAATTTTATCTTTTCCGATAAAATAATTCATTTAAATATATTATTATATTTTAATAATATAATAATGATGATATTTTTACGATGAATGTGGGATATATGAGTATATGTGGAGGAGGAGTATTTTTGTTACCAAAAATATTTAAAGCATGTTTTATGTGTCGGTGGACCTCATTTCTTGACTGAAATTTGATTATAGCTTGTAAAATCGCCCGTTTGTGGATTTCGGTCAATTTCTGTTTGGAATTTGGAAAAACTTCCTTCTGCAAAGTTGTAGATAATGGAATTTCCTATAAAATGTTGCGAGATTCGAATTTTCTAACAAAATGGCTATTTATTATGAATTATTGAAGTTCCGAAGCTCCGAAATAATTGATTTTTGGAAGTTTAAAATAATTTAAATAAGAAAAACATTTTTTGTGTTTGGTGGGCATCTTTAACATGTGCTAGAGACTGAATTCAAATGCTTGGATGCGTAGGAAGATGTGGAAAAATAAATAATATTAATTTATTAAATTTTCTACTTTGGTGTTCTAAGCATTTTCCTATAAATAGGGTGCTTAGGTTAGAATTGAAAATCACACCAGAAATCAAGTTTTCTCTCTATATTATCGATCGTATTCTTGTGAGTATTTTGAGTATTGCTATACGGTGCAAGTTCAAGTCATAGCCTATATCCGATGTTTCAGCTAGAAGTACTGATCTTTCAAGGTAAGGGATATTATTTTTTTTTCGTAATGATATTATTTCTTCAATATCATTATCTTTGAAATATTGATATGAAGTTTTTATCAAATTTGGAACTTTTGGTGTCTGAGTTACTATTCACGTGTACTACTGCACTATTCACGATACTGACTTATTCATGAATACTAAGACTATTCATCGAAAAATGAAAATTTTCCTTTTAAATAAAAAATATCTATTGTGGATACTAGCTTTGATTGTATCCATGTTTTGATCATTCTTGAATTTTACACCACTATGATTATTTTTGAGGTATTTTTGGACATGGATAAAACAAAGTACACTAATCCTTAATCCTTAATCCTTGTCATTTTGTTTCAATTGGATTCGTTTCTTTAAAAATTTTTCATCATCCTCGGTCTTAAATGATGATATTATTGAATATCTTTGGCACGTAGTGCGAAGATGAATGATTTACGATGAATATCTTTGGCCCGTAGTGCAAAGATGAACAGTGTTTAGATAAACATGACCAATCGATGAAATATCTTTGGCTTTTGTAGTGCAAAGATGAATATTTGATTCGGATATATATTGATTGATTTTACGGGATAAAAGATAGACGATGAACTTTTAAATTCATACATAGAAGATAGTAGTTTGCATTCTCTACTTAACTCTTCTAATTAATTATTATTTTCGCTGCGAATATTGATTTAAAACTTGTTGTCTATTGTATTCTATTAGATTTTTCCCTGTTGAAGGCTAACGATAATTTGTTGTATATTATCTTAGTCATAATAGTCTTTACTGGGCTAGTTGAGCTCACCTTTTTCCTTTTTGTTCCATTTTTCTTCTCAGGATGCGAGAATATAGCGAGTACGAGTCGGGGTATGGAATGAGGGTTCTAGAGAGAGTTGTTTAGTAGTCCTCACCATTTTTGAGTATAAATATTGTCTAGAAGATAATATTTGTATTCAAACTCACAGTTTTACTGTTGTAATAATAAAGTTGTTGTTGTTTCTGTACCATGTATTGACAACTCAGAATGGGTGATGTATACCTATTTTGGGGGCGTCACAGTTGGTATCGAGCTTAGGATATGATCTCGGCGGAGATCGGGGAATAGAACTAGGAGGAGAGCGAGTAAATCCTTCGCTAGTGTGTCCTACCTAAGCTTATTTGTTAGTTGGTCAATATATAGGGATATTATGTGATATATTGATTTCCTTAATTAACCCTTGTTTTATGGCGGTGTTTGAGAATGTCGTTGAGAATATTAACAATGGAAATGAGACCGTGGAGCGCTTTGTATTCACCAACGAGGAGAACGTGCAACAGTCGGCAATGTTCCTCCGTGAACAACACCACCGGCGGCGATGATGAACGAGGGATGTTTAGAAGCTTTTTGCGCTCATGCAAAATCGACGAGGAGACTCGTGTTCAAAATACTGAGGAGAAATGATAGCAATTCACGGGTTGTCACAAACCAAGCGCTCAAAGAGTTGGGACTACCGAATTTAAGGAAAGCCGATCCGATCATGGCGGAAACATGGGTCAAGCAAATTACCAAGATATTCGATGTCTTGGGATGCACGGAGAGAACAGAAGGTTCCATTCGCCACCTTTATGTTCCGTGGCGAAGCGGAGACTCTTTGGTGGGAGTCTGTGAAGCGTACCCATCCAACCGCACTCAAAGATGTCTTGGGAGACATTTGAAACTATTTAATGACAAATACTTTCTTGAAAGTGTTCGTCATATGAAGGAAGTGGAGTTTATTAGGGATCGAGCGAGAATAACATGACGGTGTCTCGATGACGAGGCAAAGTTTGCGAGTTATCGAGTTTGCACCTCATTTGGTGGAGAATGAGGAACGATATGACGCGATGTTTACGAGAGGTTTGAAACCCGACATACGACAATATCTCATTTCTCATAAATTTTCTCTCTACTCGATGTGTTGTAAGCAGGGCTCAATTATTAGAAGCGAGATAACGAGAGTACGGTCAACCGAGGGACCACACCCGGGATAATAATCGAGATAGCGATCAACAAAACAACGATAACCAAATGGAGAAAGAAAAGAGACGGACAAAAATGGTAACCACTCTGGTGGTAATCATGGCCATGAAAATAGAAGAAGCGAGTCGGGAGGAGATTTTAAAAGAGGAGATTTAACAACGACCATGTGAAGACGACAAAGGTCTTAAGCAAGAATCGGTTTCTAAGGGAGGAGAACAACCACCGGTCATATGCTATAAATGCGGGAAAGAGGGACATATCAGTCCAAACTGTCCACAACAGTTCAAGGTATGCTATAATTGTGGAAAGGAAGGACATATCGCTCGAGATTGTACGGTAGCAAAACCTAGTTCAGCGGGGATGGTGACTCAAAAGACTATCCCAGAAAAGTCAAAGTCAACGGTTCCTGGAAGAGCGTTTGTTGTGAATTGGTCAAAATGCGAGAACCCAAACGAGGTGATCACGGGTAAGCTATTTATAAATTCTTGCGAAGTTTATACCTTACTTGATACCGGTGCTACCCATTCATTTATCTCTCCTGCTTGTGCTCAACGTTTAAACTTGACTCTGGAGAAATTAGACTTTGACCTATCTGTGGAAACTCCGTTAGGAGAAACTTTCATCACATCTACTGTTTATAAATCTTGTTTGATTCAAGTTGGCACCATCACCTTACCTGTTGACCTTATCTCTTTAAAGATACTTCCTTTTGATGTGATTTTAGGGATTGATTGGTTAACTACTCATCATGCCAAAATTGATTATTTTCGTAAGGTTGTTAGTTTTCATATTCCTAACCAACATGTTGTACGAATTCAAGCAACTAAACCATTAAAATCAATCACTGTCATATCTAATCATAAAGCTATTCGTTTATTGAAAAATGGATGTCAAGCTTTCTTAGCCCATGTTATGGATTTGAATAAAGACACGTCAAATTTGAATAATATTCCTGTTGTTATTGACTATCTTGACGTATTTCCTGAAGAACTTCCCGGTCTACCCCCAGAACGTGAAGTTGAATTCTTTATTGATCTTGAACCTGGTACAAAGTCCATTTCTAAAACCCCATATCGAATGGCTCCTATTGAACTTCAGGAGTTAAAGGTCCAACTACAAGAGTTGTTGGACATCGGTTTCATTCGTCCTAGTACATCTCCTTGGGGTGCTCCTGTTTTATTCGTAAAGAAGAAAGACAGTAGTATGCGACTTTGTATTGACTATCGGGAATTGAACCATGTCACCATCAAGAATAGGTATCCTCTACCTCGTATTGATGACTTGTTTGACCAATTCTGAAGGAGCACAATTCTTTTCAAAATCGATCTTCGCTTACGATATCATCACCAAGATTAGAACCGAGGATATTCCAAAGACGCCTTGAAACTCGATGCGGGCATTATGAATTCTTAATCATGTCTTCCTGGATGACTAATGCTCCTGCGACTTTCATGGATATGATGAACCAGAGTATTCAAGGAATATTTGGATCGGTTTGTTGTTATCTTTATTGATGACATCCTCATATATTCAAAAGTCATGAAGATCATGAGCACCATTTGAAGTTTGGTACTCCAAAGGCTTCGTGAAAACAAACTATATGCCAAATTAAAGAAATGCGAATTATGGCTTGAGGAAGTAGCATTTCTTGGGCACGTGGTGTCAAAACATGGAGTATCCGTGGACCCGGTGAAGATTGAAGCAATACAAAGTTGGGAGCAACCAAAGTTAGTGACCGAAGTACGTAGCTTTTTGGGCTTAGTTGGTTATTATCGGAGATTCGTGGAAGGATTTTCTCGAATCGCTACTCCATTAACTCAACTGACTCGGAAAGATATAAAATTTGTATGGAGCGAGGAATGCGAGAAGAGTTTCCAAGAGCTCAAGAGGAGACTCATTTCGGCACCTGTTCTAACAATACCATCTGGTTCGGATGGATTTGTTATCTACAGCGATGCTTCAGGCAAAGGGTTAGGATGTGTTCTCATGCAACGTGGAAAAGTCATAGCCTATGCCTCGCGACAACTTAAAGAATATGAGAGGAATTATCCTACTCATGATCTAGAGTTGGCAGCAGTCGTTTTCGCGCTAAAGATATGGAGGCACTATCTATATGGGGAGAAAGTGGAGATATATCCAGACCATAAAAGCCTTAAATATTTCTTCACCCAAAAAGAACTCAACATGCGGCAGCGACGTTGGCTCGAGCTATTGAAAGACTACGACCACACTATTCAATACCATCCTGGAAAGCGTAACGTGGTAGGCGACGCGTTGAGTAGAAGATCATATGCGGAAATGAGTGCAATGATGTCAAGTATCACGACAGAGCCAACTTTAATAGAAAAAGTTAAGGTTGCTCAAGCCACCGACCCGGAGCTGATGCGTATGAAGAAGAAAGTACAAGAAGGTGCTATTCCAGAAGCGAGAATTGATGAAGAAGGAATACTTCGAGTCCACTCCAGACTTTGTGTCCCTAACGACTCTGATTTAAAGTACAAGATTATGATGGAGGCACACAATACACCATTTGCAATCCATCCTGGAAGTACCAAAATGTATCGTGATCTTCGACATACATTTTGGTGGAACAATATGAAGAGAGTGATTACAAAGTTTATCTCAATGTGTTTAACTTGTCAACGTGAAAAGGCGGAGCATCTAGTACCTAAGGGTCCGTTGCAACCACTTGAGATTCCGAAATGGAAGTGGGAACACATTACCATGGATTTCGTTACGGGTCTTCCTACGGTTTCTCAAGGCATCAATGCTATTTGGGTTATTGTTGATAGATTAACCAAGTCTGCTCATTTCTTGCCGATAATCGGAGACTTATTCCTTGAACGTCTTGCTAGTATATATGTAAATGAGATTGTGAGGTTGCATGGCATGCCAAGATCCATAGTTTTGGATCGTGACCCAAGATTCACTTCAAGATTTTGGGTTAGCTTGCAAAAAGCTATGGGCACGCAGTTCTGATTCGATTCGATTGCATACCATCCTCAAACAGACGGATAATCAGAGAGGACTATTAAAACTCTTAAAGATCTATTAAGACTCTATGTCCTAGACTTCAAGGGCAGTTGGTATAAGTATTTACCATTGGTGGAATTCTCCTACAACAACAGTTATCAGGCAAGTATAGGTGTGGCTCCATTTGAAGCATTATATGGACGAAAGTGTCGCTCTCCAATATGTTGGGATGAGGTGGGTGAAGCAACATTGTTGGGACCCGAAAGTTAAATACGTATGATCACTAAAAAGATCCAAATGATTCGACAATGTATACAAACGGCGCAAAGATCGACAAAAGAGTTATGCGGATCTTCATCGAAAGGACGTGGAATTTAGTATAGGGATCATATATTGTTGCGAGTTGCTCCATGGAAGGGAGTTACAAGATTTGGGAAGAGAGGAAAGCTCAATCCACGATTTATTGGTCCATTTCAAATTCTTGGACCGAGTAGGAAATGTAGCCTATAGACTCGCGTTACCTCAGGTATGTCTCGTGTTCATAATGTGTTTCACATATCTGTACTTCATAAATATGTGAAAGACCCGAACCATGTTATAGAGTTAGAACTTGACGAGATAGCCAAGACTTAACGTAGGAGGAGGTACTGTCAAGATCTTGGATAGGAAGGAGCATGTCCTATCTTGAAAGGTTATACCACAAGTTAAAGTTTTGTGGAGGAATCATGCTATAGAGGAGATGACCTGGGAATTGGAAACGGAAATGAAAGCGAGGTATCCTCACCTTTTGAAACACACAGTACGTCGTCAATTTCGAGGACGAAATTTCATAAGAAGGGAGGTTGTAAGACCCCAACTTATTATTAATGAAATTTAATTTTTTTCTATTTATTATTTTGAAATAGTAAGGGTCGATTTGATTAATGTGGATAGTTATGGGTAAAATACGCAAATATTTCAAAATAAGCAAGTGGTTATAAAATATTCATTGTTGTCGGGGAATATTCGTTTGGTCATGGAATATTCTTCATTGTCGGGGAATATTCGCAATGCAATGGCAATCTTTTGTGGGCCCCATAACTGAAAAGCGATTAGATGAAGAAAACGACAAATATAAGTTGTTTAAAAATAACTGCGTAGTTATTCTGAATTAATATTGTTAAAAATACTCGGCGGTTAAAACACCAGTAGCACACGCAGATATTGCACCAATTATTGATTCTTACGTGAAAGGCACTACTCAATAATGGTTACGATAATTCTTGCTTCAAAGATTTTATTGATTTAATAATTCTTTGCGTTGATATTTTATATTCTTTGTTGTTTCAATAATTGTCATTACACGATATTTTCATTATCGAAGCAATAATTCATATTATCTGAATAATATTATTAGATAACATTATTGGCAATGTCTAGAAAGTTACATCTAAGGAGAGGTTTGGCCACCTAATTGGGCGCCAAGAAGGAGAAATTCTTATTGAAAGCCCCTCTTTCCTGAGGAACTACACGGTTGTCAATATTTTGATTACGTAATATTATTTGTGAATAATTAATTATTGATTCATATGATGAGGAAAATATTGATTTTATGTGGATATAGATGGAGAAAATTTTTAATGTGACAATCATTGAAAATTGAAATTTTATCTTTTACGATAAAATAATTCATTTAAATATATTATTATATTTTAATAATATAATAATGATGATATTTTTACGATGAATGTGGGATATATGAGTATGTGTGGAGGAGGAGTATTTTTGTTACCAAAAATATTTAAAGCATGTTTTATGTGTCGGTGGACCCCATTTCTTGAATGAAATTTGATTATAGCACAGAAAATCGCTTGGTTTGTGGATTTCGGTCAATTTCTAATTGGAATTTGGCAAAACTTCCTTCTGTAAAGTTGTAGATAATGGAATTTCCTATAAAATGTCGCGAGATTCGAATTTTCTGACAAAAGGGCTATTTATTATGAATTATTGAAGTTCCGAAGCTCCGAAATAATTGATTTTTGGAAGTTTAAAATAATTTAAATAAGAAAAACATTTTTTGTGTTTGGTGGGCATCTTTAACATGTGCTAGAGACTGAATTCAAATGCTTGGATGCGTAGGAAGATGTGGAAAAATAAATAATATTAATTTATTAAATTTTCTACTTTGGTGTTCTAAGCATTTTCCTATAAATAGGGTGCTTAGGTTAGAATTGAAAATCACACCAGATACTGAAGTTTTCTCTCTCTATATTATCGAGCGTATTCTTGTGAGTATTTTGAGTATTGCTATACGGTGCAAGTTCAAGTCATAGCCTATATCCGGTGTTTCAGCTAGAAGTACTGATCTTTCAAGGTAAGGGATATTATTTTTTTTTCGTAATGATATTATTTCTTCAATATCATTATCTTTGAAATATTGATCCAAGTTTTTATCAAATTTGGAACTTTTGGTGTCTGAGTTACTTCTTATTCACGATATCTGCACTATTCACGATATCGACACTTATTCACGATTTCAAAGACTATTCATCGAAAAATGAAAATTTTCCTTTTAAATCTAAAATATCTATTGTGGATACTAGCTTTGATTGTATCCATGTTTTGATCATTCTTGAATTTTACACCACTATGATTATTTTTGAGGTATTTTTGGACATGGATAAAACAAAGTACGAATCCTTAATCCTTGTCATTTTGTTTCACTGGATTCGTTTCTTTAAAAATATTTTTCGTCATCCTCAGTCTTAAATGATGATATTAATGAATATCTTTGGCCTGTAGTGTGAAGATGAATGATTTCTGATGAATATCTTTGGCCCGTAGTGCAAAGATGAACAGGTGTTTAGATGAACATGACCAACTGATGAATATCTTTGGCCTGTAGTGCAAAGATGAATATTTGATTCCAAATATATATTGATTGATGTTACAGGGATAAAAGATAGACGATGAACTTTTAAATTCATACATAGAAGATAATAGTTTGCATTCTCTACTTAACTCTTCTAATGAATTATTATTTCCGTTGCGAATATTGATTTAAAACTTGTTGTCTATTGTATTCTATTAGATTTTTCCCTGTTGAAGACTAACGATAATTTGTTGTATATTATCTTAGTCATAATAGTCTTTACTGGGCTAGTTGAGCTCACCTTTTTCCTTTTTGTTCCATTTTTCTTCTCAGGATGCGAGAATATAGCGAGTACGATTCGGGGTATGGAATGAAGGTTCTAGAGAGAGTTGTTTAGTAGTCCTCACCATTTTTGAGTATAGATATTGTCTAGAAGATAATATTTGTATTCAAACTCACAGTTTTACTGTTGTAATAATAAAGTTGTAGTTGTTTCTGTACCATGTATTGACAACTCAGAATGGGTGATGTATACCTATTTTGGGGGCGTCACAATAAGACCAATCATAAACCATAAGTTGAGTCTTATCTATACAATCAAAGAAACAAAAATTGCTACCCTAAGACAAATGTGAAAAGGATTTGCTCCAAGAAAAGGATTTCCCAAAATTAAATATACATTCGTAGTATAGAAAATAACGTCGCATGCAATTTTTAACATGTCATTGCTTATATACTAGAGTATTATACTACTACATTTCTAACAGAATACTAACCGTGTCTTTGGAAAAGTGAAATTTTCCTTAGAAGTTGTCTTTTAGAGATGTATCTCTAATTTGTGGAAGTAATATAATCTGTCGAAGACACATAAGTATGACTGTTTAACTGATTTAATCCCTTCATACAATGTTCAACTTGTCCACTATTCAATGCCAAATTTTAATTCTTTTCCAGTTCTATCAACGTTCCTCCAAAAACCTGTCTACATTTATTTATTATGTATATTATGATAAAAACTAGTTTGATACTTAAATTTTCTTACGAAGTGGAAACCACAGCCACTACCCTTAGGGTATTTCATCTAACCATCAAGTGTACCCCACTAATCAAGCATAGCAGGTAATTCCATAGTAAACTATGTGTGGGTGACCAGAGGATATATTACTTTTGTAGAGTATTGAACACATGACCTATGCTTTGAAAGACCTTTTCAGTAGGGTTTACTATCACTTGAGCTAACAACTTGGGGTTATTGGTTTTATAGTTTATTGATCTCGTCTGTCTTAGTTAAATTATAAGAAAGTAAGAATAGTTTTATGAGTACTTGAAGGTAGATAAAATTGGTTAAGAAGTACATCCTTGTCAATGAAGGAGTACTCAAAGAGGAAGACAAAAAGATGGCTGCTGAAAAGGAACTATCCAAAGAAAGCCAAAATGACATAGCTCAAGTTGAGGGGGAGATGCCTGAAGTTCTCACCATAGAAAATGCTTTAGCTGAGGGGGAGCTACCAGTCCTACAGATGGATGATCATGTTGAGGGGTAGCATCATGATATCCCCATGACAGAAAAAGTTGCTCCTGCAGAAAATGAGGGAGAGCCAGAGCAATAACAAAATAAAGTCATTGATATAGTTGAATCCTTGAACGAAGACAAAGAAGAGGAAGAAGATGAAGAAGTCGAGATCATAGCTGTGGGCTGTAATGGGTATAAAAAAGCTAACTACGAGCAGATGTTCTCCTATCTACCCATAATGCCTTTTCATCAAGCTCAAATTCTAAACTCCTGGAATCATATATTTTGGAGCTTCAAAGAATATCCAGCCATCTATGTGCTAGCTCGTGGATTCCCAGGAAACTTTAACTTTGCCAAACAGCTGATAACAAATGGTCCCTCTTCAAGGATGGTGCATGAGGTATTATTTGTCCCAATCTTGTTCAGAGTTAATCACTATCCACTATCTTTCTTCAGTCAATTTTATGAATTTCCAAGCTGGTTGGAAGTGGTCCTAAACCCACTAAGTCAATTCCCAGTTACAGAATCCCAAAACTCTGAAACTGATGAACCAAATGTGCCCAACTTCATATTGATCCCAACTCCCATCATCTCTACGAGTGCTGACTCTAGCCCCATCGTAGAGTCCCAGGCTCAAATCGTAGAGCCACCCACTCCAGACACCCAAAAATAGGCCCCTCCATCAGATATTCCCTCTTCGTCAACCAATGAATACTTCAACCTTGATCTTGACCTCTACTCCTTGCGAGATCAATACAAGAGAGCATCCCTTCCTCCATACATTCTACAATTCAGCGAACTCCTGTAATATCTGGCTACCAAAGCTGAGTTGACAGAAGTGTCGAAGAAAGTGATTAAGGACATCGATGATAGTCTTGAAGCTCACACATAACTCATTCACCTAAGACTAACAAAGATGATAAGTGCTACAAATAATCTCCCAAACACCCTAAACTCTGAGCTTACAAAGAAGCTGAGGGAGATCATCAAGGAAATAGTCAAGAGCATAAAGGAAAAGGATGATATTCACTTTCTAGCAGCTAAAAGACATAGAGATGTTGTTCTTGCATTACAGAACACTCAAGAAGCCCATAATAAACTTATGTTGGAGAGCATCATCAATCTGCAAACTGCCGTCAAAGAGTTTCAACAATTCTACGTCAACCAAGGTCAGCAAACTGACAATGTTCTAACCGTCCTCCGACACAAGGAAGCTCGATCTGATGCTCTGATCAAAGAGAATCGAAAGGACATTGCTCAAACAAAAAGCCAACTCAACGAGCTCGTCCAAGGAGTGACTCGCCTTTCCGAAGACATTTGAACCCTTGATGTGACATAAAGGGGGAGAATAAAGGAAAAGGAGATCAAGGCAAGGGCAAAGGCAGAAGACAATTCCAAACTCAATCCTCAAGGAGTCCTCCTATAAGGCAGACTCACCAACAGACTCCACGATCCGGCCATCAAACTCAACGATCTGATCAGCAGGAAGTTTTAATGGCTCAGCTAATAAGGAGTCTAGGGCTAGCTACCAGCTCACAAAATGTGACCACCACATGCCTTAGAATGCCAATTGGAGATCCTGCATTCATGAATAGACATGATCGCAATCTTAGGCTAAGCCCAAGTGAGCTGGAAGATCTAGCCAGGAGGGATGAAGCAAGCAGGAAAAGAAGAGCTGAGGAGTATGCCAATCCTCCACGTAAAAGATCAAAGAAATAGAGATAAGTTAAAATTTAAATTCTTATTGATGTAAAGCTTGATTGTAATATCTATTCTTCAAACATCAATAAATTCATGCTTATTCTCTAGAAATTTCAGCTGCTCACTAAAATATTAAGTCATATTTACTTACCTGCAAATGCATCTAGAAACTAATAATCATGACAACAAAATCTCCTTGTTTATGTCAACATCAAATAGGGGGAGATTGTTGGGAGAGTGCATATTTTGATTTGATGTTTAAAGTAAATACTCATGATTATATGTAAAGTCCCTCAAAGAATATTTGTACAAGGACTTAGTGATAGATCAAATTTGTTAGGTTGATCTAAACTCTTAATGTGTATCATTCTGTAAATGAATGTATAGATAAAGAGATCAAAGTTGTTAGGTTGATCTTGAGATGTAATAGATAGGCTTCGAAGAGATCGTAGTGTATCAAGCTGATCAAGATTACAGAAGCCAAGGTAGAAACGTAGAGCATCGAGGATCGTAGTGTGTCTGCCTTGAAGGACCTCGTCAAAAATCGTAGAGTGGTCTCAACGTTTGCCGAGCCAACTCAGAGATCTTAGTGTGCTCTTGGAAATGTAGAGCTTGCAAAACAAGCAAGTGAAGATTGTAATGTGCAAGTCTTTAAGAGAAATCGTAGTGCTCTTATTTGATAGCATCAGACCAAGCACCAAGGTGACAAGACACCACGATCTGGATCGTAGAGTATCATCTACCTTGTGTCAGAAGCATCGAGCCCTACCTTTTGTTTGGAGACAAATTCCAACAAATGTGGAATGGGTTTTAAATGTCGAAGTCCTCACCAGTCCCAACGGTACAAAAGATATCCTTAATATACAATAAAAGAAACGTATTGAAGAAGCTAAGGAAAGGACCATAGGACAGAGGAAAACACCTTTTTAGGTGTTAGGTGAGAAAGCAGTTAGCTGTGTCAGTGGGCCAGAATGCAAGTCAGAAGGTGTGCAGAAAAGTCTCCATCAAAGCTTAGAAATGTCAAACGCATTTAATTCTTCAACAAAAGCTTCAACGGATAGATTTCAAAGATCATATATATGCAGAACACGTGCAGATGAAAAGAAAGCAAGCATTGAATAAAACGCACAAGAACACTCAACGCTCAACTATACGATCATGAGAAAAAGAGAAAGATTGCTCAGCTACTCAGTTCTTTTGAACAAGTGCTTAACAACAACTGAGTAGCACCAACCCAGAACTCAACAACTACCAATTAACTGAAGTAAGAGTTCCAAGTCAGAAGGACTTGAAGAGTTCTAAGTGAACTGTGAAGAACCAAGTCTGCTAGACTTGAAGAATTCAAAGAGTGAACTAAGAAGTGCCTAGATCTGGCCGGTCTAGAAGAATCAGAGATTCGTAAAGTGTAAAAGACATCCTTAGTGGATTTCCTACTCGAGGAGTAGAAGAGTGGACTAGGAGCTTTAAGTGCTGTGAACCACTTAAAACTGTTGTGTCTATTACATTCTTACTATAACTACAATAACTGCTATAACTGCCTCACTCTCACAAATTCACTATATCTTAAGGGAGATTAAAACAAATATTAATTCCGTTGTGTTTTAATCATTATCAACTAACAAGTTAAAATGAAAAGAATTTTAAATATCTATTCACCCCCCCTTCTAGATAACTATTGTGTATTGTGCCTCCGGGAACTAATAGGTCAAATCCACCCAACCCATTCTGAGTCACCAAATACATGGTACAGAAAATAACTACAACTTTATTATTACAATTGTCGTGCAAAATACAACAACACATATGTTATGAGTTTTGATACAAATATATATCAATTGTGACTCTCATCCCAACCTTGGATAACACGTCACAATGGCACCTTACATAAAGGTACAGCCAATAACTATTTTTGAAATTAAAATCTTTGGAAAATGCTCAAGGAAACCTTCGTACATAGGAGGCCATGCATCTTAGTTATAATAAATATCATATGACTGGATAATTATCCTTGGTTGACCCAATATACCCCAAAGAAAAACGAGAAGATTGCTATCATGTTCTTTCCAATAGTGAGTCTTCTCTTGACATATAATTATCTCCATTGTCTCTAATTAAGAAATATATTTCAACCAAACTCCAAGATTTTATAGGTAGTGCTCGTAGATATACTTAGCAAGTGGATGTGCACAACCCTGTCTTATGATAACACAAAGTCGCATGTCATTAGACATCTTGTATGATAGTGGCAAAACAACATTCTAACATTGGGTTCGCCTCACCCTATTTGATTCACCAAATATAACTACTAAATGATGTATAAAATACAACACACTATTCTAAAGTTCTCAATAAAATTATTTCCATAATGTTTAGGGAGAACCTCCACAGCTAGAGACCACTGTTCTATTCTCCTGTTACCCCCGCTCGACCCAGCTACACTTTTTTTACCTGAAAGGAATTGTGAAGCAAAAGGGTGAGCACTACAAGAAAATGGTCTATCAATGATCACGTACGTGAACGAACGATTTGTTCGCCGATAGATATTAGCTAATGACAAGTCGAAATCGGCGATAGTCGTAGCATAAAATATGGTCGCAGGGATGCACATCAGCGACCATTATTAGCGACCGATATATCTGCGACCGCGAATAGCGACCGAATTTGTCATATCGGTCGCTAAGCTGAGTCATCATGTCTCAGAGCCAAAGGCTGATGTGGTCCACGTATCTGCGACCGCTAGCAGTGACCGAAAGCGATCGCTGATACCCTCAAATGCTAGCATGCGGTCGCTGATTCTAAAAAAACTAAAAAATAGCTTTTTGCTGTTTTGCATAATTCCCAAAAAACTGTAACTATAACTACAAAAATGAATGAATATACAAGTACAAGCTTATACTATAACTACAAAAATGATCTAAAGTAGGCACGTCAAGAATCATCGCCTCCTTGATCACCCTGTAATTAACAAAACAATAAAACAAGTTATAAATATAATAACTATGTCGATACTGATATATATTACGATAATATATACAACAAATTAATTTTATACCTCGTCGTCATCCCCATGTTGTCCTGCTGCTGCTGTCGCTACTGCTTCAGCTAACTCTTCAGGATCAAGAGCCCCAGATGCCCGCCCAGTATCTTCAAAAGATTTCGATCTCGACATATAGCTCTCACACAGTTAGCCAAAGTATGAACAGCTGGATGACTCGATGACTGTGAAGACTGGGTAGTAGAGCTGCCTGAGCCACTGAAGGATGGGCGTCGTCATTGTCCTTGACCTTTAATGTAGTTCTTCTTCACAACAGATGCCCTCTCCCATAACTCTTGATTAATAGTCGGACGTGGAGTGCCTTCAAGATAGCGCTCATTTAATAAACGCTTATAAGTATCCTGTCATCATGTTAACAATTAAATAGTTAAAAATAAATTATGTAAGCATTGATAAACAAGATCAAGTTGTTAAAACTTATTACCGCTATTTGGATAGCATCAGGCAGACCATCACGGGTGGCCACATACACATCCAGCCAATGGATAGGTGTACCTTGAGACTGAGACTCCTATACAAAAAATAACACAATATTACTAAGTAAAAATGTAATATATTTTCTAGAATTCATGATTGTAAACATATTAAAACTTGTAAATCGTACCACTCGGCAAAGGATATGTTTTAAGAATCGTGAAATATCGCCACCCTAGTATGTCCCTTTAGCCTTTTTGTCATCGAATTTTTAGGAGGATCCATTAGTGGAGGCGATCTTTCATCTTTTCACCTAGCTCTCACTTTCTCCATTGGGCACACATCTCACCCGTATGGATCGGTGCACCACCAGGGGCTATGCTCGTGCATATAATCCTCTCCCTGGCCTGGATGGTCGATCTCGGCATTGTGAAGGGCTTTTTGTCTTTCTTTATTCAAATTATCTTTGGTGCGGACCACGCACTTCTGCCAGAATAATGTCTGTATCACTGAAGCTTGCGCGTCCTCCCATCTATACCATTTCTACAAATAAAATAACAATAATAACATTACTAAACAATTATCCTTTGAATATTATATTATATGTCATAATTAAAAAAATATACGTGAAATTCATCCCAAACAGCATCCTTGTGGGCGATAGGTGTGCTCGCTCACGTAATCACAGGTGTAGGCCAATCCTGTAAACACAACTGTGATATGCACTTGACGATCTTATTATCTGAAAAATCACTATAATATACAATAATTTACATCAGCGATAAGTAGATATATTAAAGCAATTTATATCTAAGTTATAATACTTATGAACATTTTTCAAACTTATACTTATAACACTTAAAACAAATTCTCCAAAGTCTCCCCTACAATATAGACTAGCCACATGCACGACGGCATGCATATATGGACATTTCTAGGCACCTAAGACATAAACCAAGAGAAATATACAAATTTTCAATACAATAAGCATATTAACATCAATTAGCATATTAACATCAATTTACATCAACGATAAGTAGATATATTAAAGCAATTTACATCTAAGTTCTATATATCTTGTATAAATGTAATCTTAAATGCTTATATATAAATGATATATGCGGGACGTATGTGCTATTCGGAGGAGGGCGAATTTGAATAAGAATTCGATCATCCGAATTAGTAAGGGTCTTAGGCACATGATTAGGCCCCTCTACCCATGCCGCGCTTTTTCTGCGCTGCGTTAGAAGCCATCTGTATATTACAAATTTCAAGATGTTATTATGAGTCATATTTGATTACATGTATATATGACAATAAACATGACAGTGATATAAACATGTATATATATGAATATAAAATGACAATAAACAAAAGTTTAGTACATAAACATGACAATAAACAAAAGTTACTTCCAAAAATCAATTATTTCGGAGCTTCAGAACTTCAATAATTCATAATAAATAGCCCTTCTATCAGAAAATTCGAATCTCGCGAGTTTTTATAGGAAATTCAATTCTCTACAACTTTGTAGAAGAAAGTTTTTCCATATTCCAAACAGAAATTGACCGAAATCCACAAACGGGGGATTTTACAGGCTATAATCAAATTTCAGTCAATAAATGGGGTCCACTAACATGTTTAACATGTTTTAAACATTTATTGCAACAAAAATACTCTTCCTCCTCGTATACTCATATATCCCACATTCGTTGTAAAAATATCACCATTATTATATTATTAAAATATAATAATATATTTAAAAAATTATTTTATCGTAAAAAGATAAAATTTCAATTTTCAACAATTGTCACATTAAAATTTTTCTCCATCTATATCTACATAAAATCAATATTTTCCTCATCACATGAATCAATAATTAATTATTCACAAATAATATTACGTAATCACAATATTGACAACCGCGGCCTCCTAGGAAAGAGGGCTTTCCAATAAGAATTTCTTCTTCTTGGCTAAGCAATTAATTAGGTGACCAAACCTCTCCTTAGATGTAATTTTCTAGACATTGCCAATAATGTTATCTAATAATATTATTCAGATAATATGAATTATTGCTTCGATAATAAAAAAATAATTGTGTAATGACAATTATTGAAACAACAAAGAATATAAAATATCAACGCAACAATTATTGAATCAATAAAATAAAATATTGAATAAAGAATTACTTTAACAATTATTGAGTAGTGCCTTCTTACGTAAGAATTAATAATTGGTGCAATACTGGTAGCACTCTTGTGTTTTAACCACCGGGTATTTTAACAAGATTAATTGTGAATAACTACTTCTGTGCTATTATTTTTAAACCACTTATATTTGTCGCTTTCTTCATCCAATCGCTTTCATGGGGCCCACACATGGGCTACTGCGTCAGTATTTAATATTCCCCGACAATGCATTTAATATTCCACGACCAAACGAATATTCCCAACAACAATGAATATTTTATAACCACTTGCTTATTTTGAAATATTTGCGTATTTTACCCTAACTATCCACATTAATCACATCAACCCTTACTATTTCAAAATAATAAATATAGAAAATTAAATTTTATTAATAATAAGTTGGGGTCTTACAACCTCCCTCCTTATGAAATTTCAGTCCTCGAAATTGACGTGACGTGACACTGGTGTTTCAAAAAGGTGAGGATACCTCGCTTTCATTTCCGTTTCCAATTCCTGTGTCATTTCCTCTATAGCATGATTCCTCCATAAAACTTTAACTTGTGGTATGACCTTTGCAGACAGCGTAGGACATGCTTCCTTCCTATCCAAGATCTTGACAGTACCTCCTCATACGTTAAGTCTTCTGCTATCTCGTCCCGGTTCTAACTCTATAACGTGGTTTGGGTCTTTCACATATTTACGAAGTACGATATATGTGAAACACATTATGAACACGAGACATACTTGGAGGTAACGCAAGTCTATAGGCTACATTTCCTACTCGATCAAGAATTTGAAATGGACCAATAAATCGTGGATTGAGCTTTCCTCTCTTCCCAAATCTTGTAACTCCTTCCATGGAGCAACTCGCAATAATACATGATCCCCTACACTAAATTCCACGTCCTTTCGATGAAGATCCGCATAACTCTTTTGTCGATCTTGTGCCGCTTTGTATACGTTGTCGAATCATTTGGATCTTTTCCGTAGTCATACGCATTTCAACTCGGGTCCCAACAAAGGTTGCTTCACCCACCTCGTCCCAACATACTTTGAGAGCGACACTTTCGTCCATATAATGCTTCAAATGGAGCTACACCTATACTTGCTCGATAAGCTGTTGTTGTAGGAGAATTCCACCAATGGTAAATACTTATCCCAACCGCCTTGAAGTCTAGGACACGAGTCTTAATAAATCTTCAAGAGTTTGAATAGTCCTTTCGATTGTCCGTCTGCTTTGAGGATGGTATGCGATTGAATCGTAACTCCGTGCTCATAGCTTTTTGCAAGCTAACCCAAAATCTTGAAGTGAATCTTGGGTCACGATCCGAAAACTATGGATACAGTGCATGCCATGCAACCTCACAATTTCATTCACGTATATACTAGCAAGACGTTCAAGGAATAAGTCTCCGTGATCGGCAAGAAATGAGCGGACTTGGTTAATCTATCAACAATAACCCAAATAGCATTGATGCCTTGAGAAACCGTAGGAAGACCCGTGAATTGAAATCCATGGTAATGTGTTCCCACTTCCATTTCGAATCTCAAGTGGTTGCAACGGACCCTTAGGTACTAGATGCTCGCCTTTACACGTTGACAAGTTAAACACATTGAGATAAACTTTGCAATCTCTCTTCATATTGTTCCACCAAAATGTATGTCAAGATCACGATACATTTTAGTACTTCCAGGATGGATTGCAAATGGTGTATTGTGTGCCTCCATCATAATCTTGTACTTCAAATCGTAGTCGTTAGGAACACAAAGTCAAGAGTGGACTCAAGTATTCCTTCTTCATCAATTCTCGCTTAGGAATAGCTCCTTCTTGTACTTTCTTCTTCATACGCATCATTTCCTGGCCTGGGTGGCTTGAGCACCCTTAACTTTTTCTATTAAAGTTGGCTCTATCGTATACTTGACATCATCGCACTCATTCCCGCATATGATCTTCTACTCAACGCGCGTTTACCACGCTCGCTTTTCCGGATGGTATTGAATAGTGTGGTCGTAGTCTTCAATAGCTCGAGCCAACGTCATTTGCCAAGATGTTGAGTTCTTTTGAGTGAAGAAATATTTAAGGCTTTTATGGTCCGAATATATCTCCACTTTCTCCCCATATAGATAGTGTCTCCATATCTTTAGCGCAAAACGATCACCGCTAACTCTAGATCATGAGTAGGATAATTCCTCTCATACTCTTTAAGTTATCGCGAGGCATAGGCTATGACTTTCCCGCTGCATGAGAACACATCCTAACCCTTTGCACAAGCATCATTTGAGATAACAAATCCATCCGAACCAGATGGTATTGTTAGAACAGTCTTAAAATAAGTCTCCTCTTAAGCTCTTGGAAACTCTTCTCGCATTCTTCACTCCAAACGAATTTTGTATCCTTCCGAGTTAGTGAGTTAATGGAGTAGTGATTCGAGAAAACCTTCCACGAATCTCCGATAATAACCAAATTAAGCCCAAAAAGCTACGTGACTTGATCACCGACTTCGGTTGCTCCCAACTTTGTATTGCTTCAATCTTCGCTTGGATCAACAGATACTCCATGTTTTGACACCACGCGCCCAAGAAATGCTACTTCCTCAAGCCGTAACTCGCATTTCTTCAATTTGGCATATAGTTGGTTTTCACGAAGCCTTTGGAGTACCAAATTTCAAATGGTGCTCATGATCTTCACGGCTTTTGAATATATAAGGATGTCATCAATAAAGACAACAACGAATCGATCCAAATATTCCTTGAATACTCGGTTCATCATATCCATGAAAGTCAAGCAGGAGCATTAGTTAGTCCGAAAGACATGACTAAGAATTCATAATGCCCATACCGAAGTTCTCAAGGCGCCTTTGGAATATCCTCGCCTAATCTTCACCGATGATATCCGAATCGAAGATCGATTTTTGAAAAGAATTGTGCCCCTTGCAATCGGGTCAAACAAGTCATCAATACGAGGTAGAGGATACTTATTCTTGATGGTGACATGGTTCAATTCCCGATAGTCAATACAAAAAGTCGCATACTCCCGCTCTTTCTTCTTTACAAATAAAACAGAGCACCCCAAGGAGATGTACTAGATTTAATGAAACCGATGTCCAACAATTCCTATAGTTGGACCTTTAACTCTTGAAGTTCAATAGAGCCATTCGATATGGGGTTTTAGAAATGGGCTTTGTACCAGTGTTCAAGATCAATAAAGAATTCAACTTCACGCTCGGGGGTAGACCGAAGTTCTTCAGAAATACGTCGGAAAGTCAATAACAACAGAATATTATTCAAATTTGACGTGTCTTTATTCAAATCCATAACATGGGCTAAGAAAGCTTGACATCCGCTTTTCAATAAACGAATAACTTTATGATTAGATATGATAGTGATTGATTTTAATGGTTTAGTTGCTTGAATTAAATAAACAACAGTTGGTTAGGAATATGAAAACTAACAACCTTACGAAAACAATCAATTTTGGCATGATGAGTAGTTAACCAATCAATCCCTAAAATCACATCAAAAGCAAGTATCTTTAAAGAGATAAGGTCAATGGTAAGGTGATGGTGCCAACTTGAATCAAACAAGATTTATAAACAAAGGATGTGATGAAAGTTTCTCCTAACGAGTTTCCACAGATAGGTCAAAGTCTAATTTCTCCTGAGTCAAGTTTAAACGCTGAGCACATGCAGAGAGATAAATGAATGGGTAGCACCCAGATCAAGTAAGGTATAAACTTCGCAAGAATTTATAAATAGTTTACCCGTGATCACCTCGTTTGGGTTTCTCGATTTTGACCAACACAACAAACACTCTTCCCGGAATCGTTGACTTTGACTTTTACGGGATAGATTTTTGAGTCACCGTCCCCATTGAACTAGGTTTCGTTATCGTACAATCTCGAGCGATATGTCCTTCTTTTCCATAATTATAGCATACCTTGAACTGTTGTGGGCTTTGACCGATATGTCCCTCTTTTTTTCGCATTTATAGAAGATATGACCGGTGGTCGTTCTCCTCCCTTAGAACCGATTCTTGTCACGCCAAGACCGTGCGTCTTCACATGGTCATTGTTAAATCTCCTCTTTTAAAATCTCCTCCCGACTCGCTTCTTCTATTTTCATGGCCATGATTACCACCAGAGTGGTTACCACTTTTGTCCGTCTGCTTTCTCCTTTCGTTATCATTATTCTGCTGATCGCTATCTCCGTGTACGATCCTGGTATGGTCCCTTGGTTGAATATACTCGTTATCTCGCTCTAACAATTGAGCCATGTTAACAACATCCGAATAGAGAGAAAATTTATGAGAAATGAGATATTGTCGTATCGCCGGGGTTTCAAACCTCACGTAAACATCCGCCATACGCTCCTCATTCTCCACCAAATGAGGTGCAAACTCGATAACTCGCAAACTTTGCCTCGCATCGAGACACCGCCATGTTGTTTTGTTCAATCTGATGAACTCCACTTCCTTCATATGACGAACACTTTCGGAAAGTATTTGTCATTAAATAGCTTTTCAAACGTCTCCCAAGACATGCCGAAAAGTACCGGATGGGTACGCTTCACGACTCCCACCAAGAGTCGCCTCGCCCACGGAACATAAAGGTGGCGAATGGAACCTTATGTTCCTCCGCATCCCAAGACATCGAATATCTTGGTAATTTGCTTGACCCATGTTTCCGCCATGATCGGATCCGCTTTCCCTTAAATTCTCGGTGGTCCCAACTCTTTGAATCTTGCTGTTGTGACAACCCGTGAATTGCTATCATTTCCTCCTCGTATTTTGAACACGAGTCTCCTCATTCGATTTTGCATGAACTACAAAAAACTTCTAAACATCCCTCGCTCATCATCTCGCTTTCGGTGGTGTTGTTCACAGAGGAACATTGCCACTGTTGCACGCTCTCCTCGTTGGTGAGTACAAGCGTCTCCACGGTCCTCATTTCCATTGTTAATATTCTCAATCGACATTCTCAAATCATCGCCATAAAACAAGGGTTAATTAAGGAAATCAATATATCACATAATATCCTTATATACCGACTAACTAAAAAATAAGCTTAGGTAGGACACACTAGTGAAGGATTTACTCGCTCTCTCCTCCTAGTTCTATTCCCCGATCTCCGCCAGAGATCATATCCCTAAGCTCGATACCAACCGTGGCGCCCCAAAATAGTATACATCACCCATTCGAGTTGTCAATACATGGTACGTAAACAACTACAACTTTATTATTACAACAAGAAATCGTGAGTTTAAATACAAATATTATCTTCTAGTAATATCTATACTCAAATAAATCCTCATCACATTTATTGATACATTATTTTACAAAATGGTGAGGACTACTAAACAACTCTCTCTAGAACCTTCATTCCATATCCCCTACTGCATCTCGCTATATTCTCGCCTCCCGAGAAAAAATGCAACAAAAGGAAAAGGGTGAGCTCAACTAGCTCAAGAAGAATATTATGACTAAGATAATATACAACAAATTATCGTTAGTCTTCAACAGGAAAAATCTAATAGAATACAATAGACAACAAATTTTAAATCAATATTCGCAGTGAAATAATAATTCATTAGAAGAGTTAAGTAGAGAATGCAAACTACTATCTTCTATGTATGAATTTAAAAGTTCATCGCCTATCTTTTATCCTGTAACATCAATCAATATACATCTGAATCAAATATTCATCTTTGCACTACAGCCAAAGATATTCATCACTTAGTCATGTTCATCTAAACACTGCTCATCTTTGCACTACTACCAAAGATATTCTTCGAAATCATTCATTCAGACTTTCACTAAGCCAAAGATATTCAATAATATCATCATTTAAGACCGAGGATGATGAAAAATATTTTTAAAGAAACGAATCCAAAGGAAACAAAATGACAAGGATTAAGGATTAAAGGATTCGTATTTTTTTTATCCATGTCCAAAAATACCTCAAAAATAATCATAGGGTGTAAAATTCAAGAATGATCAAAACATGGATACAATCAAAGCTAGTATCCGTAATAGATATTTTAGACGAAAAGAAAAATTTTCATTTTTGTGAATAGTATCGATTGATAAATGAATAGTCAGAGTATCGTGAATAGTCAGAATCGTGAATAGTAACTCAGGACACCAAAAGATAGAAATTCCACAAAAAACATCTCACGCTTCATGAATAGTACTCATGAATAATAACTCATGAATAAGTAACTCGTGAATAGTAACTCATGAATAGTAACTCATGAATAGTAACCCGACATGAAAAAGTTCCAAATTTGATAAAAGTTTCAACCAATATTTCAAAGATAATGATATTGAAGAAATAATATCATTTGAGAAGAAAATAACATCCCTTACCTCGAAAGATTAATACTTCTAATTGGAATACCGGTATATAGTCTTTGAAGGAACTTGCACCGCCTAACAATACTCAAAGTATACTCAAAATACTCACAAGAATACGCCGATAATATAGAGAGAGAAAAACTTCAGCTTTACGGTGTGATTTTCAATTCTAACCCAAGCACCTTATTTATAGGAAAATGCTTAGAACATCAAAGCAGAAAATTTAATATAATATTAATATATATATATATATTAAGATTTCTACGCCCACCTTCCTAGATCTGATCTCAGCTCATTATGCACATGTTGTAGCCCACAAAACAAACAAAAAACTTTTTTATTATTTAAAATATTTTAAACTTCCAAAAATCAATTATTTTGGAGCTTCGGAACTTCAATAATTCATAATAAATAGCCCTTCTATCAGAAAATTCGAATCTCGCGAGTTTTTATAGGAAATTCAATTCTCTACAACTTTGTAGAAGAAAGTTTTTCCAAATTCCAAACAGAAATTGACCGAAATCCACAAACGGGAGATTTTACAAGCTATAATCAAATTTCAGTCAATAAATGGGGTCCACTAACATGTTAAACATGTTTTAAACATTTATTGCAACAAAAATACTCTTCCTCCTCGTATACTCATATATCCCACATTCGTTGTAAAAATATCACCATTATTATATTATTAAAATATAATAATATATTTAAAAGAATTATTTTATCGTAAAAGATAAAATTTCAATTTTCAACAATTGTCACATTAAAATTTTCTCCATCTATATCCACATAAAATCAATATTTTCCTCATCATATGAATCAATAATTAATTATTCACAAATAATATTACGTAATCACAATATCGACAACCGTGCAGCTTCCTGTGAAAGAGGGGCTTTCCAATAAGAATTTCTTCTTACTAATAAGTAATTAGGTGACCAAACCTCTCCTTAGATGTAATTTTCTAGACATTGCCAATAATGTTATCTAATAATATTATTCAGATAATATGAATTATTGCTTCGATAATAAAAAATATCGTGTAATGACAATTATCAAACAACAAAGAATATAAAATATCAACGCAACAATTATTAAATCAATAAAATAAAATCTTTCGCGATAAATTATCGTAACAATTATTGAGTAGTGCCTTCTTACGTAAGAATCAATAATTGGTGCAATACTGCAGTGTCTATCGTGTTTTTAACCAACGTGTATTTTAACAAAGATAATCTTGAATAACCACGCCAAGTTATTTTTAAACCACTTATATTTGTCGCTTTCTTCATCCAATCGCTCAAGCATCGCCCATGGGGCCCTGTCACATTTAATATTCCCGATTTAATGCGAATATTCCACACCAAACTAATATTCCCCATATTTATGAATATTCCACTCATTTACGAAATATTATTTCCAACCCTAATTATCCACAAATCAAATGAATATTTTATAACCACTAAATGCTTATTTTGAAATATTTGCATATTTTACCCCTAACTATCCACATTAATCACATCAACCCTTACTATTTCAAAATAATAAATAGAAAAATTAAATTTCATTAATAATAAGGTGGGGTCTTACAACAACTCTACGATTTCCTCCAACTCCCCATAAAAGGCACGACCAAGCTCATTGTAACAATCTCCTTGGACACACTTTCCAGAGTTCGTTGTTCTTTTACCATGCTCATATGCCTTCACAACCATTTATTTTGTAATCATTGCGAAGACCCCTCAAATTTTTAAATAAAAAGGAATTTCCTTTATTTTTAAATTTTTAATAGGGTTGATTTGATTAATGTGGATAATGTGTAGTATGGGTAAATACGCAAATATTTCAAAATAAGCAAGTGGTTATAAAATATTCATTGTTGTTTGGGAATATTCGTTGGTCGTGGAATATTCGCATCGCTTTGGGAATATTCGTATTTACGGCCAGCAAATGCATGTGTGGGCCCCATAACTAAAAGTTTATTGATGAAGAAAACGACAAATATAAGTTGTTTTTAAATAACTACAGTAGTTGTTAAGCTGCATCATTGGCTGAATACCCTATGGTTAAAACACACTAATACGCTGTCGAACAAGAGAGACACCAGATTGCACCAATTATTGATTCTTACGTAAGAAGGCACTACTCAATAATGGTTACAAAGAATTACCGCTCAAAGATTTTATCGAAAGTTAATAATTGTCATATTGATATTTTATATCATTGTTGTTTCAATAATTGTCATTACACAAGATTTTCATTATCGGCTAATAATTCATATTATCCTAATAATATTATTAGATAACATTATTGGCAATGTCTAGAAAGTTCTCGCTTAAGGAGAGGTTTGGTCATCTAATCAAGCCACCAAGAAGAAGAAATTTTATCGAAAGCCCCTTTCCCGAACCGCCTCGTCATTAATATCAGATTCTCAGAATATTATTTGTGAATAATTAATTATTGATTTATATGATGAGGAAAATATTGATTTTATGTGGATATAGATGGAGAAAATTTTTAAAATGACAATTGTTGAAAATTAATATTTTATCTTTTCCGATAAAATAATTCATTTAAATATATTATTTTAATAATATATTAACTATGATATTTTTACAATGAATGTGGGATATATGAGTATATGAGGAGGAAGAGTATTTTTTGTGGCATTAAATGTTTAACACATGTTTTGTGTGTCAGTGGACACAATTATCGAATCGAAATTTGATTATAAATGTAAAATCGCCTGCTTGTGGATTTCTACGATTTTTGTTTGGAATTTGGAAAACTTTCTTCTGCAAAGTTGTAGAGAATTGAATTTCCTATAAAAACTCAAGCGAGATTCGAATTTTCTGATGAAAGGGCTATTTATTATGAATTATTGAAGTTCAAGTTCAAATAATTGATTTTTGGGAGTTTAAATTATTTTTGTTAAGAAAAACGTTTTTTATTTTTTTTTTGACATCATTAACATGTGTGGCTGGTGTTTTGACCAAAAGGTGGGCTAAGGAAAATTTGTATAATTATATTAATATTATATTAAATTTTCTCGCTTTGTGTTCTAAGCATTTTCCTATAAATAGGTGCTTAGGTTAGAATTGAAAATCACACCGTAAACCCAAGTTTTCTCTCTTTCTCTCTCGATATTTTGAGCGATTCTTGTGAGTATTTTGAGTATACTTTGAGTATTGCTAGACTAGATTTGCAAAGTTCCTTCAAAGACTATACCCTAGATTCTAATTAAGTACTCGATCTTCGAGGTAAGTGATATTATTTTTTTTTCAGAATGATATTATTTCTTCAATATCATTATATCAAATGTTGATCCAAGTTTTTATCAAATTTGAACTTTTTCATGCTCTGGTTACTATTCACGAGTTACTATTCATGAGTTACTATTCACGAAGTTACTATTCACGAAGTTACTATTCACGAAGTTACTATTCACGAGTACTATTCATGAAGTCAGCGTGAAGATGTTTTTTGTGGAATTTCTATCTTTTGTGCTCTGAGTTACTATTCACGATATACTGAGACTATTCACGATACTGACACTATTCACGATACTTTGACTATTCAATCAAAAAATAAAATTTCTTCTTTTCGTCTAAAATATCTATTCCGATACTAACTCGATCAGATCCATGTTTTGATCATTCTCAATTTTACACCACTATGATTATTTTTTTGAGGTATTTTTGGATGGGATAAAACCAAGTACGAATCTAATCCTTAATCCTCGTCATTTTGTTTCACCGATTCGCTTTTTTAAAAATATTTTCATCATCCTCGCCTTAAATGATGATATTATTGAATATCTTCGCCCAGAAAGGCAAAAGATGAATGATTTTTCAAGAATATCTTTGGCCCCAGAAGTGTGAAGATGAACAGTGTGTTGAGATGAATACGACCGATTGATTAATATCTTCGCCTCAGCCTCAGAAAAAAGATGAACAGTGTTTAAGAAAATATCTTTATACTTTATGCAAATGAACAGTGTTTAAATGAATATCTTCGCCCGATGAATATCTTTCGCCCCAGAGATGCAAAGATGAATATTTGATTCCGTATGTATATCGATTGATGTTACAGTGATAAAATATTGATGATGGACTGTTAAATTCATAGATTATAGTAGATTTCATTCTCTCACGTAACTCTTCTATGAATTATTATTTCACCATGAATATTGATCCAAAACTTGTCATTTATCAGATTCTATCGATTTTTCCCTCGTCAAGACTAACGATAATTTGTCAGATATTATCTTAGTCATAATATTCTTTATCGGGCTAGTTGAGCTCACCCTTTTCCTCGTTGTTCCATTTTTCTTCTCGTGAGGCGAGAATGTAAATGAGTACTAGCTCTGGGGTATGGAATGAAGGTTCTAGAGAGAGTTGTTTAGTAGTCCTCACCATTTTTGTAAAATAATGAATCAATAAATGTGATGAGGATTTATTTGAGTATAGATATTGTCTGTAAGATAATATTTGTATTCAAACTCACGCTTTTACCGTTGTAATAATAAAGTCAGAAGTTGTTTCGCACATCATGTATTCGCTACTCGTAATGGGTGTCAGGTATACCTATTTTGGGGCGCCACAATTGGTATCGTAGCTAGGATATGATCTCCATGAGATCGGAATAGAACTAGAGGGGAGAGACGAGTAAATCCTTCGCTAAAGGTGTCCTACCTAAGCTTATTTGTTGGTCGGTCATATTATAGGGGTATTATGTGATTTGTTAATTTATTTAATTAACCCTTGTTTTATGATAGTTTTTTTTAGAATGGTCACGAGAACGTTAACAATGGAGTGAATGAGATCGTGGAGACACCTCTAATCGCCAACCGTGATAATGTGATGTCAAAGTAAGAAGGAATTAGAGATATCCATGTGGTGAGTGAAGAATCGATAGTCAGACCCGAGATAATCGCAGAGGTAACAAATTGAGAGTGAGGAAGAAGAGAAGAAGAAGAGTACCAAGAGAGTTTATTAGAGGTATTTTATGATCGCAATATAGAATTGCAAAATCGTATTCATGAGTTAAGAGCAAAGCAAAGAATTGCAAGCAAATGGGAGCAAAAGGATGCAACGATTCAAGCTTGTGTTACCCGACACGTGATGCTTGAATGTAAGCACTTTTCGCGTAGTATAAGATGATAAAGTCGAATCGAAATGAAAGAAGAAATAACCGAACGAGTGAGAATGAGTGATGCATGGGTAAAAGTCGCATCGACGCTGCTTGATATTATGGAAAGAGATGTCCAATCTAAAAAGAGAAGATTTAACGATAACGATGACGGAAGACGCTTAAGAAGAACATCAACACCATCAACAAATTCTAGGGAAGAGAACGATCGCCAGCCAGATGCTACAGATGTGGAGAGGAGGGACATATAAGGTCAAACTGCTCAAAGCCTTCCAAGGTATGCTATAATTGTGGAAAAGAAGGACATATCGCCGAGATCAGACGATATCGAAACCCAAATTCAAAGCAGAATGAATGGTGACTCAAAAGGATGTCCCGTAAAAGTCAAAGTCAACGGCTCTTGAAGAGCGCTTGTCGTGACCGGTTAAAAATGCAAGGAACCCGAACGGTTAGCACGGTTAGTTAATTATAAATTTCATGTAAGTATATACCTTTACTAGATACCGGCTTCTACCCATTCTTTATCTCTCTTACTTGCGCCAACGCTTGAACTCGACTACGAGAAATTAAACTTTGACCTATTTATGGAGACTCCATTAGGAAAACTTTCATTACATCCGTTGTTTAAAAATCTTGCTTGATTCAAGTCAGCACTATCACATTACCGTTAACCTTATTTCTATAGAGATATTTGCTTTTGATGTGATTTTAAGGTTAACTACTCATCATGCCAAATTGATTATTTTCGTAAGGTCATTAGTTTTCATATTCCTAAGCAACCTCGTTATTCAATTCAAGCAATCAAACCATTGTAGTCAAACATTTTCATATCAAGCCATGAAGTCATTCGCTTATTACGGATGTCAAATTTTCTTAGTCCATGTTATGGATTTGAATAAAGACACGCCGATTTGAATAATATTCTCGTTGTTATTGATTTTCCCCGACGATTTCAAGAATTTCTCGCTTACTCCCAAAGCCCGATATTAAATTTTGTATCGACTTTGAACCCTAGACAAAAACTCATTTCTAAAATCTCATATCGAATGGCTCCTATCAACTTCGTGAGTTAAAATTCAACTATAGAATTTGGTACCGAGCCTTTATCTTGTGACTTCCTTTGTGGAATTCACCTGCCGCACTCTCTCAGGGGACGCCATATTCGCGCGATATAGAAATCGATAGGTGTCATTGTGACGCATATCCAAGATTGGGATACGAGTCACAATTGAGAGCAACCTAAGTCAAGAATCGAAATATTCTAGCTTTCAGGCTTAGTTGGTTATTATCGAGATTCGTTGAAGGATATTCTCAATCGCTATTCCATTAACGCAATTCGACTCAGAGAGATACAAAATTGAATGGAGCAAGGAATGCGAGAAGAGCTTCAAGAACTCAAGAGGAGACTCATTTCAAAGACATGTTCTAACCATACCATCCCGAAAAGAACTAACGTGGTAATCGACGCTACGAGAGAAGATCATATGCGGAACGAAAAGCGATGATGTCAAGTATACGACAGAGCCAACTTTAATAGAAAAAGTTAAGGTCGCTTGCCACCGAATCTTGAAATGATGCGCATGAAGAAGAAAGTACAAGAAGGAGCTATTCCTAAGCGAGAATCGATGAAGAAGGAATACTTCGAGTCCACTCTAGACTTTTGTGTTCCTAACGACTTTGATTTGAAGTACAAGATTATGATGGAGGCACACAACACATTGTTTGCAATCCATCTCGGGAGTACCAAAATGTATTATGATCTTCAACATACATTTTGGTGGAGCAATACGAGAGAGAGATCGCAGTAGTTTATCTCGATGTGTTTAACTTATCAACGTGTAAAGGCGAGCATCTTGTACCTAAGGGTCCGCTGCAACCACTTGAGATTTTGAAATGGAAGTGGGAACACATTACCTCGGATTTCATTACTAATCTTCCTACGGTTTCTCAAGGCATCATGCGATTTGGGTTATTGTTGATAGATTAACCAAGTCTACTCATTTCTCACCGATACGAGAGACTTATTCCTCGAACGCCTTTTCTCGTATGTACGTAAATGAGATTGTGAGATTGCATGGCATGCCAAGATCCATAGTTTTAGATCGTGACCCAAGATTCACTTCATGATTTTGGGTTAGTTTGAAAAGCTACGGGCACGAATTTTATTTATCTGGCTGGGCATACCATCCTCAAACTGATGGGCAATCGTAAAGGACTACTCAAACTCTCAAGATATATTAAAACTCGTGGTCCTAGATTTCAAAGGAAGTCGATAAGTACTTGCCATCGGTGGAATTCTCATACAACAATAGTTATTAAACAAATATAGTATGGTTCCATTCAAGCATTATATGGACAAAAATGTCGCTTCTCCAATATGTTGGGATGAGGTGGGTGAAGCAACATTGTTGGGACCCGAAAGTTAGACGTTAGTACGTATGACTAATGATTCGACAACGATACAAACCAACAAGATCGACAAAAGAGTTATGCGAATCTTCATCGAAAGGACGGGAATTTAGTGTAGGGATCATGATTGTCATGAAGTCGCTCCATGGAAGGGAGTTACAAGATTTGGGAAGAGAGGAAAGCTCAATCCACGATTTATCTGGCCCATTTCAAATTCTCGACCGAGTAGGAAATGTAGCCTATAGACTTCATAGCATACCTCCGAGTATGTCTCGTGTTCATAATGTGTTTCATATATCCGCATTTCAGAATATGTGAAAGACCCGAACCACGCTATCGAAGTTAGAACCCATTTAGATAGCCAAGACTTAACGTATGAGGAGGTACCGCACAAGATTTTGGATAGAAGGAGCATGTCCCACGCTAAGAAAGGTTATACCACAAGTTAAAGTTTTGTGGAGGAATCATGCTATAGAGGAAATGACCGGGAATTGAAACGAAAATGAAAGCGAGGTATCCTCACCTTTTCAAAACACTGTATCGTGACGCCAATTTCGAGGACGAAATTTCATAAGGAGGGAGGTCAGAAGACCTCAAATTTTTAAATAAAAAGGAATTTCCTTTATTTTGAAATAGTAAGGGTTGATTTGATTAATGTGGATAGTTAAGGGTTAAATACGCAAATATTTCAAAATAAGCAAAGTGGTTATAAAATATTCATTGTTGTTTGGAATATTCGTTTGGTCGTGGAATATTCGTGATCGCTCGGGAATATTCGTATTTACTTGCCAGCAGCCCATGTGTGGGCCCCATAACTAAAAGCGATCGATTGATGAAGAAAACGACAAATATAAGTTGTTTTTAAATAACTGCAGAGTAGTTGTTACTGCTATCATCGCTTGAATACCCGTGGTTAAAACACACTAATACGCTGTTGTCGAACAAGAAGATACCAGATTGCACCAATTATTGATTCTTACGTAAGAAGGCACTACTCAATAATGGTTACAAAGAATTATCGCTCAAAGATTTTATCGAGTTAATAATTGTCATATATTGATATTTTATATCATCATTGTTTCAATAATCACATTACACAAAGATCTTCATTATCGGCAATAATTCATATTATCCTCAATAATATTATTAGATAACATTATTGGCAATGTCTAGAAAGTTCTGCTCTAAGGAGAGGTTTGGTCATCTAATCAAGCGCCAAGAAGAAGAAATTTTTATCGAAAGCCCCTCTTCCCTTGAACCGCCTGTCATCAATATTGTGATTCTCGTAATATTATTTGTGAATAATTAATTATTGATTTATATGATGAGGAAAATATTGATTTTATGTGGATATAGATGGAGAAAATTTTTAAATGACAATTGTTGAAAATTAATATTTTATCTTTTTCCGATAAAATAATTCATTTAAATATATTATTTTAATAATATATTAACTGGTGATATTTTTACAATGAATGTGGGATATATGAGTATATGAGGAGGAAGAGTATTTTTGTGGCATTAAATGTTTAACACATGTTTTGTGTGTTGGTGGACACAATTATCGAATCAAATTTGATTATAAATTGTGAAAATCGCCTGCTTGTGATTTCTACGATTTTTTGTTTGGAATTTGGAAAAACTTTCTTCTGCAAAGTTGTAGAGAATTGAATTTCCTATAAAACTCATGAGATTCGAATTTTCTGATGAAAGGGCTATTTATTATGAATTATTGAAGTTCAAGTTCAAATAATTGATTTTTGGGAGTTTAAATTATTTTTTTTAAGAAAAACGTTTTTGTATTTTTTTTGACATCATTAACATGTGTGGCTGGTGTTTTGACCAAAAGGTGGGCTAAGGAAAATTTGTATAATTATATTAATATTATATTAAATTTTCTCGCTTTGGTGTTCTAAGCATTTTCCTATAAATAGGTGCTTAGGTTAGAATTGAAAATCACACCGTAAACCAAGTTTTCTCTATTTCTCTCTCGATATTTTGAGCGTATTCTTGTGAGTATTTTGAGTATACTTTGAGTATTGCTAGACGGCAAAGTTCCTTCAAAGACTATACCCTAGATTCTAGCTAAGTAAGTACTCGATCTTTCGAGGTAAGGATATTATTTTTTTTCAGAATGATATTATTTCTTCAATATCATTATTTCAAATGTTGATCCAAGTTTTTATCAAATTTGGAACTTTTTTCATGCTCTGGCTTTCAACGGGTTACTATTCATGAGTTACTATTCACGAGTTACTATTCACGAAGTTACTATTCATGAAGTTACTATTCACGAGTTACTATTCACGAGTACTATTCATGAAGTTGAAGATGTTTTTTGTGGAATTTCTATCTTTTGGTGTCTTGAGTTACTATTCACGATACTAAGACTATTCACGATACTAAGACTATTCACGATACTGTACTATTCAATAAAATTTCTTCTTTTCGTCTAAAATATCTATTCGGATACTAACTCGATCAGATCCATGTTTTGATCATTCTCAATTTTACACCACTATGATTATTTTTGAGGTATTTTTGGATGTGATAAAACCAAGTACTAATCCTTAATCCTTAATCCTTGTCATTTTGTTTCACCGGATTCGCTTTTTTAAAAATATTTTTCATCATCCTCGCCTTAAATGATGATATTATTGAATATCTTTGGCCCAGTAGTGCAAAAAGATGAATGATTTCAAGAGAATATCTTTGGCCCAGAAGTGCAAAGATGAACAGTGTTGAGATGAATATGACGACCGATTGATTAATATCTTTGCCTCAGAGTGCAAAGATGAACAGTGTTTAAATGAATACGACTTAATCGATGAATATCTTTGGCCAGAGTGCAAAGATGAATATTTGATTCCGTATGTATATCGATTGATGTTACAGTGATAAAATATTGATGATGGACCGTTAAATTCATAGATTATAGTAGATTTCATTCTCTCACGTAACTTTTCTATGAATTATTATTTCCGCATGCGAATATTGATCCGAAACTTGTTGCCTATCAGATTCTATCGATTTTTCCTCGTTGAAGACTAACGATAATTTGTTGTATATTATCTTAGTCATAATATTCTTTATCGGGCTAGTTGAGCTCACCCTTTTCCTTGTTGTTCCATTTTTCTTCTCGTGAGAGGCGGAATGTAGCGAGTACTAGCAATGGGTATGGAATGAAGGTTCTAGAGAGGATTGTTTAGTAGTCCTCACCATTTTGTAAAATAATGAATCAATAAATGTGATGAGGATTTATTTGAGTATAGATATTGTCTGAAGATAAGATAATATTTTCTTTTGTAATAATAAAGTTGTAGTTGTTTAACTCATTTGGCGACTCGTAATGGGTGTTGTGTATACCTATTTTGTAATAAACAACATAAATTAGGATTAGGGTTTCTAATTAACATTACAATTATTAAATTAACGCTTAGGTTTTCCTATTTATAAATTAGGATTTCTTATCCCGATATTAGGGTTTTCTAAATTTGAAATTAGGGTTTGCTAATTACTTAAGCTTTACCCTAATTAATATTCTAATATATAGCACTTAAGCAATATAATAATCATTTAAGTTCCCAGATTAGGGTTTCATACATCGAATTAGGGTTTTGAATTTCTGGAACTGAAATTAGAGTTTCCAGAACCGGTTTTTAGGGCTCCTTGTTAATCGCTAGGGTTTTCTAACCGAACGTTGACGTTATTAATATATACTTAGGGTTTGTTACAAATATCGTTTATTTGGTCAACCCTTGACCCTTAACCACATACTGTATACATATACAACCATATACACAGAACATTTTCACGTATTTCTTTAATCCTGAATAATTCACCTAAATCCTTCATAGAATTTTGAAATCCTCAAAATTCCATCTTAAAAATATCAAACGCATACACTAATTTTCTATCTAGGTTCTAATTTTGAACCTTAAATCAATTAATAAAAATTTTAAAAAAATATTCAAAATTCTCGGGTTGTCACATTCACCCCTTCTTCTAAAAATTTTGTCTCCGAAATTTACCTTACACCTTACACCATACACCATACACACATAGCATCACATGCTACCCAATACACCACTCATAAGAGTAAAAATTTTCAAATTTTGCTGAGGAGTCATATAGACTATTTGTTTGTCATTTTCGCAAAGGTTATACGAAAATTCATCCACAAACCGTCATAACTTACAGTCACAAAGGGTGATTAGCCCGATATGCCCTATACTGGCCATGTACTGATTTTATCTGTTTCTCTTCACTGCCATAGGCACAAAATTCTACCTCAGTCTTATTAAATTCCGCACCAAAATAATTTGGTTCGGTAAATTTCTTTCAATGAACACTTATAGTTTTCATAAACTTTAGTCTAGCTAAATTGAATAGAATAGACTCATATCAATAATTTAATTCAATCGAATTATTTAAGTGTAGCCAAACCCCGTTGGCAAATTAAAATTTTTGAAAATATTTTTGAGAATGACGTCATGATGTCGTACTGTATTAACAGTCTGTTTGAGGATGTCGTCATCGAGTGACTTTGTCATAACACATCATACAATAGTGGAACAATGATTTTCAGATTGAATCCGCACTAAGTATTCCTGTATTTACAACTCTATCAATTTTTATCATCTCTGCACCAGGTTACATGGTATATGAGTGATAAATAAAATAAATTTTGATATTTCAAATTATTTGCATTTAGCTGGAATAAGTAGCAAAGACTATTCCTTAAACCGTTTCAAAAATGATTACGAGTCTACATATTTTTTTTTCAAAAGCACATAGTGCGTATTTAGCTTGATGTCAAAATTTCAAAGTCTAGCATAGCTAGGAGTTTTGGAAAACTTATGTCTCCACTAACAATCATTTGCTTAACAATCTATTTGTTCCTATTATCATCAATATTTCATTTACACACAACTATACCCAGTTCGTCAAACCACACTTATGAGTCCATAAATTGCCACAACCATATGAGTTTAAGAACTTATCCTAGTCTGACCTTTGGCGTCCATTCGCTGAGGGGTTCATAAATATTTCATATAACTATGAGTCAAGCATGTCACATAAGTATGAGTTTTAAGAACTCGTATTTAATCTTATATCCTCTAACTATGACCTATCTATCTGTTCTACACATGAGAAAGGAATCACCCTCTTAACATGTATATAACAAATAGCTTGACACAAACATTTCATAATCCCCACTTAATCCTAATCCCCTTCTCAATACGAATTTCATTCAACTCGTATTCATAACCCTTTCCTGTATCTGTATCAATTCACACAGCAATCTTGCTGTAAAATTTCCAATCATCAAATTGATTCTTATCCCTGCTATCACTTTATCAGATCAAGGAGTGATCTCATCGTATATGTTACGATTTATTTCTATGTCTTGATCGTTTATTTTACGATCTCCTATCTCTGTACTTTCAGTCTTTTAGACACGATCTATTCACCACTACTGTTCAACTTTATAATCAGAGTTAGGGAACTCTGTATCTTATAACTCGCCGAGATTCGTCTTTGAATCTTACCGACCAACTAACTCTATTTGAGTTAGTACTTATCCTAATCACTGCAGTTATTAGTCTCAGGTATTTCTACCTAAGGTTCATAACCCTCTGACTTTGATACCAATTAACTCAGGGGCCCCAATTCGAGGTCCCGAATCACCGCGGATCTGGTTCGATCATTCTAACACTATTACTATTTTTGCGAAAGATATAAACATAAATTGTTTATACAATACATTACACACTATTCCCCAAGGTCGAGTAACCTTAACTTATACACAATACATAACTTATTTAACTTACAATAACATTATCATCCTACATTACTATTACAATTCTAATCGCATACGTAAACTAAAGTTGGGACTATCTTTAACCTTTTCTTGTATATCCGACGCGTTCGTCTTAATCTGCAATGTTTATCATGATATAGCAAGGGTTAGCATAAGGATTGCCCAGCAAGTTTAAGTTCAATAATATAACGATATATCATGATTGAAAGAGTTAGAATAATAAGCTGGCTATAATTCAACAATATAATTGTGAACTAGCAAGAACAAATTTATGACTGAACAAGTATTATACATGAACAAATATATCTGAACCAACTGGTAATGAAGGTGATCAGCCTTTAATACCTGACTTATACATACAATATGTACAGAGTACAATTCATGGCACCCAACAATGATTAACCATAAGCTTATCCGAATGAAACACTCTTAGTAGAGTTTAGTAAAAACAAACTTGCCTGAACCGTTGATTACCGCTACGTAATTTATATCGCTTTATCCGAAGACCTAATATTAGTAATATAGATCTCCAATATTAGAATAATATCATCACAATATAAAACTATTATATATATAGATATACATGGAATAACCTAAACACATAATACATAACACATAACCCTATCAGTCTACAACACACATAAAACTCGGTATCAGGTCAAACTATTTCAATGTGACTTGAACCCGACAAAATTCTAATATCCCGACGGTCTAGTCGGACTTTTATCGAGTCTAAGTTTAATTAAACTCTGACTAAACACTTAACCATTATCTATGATAATTTTAATAACAGATCGAAATATTTTTCGTAAGCTCGTAATAATTCTTAAATAATTATTACTATTTATTTTGAATTTTCAATCATTAATATGTTTTAAATGAATTAAATACCACATAATTCTTTTATCATTAATATTTATTCCTTATCAAATATTAATAAAATACATGTCATAATATTATAATATATTTATAATATCATAAAGTATTTTTAATACTTTAAAATCATATTTATATGATTTTTAAACACTTAAATTCATTATCCGATAATTGCTTTTAATATTAAAATATTAATATTTTCATGACAAAATATCAAAAGTTATATTTTATAACTTAAAATATTTTTATAATACTTAAATCATTTTCATATGATTTTTAAATCATTTATTCTATTTTTCCATAATTTATTTAATATAGTTATTAAATAAACTAATTATCATTAATATTGATTAACTAATGAAATTCATCCTAAAATATTAAAAGTCACTTAAAATATTTTATTATAACATAATATTATTTTTCATGATTTTTTATGTATTTAAATCATTTTAAATAATTTATTTAATATTATAATTAAATAAATTAAATACCATTTATATTCCAAAAATATTAAATATTTATGAAATATACTCAAAATAATTAAAAACTATTTTTCAGAATTTAAAATAATTTTTCAGAATTTATTTAGTATTTTTAATAATTAAAAACCATTTAATTCGATTTATTTAATTAAAATATTAATTGTGATGCCCCCAAAATTAGGTATACATCACCCATCTTGAGTCGCCAGATACATGGTACAGAATTCAAATACAACTTAATAATACAACTGTTGTGTACAATACGACAAAACATAAACTGTGAGTTTGAATACAAATATTATCTACTAGAGATTATACAAACTCAAAAGGTGTCCTCATTATCGCTGGGACCCAGCTTAATAAATAATCCACATCATCGAATCACCCCTGCACTACGACCAAGGATATTCTTTAGTATCACGACCACAATTATCCATGCACTACGGGCCAAGAATATTTGTGTATTCATTAATGGTCACGATCATACCAACAATCGTCCCATCAATGCACTACGGGCAATGAGGACTTTTTTCACACATCATTTGTAACATTACGGTCATCATTACAATCAATAATCCTCGGTCATAATCATACCAAGTCCATCTATGCACTACAAAAGCCACGTATGACTTTCAACAAAATATAAACATGAGGATGATGAAAATGATATAAGAATTCAATAAAACAAGTTCACAAAATTAGGTATACATCACCCATCTTGAGTCGCCAGATACATGGTATGTAATTCAAATACAACTTAATAATACAACTGCGTGTGGTATAATACGACAAAAAATATAAACCGTGAGTTTTTGATACAAATATTGTCTACTAGAGATTATACAAACTCAAAAGGAGTCCTCATTACAATTATTATCACACTATTTCACGTAATAGTGAGGACTACTAATGCACCATCTAGACCATCACTGCTCCCCGACTAGTCCCAAATACACACGCTCATTTCATTTCCTCAAGAGAACAAAGAAAAAGAAAGGGTGAGCTCAACTAGCCCAAGAAGAAATATTACGACTAAGATAATGCGTAATAATTTATCGTTAGCCTTCAACAATGTTAAACCGATAAAATATAATAAATATCAAGTTTAACTCATAATGAACAAGCAATCCATTAAAAGAGTCAAGTAGAGAATAAAATCTACTATCTTTTATGATTTAAAAGGTTTTTCATCACTTTTATCACCGGACTCAAATTTAATAAATAATCCACATCATCGAATCACCCCCGCACTACTACTACCAAGGATATTCTTTAGTATCACGACCACAAATTATCCATGCACTACGCCAAGAATATTCGTGTATTCATTAATGGTCATGATCATGCCAACAATCGTCCATCAATGCACTACGGCCAAATGAGGACTTTTATCACATCATTTGTAACATTACTACCATGATTACACCGAATAATCCTCGGTCATAATCATACCAAGTCCATCTATGCACTACAAAAGCATGATGACTTTCAACAAAAAATATAAACATGAGGATGATGACAATGATATAAGAATTCAATAAAACAAGTTCAAGAATTAATTTATCTAGAACCGATAACGCCCAAATTGTCAACATGATACCGCTTTGTAGAGTAAAAATTCAAGAATGCTCGTAAGAATATTTCCATGAAAAGATATCGATGAAGCGCAAATATCAAAGATATTCCACTAATTTCATGGGTATAGAAGTCAAAGTTTTAACCAACCGAGTATAATAAAGAATGGAATAACAAAAGAAATCACCATGCATGCGATAGAATCGCAGACAGCAAAGTTATTCCAATGTAATAATAAATAATGGAACCAGTCCCACAGAAACGCATGCATGTGATATTCCAATGTAATAATAAAGAATGGAACCAGTCCCCAGAAAATAAATAATGGAACCAGTCCCACATATTCCATGTGATATTCCGGCGTAATAATAAATAATGGAACCAGTCCCACAGAACGAACGCATATATGCATGATATTCCGGCTGTAATAATAAAGAACTAATATTAGAAGAATGTCACCATGTATAGGGTAGCTCACAGATACAAAAGTTATTCCAATGTAATAATAAATAATGGAATAATGTAAGTTCTCTTCATTAAGACGAAAGAAAGAAATAACATCCCTTACCGTAAAAAGAAACCGAATATAAGAGTAGGGAAGTAGTAGTAACAATACTTTTCTATAGTTCTCTTATAATTTCTCTCTAGAGTTTCAAAGAATTCGTAAGAAATAATGAAGGAATGAGCTTCTATTTATAGAAAAATGGAATGAATAAGAATTAATTCATGAACTATCCAGATTGATTTACTATTAAACTATTTTATCCATATTGGTTTACTATTAAAACTTAAAACAACTGGTCCATACCGATTTACTATTAAAACTTTAAACCAAATGATCCATATTGATTTACTATTATAACTCCACCAAATGGGTCCATATCGATTTACTATTATATCTTCAACCAACTATTCAAAAATTAGCACATCTCCTCATGGAATAATATTGTACCCAAATACCCGAATGCACAATACTAGAGTGAATAGTAATCGTGAATAATAATAGTAATAAGAATCATGAATAAGAACTCGTGAATAAGAATAAATAAGAACTCGTGAATAGAATAAGAATCGTAATAGTAACTCGTGAATAATAACTCGAATAAGAACTCGTGAATAAACTACACCTAAAAGTGTCCCGAATACCCAATCAACAATATATCCTCCGCACATCAATTATACTAACACAAATAAGTCCAACACAATGGAACTATAAAATTCATCTTTAATCAACACGAACTTATTCATCATTAATATTATAATTCACAATATTTAACAACCAGTCGCTCCTGTGAAAGAGGGGGCTTTCGATAAGGATTTCTCCTTATCAAGCGCAAGAATTAGTGACCAAACCTCTCCTCGATGTAACTTCTGACATCATCAATATTGCAAAATAATAATATGAATAACTTTGTCGCCTCAATTATTGATTTAATAATATATCATATAATGCGATGATACCGTAATAATAATTGAATCAATAATACGAGAAATATGATGCAAAGAATTATCGTAGCAATAATCGAGTATAACCGAGTGACTTCTCACGTAAGCATCAATAATCAATACCGTGCATATCACTCGCAACTACGCCAGACATCGCATTTTTTACTACCGGTAGTTCAACAGCTTTAATCTAGAATAACACCTCCGCCGTTATTTTCATAAAGTATTTTTGTCGCTTTTCTCAATCCGACAATAATTCCGCTAGGGTCCACCAATGATTGTGCTGCATTGCATTTAATATTCCCCGTTAAAACGAATATTCCCCACCAATCGAATATTATATAACAACTTGCATTTTTTGCAAAAATTTATAAATATTACCCACAACTATAACATTATATCAAATCAATACCATAATATTCAAAAATATAATTCGAGAAAATTATTCTTTATTCATAAAAGTCAGGGTCTTACAACCTCCCTTCTTATGAAATTTCATCCTCAAAATTAGGGTACATACCGTATGTCAAGAGATGAGGATACCTCGACTTCATCTCGCATTCTAACTCCCAAGTCATTTCCTCCACATCGTGGTTTCTCCACAAAACTTCGACTTGAGGTATAACCTCGAGCGTAGAACATGATCCTTCTTATCCAAGATTTTAACAGTAACTCTTCATACGCTAAATCTTCCTCTATCTCGTCTCGTTTCTAACTCAATAATGTGGTTCGGGTCTTTCACATATTTACGTAATATAGATATGTGAAAAACATTATGAACACGAGACATACTTCAAGCAGTAAGCGCGTAGTCTATAGCCACAGCTCCCTCTCGCCAAGAATTAAAATGGGCCAATGAATCGAGGATCGAGCTTTCTCTTTCCAAATCTCAGAACTCCTTTCCATGGAGCAACACGTAACAACACACGATCTCCAATATCGAATTCTACGCCCTTTCGATGAAGATCAAGATAACTCTTTGTTGATCTTGTGAAGTTTTTATACGCTGTTTGATCGCTTTCAATCTTTTCTCAGTAGTCATACGCATCAACTCCTATTCCCAACAACGCTGCTTCACCCACCTCATCCCAAAGATACCGAGAACGACACTTTCTCCCATACAACGCTCAAATGGAGCCATGCCAATACTTGCTTGATAACCGTTGTCAGAGGAAAACTCCACCAATGGTAAAAACTTGTCCCAACTTCCTTGAAATCAAGGACACAGTCTTAATAGATCTTCAAGAGTTTGAATAGTCCTCTCCGATCGTCCATCCGTCTCGAGGATGATATGCCGAAGCTAAATCAGAAAGTCTGCGCTCATAGCTTTTTTCAAAAACTAACCCAAAATCGTGAAGTGAATCTTCGGTCTCGATCGTAAACTATGGATACCGCATACCATGCAGCCTTACAATCTCATTTATGTACATACGAGCAAGACGCTCAAGTGTATAAGTTTCTCGTCGATAGGTAAAGAAGTGAGCAGACTTGGTCAATCTATCAACAATGACCCAAATCGCATCTACGCCTTGAGAAACCTTAGGGAGACCAAGAATCTAAAATCCATGGTAATGTGCTCCCACTTCCATTCTGAATTTCAAGTGGTTGCAATGGACCTTTTGGTACTTGATGTCTACCGACTCGCTGACAAGTTAAACACCTCGAGATAAACTCCGCTATCTCTCTCTTCATATTGCTCCACCAAAATGTATGTCAAGATCATGATACATTTTGGTACTCCTGTGATGGATTGCAAACTGTGTGTCAGGTGTCTCCATCATGATTTTATACTTTAAATCGTGGTCGTTAGAAACAAAGTCCGGAGTCGACTCAAGTATTCCTTCTTCATCGATTCTTGCTTCCTATAGCACCTTCTTGCACTTTCTTCCTCATACGATCACCTCCGGGTCCAGAGCTTGAGCAAATTTAACTTTATCAATTAAAGCCTGCTTCTACTCAGATATTCGCCATCATCACACGGGTCCCTCGAGTTTTTTTAACTCTATCTCCATCCTTTGCAAGTCACACAAAATGGGCCTCATATTGACAATATCGCACTCAGATTTGATATATACGATCTTCTACTCAATGCGCCACCTACCACGCTCGCTTTTCCAGATGGTATCGATGGTACGATCATAATCTTTCAATAGCTTCAAGCCAACGCCGTTGTCGTCGATGTCGAGTTCCTTTTGAGTGAAGAAATATTTTCGAGCTTTTTACGATCCGTAGAAGATCTCCACTTTCTCCCCATACAAGTAATGCCTCCAAATTTTAAGTGCGAAGACAACAAATGCTAACTCTAGATCATGAGTAGGATAATTCCTCTCATATTCTTTGAGTTGTCTTCGAGGCATAGGCTATGACTTTCCCATGTCAGCATGAGAACACATCCCAACCCTTTTGCCCAAGCATCATCAGATGACAAATCCTCCGAGCCGATGGTATTGTCGTAACAAAAAAAAATGAAATGAGTCTCCTCTCGAAGTTCTTGAAAACTCTTCTCACATTCTTCGCTCCAACCAACTTTGTATATCTTTCCGAGTCACCGAAGTTAATGGAGTAGCGATTCGAGAAAATCCTTCCACGAATCTCCGATAATAACCAAATAAACCGAGAAAGCTACGACTTTCTATTATCGATTTAGGTTGCTCCCACTTTTGATAGCTTCAATCTTTGCCGTCAATGATATTCCACGACTTGATACTACGTGCCCAAGGAATGCTACTTCCTCAAGCCGTAACTCGATTTCTTCAACTCGCATAAAGCTTGTATTCACGGCTTTTTGGAGTGTCACCTCAAGTGTTGCTTTCATGATCTTCACGACTTTTGAATAAATAAGGATGTCATCAATAAAGACGACCACAAAGTGATCCAAATATTCCTTGAATACTTGGCTTCATCATATCCATGAAGGCAAAGAGGAGCATTAGTCAATCCAAAGGACACGACTAGAAATTCATAATGCCCGCATCGAGTTCTCGAAAGCCGCCTTTTTGAATGTCATCTGCTCTAATCTTCAATCGGTGATATCCTAATGAAGATCAATCTTTGAAAAGAATTTGCCCTCAGAACCGGGTCAAACAGTCATCAATACGCGGGTAATGGGTACCTATTTTTTGATGGTGACATGATTCAACTCCCGATAATCAATACAAAGTCGATACTCCCATCTTTCTTCTTCACGAATAGTAATGTAGAGCAGCACCCAAGGAGACGATTAGACGAATGAAACCAATGTCTAACAATTCCTCGCAAATGGGTCTTTAACTCCTCAAGTTCAATAGAGCCATTCGATATGGGGCTTTGAAATGGGTTTTGTACCAGTTTCAAGGTCGATATAAAATTCAATTTCACGCCTGGGGTAGGCCAGAAGTTCTTCGTGAATACGCCAGAAATTTATTAACAATAGAAATATCGCTCAAAACCGACGATTTTTGTTTAAATCAGCGATATGAGCTAAGAAAGCTTTCGACATCCGCTTTTTCAATAAACGAATAATAGCTTTATGGCTTGAAATGACCGTGATTGATTTTAATGGTTTGGTCGCTTGAATTCGCATAATAGGTCGATTAGGAATATGAAAACTAACAACCTTACGAAAAAACAATCAATTTTTGTATGATGAGTAGTTAACCAATCAATCCCTAGAATTACGCCAAACGCAAGTATTTTTAAAGAAATAAGATCGATGTAATGTGCGTACATCGATTTGAACCAAACAAGACTTATAAACAAAGGATGTAATGAAGGTTTCTCCCAACTGAGTTTCCACAGATAAGTCAAAGTCTAATTTCTCCTGAGTCAAATTTAATCGCTGAGCGCAAGTAGAGAAATAAAAGAATGGGTAGAACCCAGATCAAATAAAGTATAGACTTTCGCTAGAGTTTATGATAAGCTTACCCGTGATGACCTCATTCGTTTCCTTGCTTTCGGGAGGTCACAACAAACGCCTCCCTCAGACTACCGGCTTTGATTTTTCTCGGGACGGCTTTGCCCTCCATCCTAGCTCAACTTGTTTTCTATGTGAACGACAAAATCGGCTAAAGTGACCTTCTCTTCCACAATTATAACATGCTTTGACTAAGATCGCGCAGCTTTGACCGATGTGTCCCCTCCGCATTTGAAGCATATGATAGGTGGTCGCTTCTCCTTCCTTAACAACGGTGTGTCGTGCCGACGCCCTTCCATCATCATTGAATCTCCTCTTCTTGAAATGTCCATTCTTATTGTTTTGGCCTCGATTACCACCGGTGGTTACCATTTCGCCCGTTGATTCCTCCACGCTTTGTTGTCACCGCTTCATCGATTATCGCTTCCTTTGGTTCATATTGACTCTCGTTATCGCGCCTCCACTAATCGAGCCCTATTTACAACATCCAATACAAACACGCTTTACGAAAAATAAGATGTCGACGATCTCGTGTTTTCAAACCTCTTAAAAACATTCCGCTATTCGCTTCTTCATTATCCACCAAATGGGATGCAAACCGACAACTCTCGCAAAATTTAGCTTCATATCGCGATACTACTATATTATTTTTTTGCTCCAATTTGATGAATTCTACCTCTTTATATGACGAATACTTTCGGAAAGTACTTGTCGTTGAATAGTTCTTGAACTTTTCCCAAGACATCTTCAAAAGCAAGAAGTCGAGTACGCTTTTACCGATTCCCACCAAGAATCCGCCTCTCCTCGCAACATAAAGGCGTAAAGGGAACTTTTGCTCTCGAGCATCCCAAGACATCAAATATCTTGGTGATCTGCTTTATCCATGCTTCCGCCTTTTTTAGTGGTTTTGCTTCTCCAATAAACTCCTGGTGTCCCAGCCTCGAATCTTAGCGGTGACCGTCCGAGAGTTTCCAAGAGTTTCCCTACATTTTGATGAGCCGCCTCGCCATCGCTGCATGAATCATATAAAGCCTCCTAACACTCCATCATTCATCATTTGGTCAAGTTGTTGTTTTTGATGAGGATTGTCGCCTTCCTCGATGCATGCATTATCCCGATTATTGATATGTGGTGAATCAACTACGCCAGGCTCCATTGCTATTCTCAACATTCTCGATGTCATTTTCAGACATCGCCACAAAACAAAAGGTTAATTTGACATGTAACATATTATCCCTATATTCTCGACCCGACCAATTAAATACCAAAAAAAAAAACTTAGGTAGGTCATACTAGCGAAGGAATTCCCCCTCCTCCTCCTAGTTCTATTCTCACATCTTAGCCAGGATCATATCCCTAAGCTTTGATACCAACCGCGACGCCCCCAAAATTAGGTATACATCACCCATCTCGAGTCGCCAGACACATGGTATGTAATTCAAATACAACTTAATAATACAACTGTCGTGTACAATACGACAAAAAAACATAAACCGTGAGTTTGAATACAAATATTGTCTACTAGAGATTATACAAACTCAAAAGGAGTCCTCATTATAATTATTATCACACTATTTCACGTATAGTAGTGAGGACTACTAATGCACCATCATCTAGACCATCACTGCTCCCCGACTAGTCCCAAATACGCTTCTCATTTCCTCAAGAGAACAAAGAAAAGAAAGGGTGAGCTCAACTAGCCCAAAGAAGAAATATTATGACTAAGATAATGCGTAATAATTTATCGTTAGCCTTCAACAATGTTAAACCGATAAAATATAATAAATATCAAGTTTAATCAAGCTTAAAACAAGCAATCCATTAAAAGAGTCAAGTAGAGAATAAAATCTACTATCTTTTATGATTTAAAAGGTTTTTCATCACTTTTATCACTGGACTCAAATTTTAATAAATAATCCACATCATCGAATCACCCCCTCGCACTACTACCAAGGATATTCTTTAGTATCACGACCACAAATTATCCATGCACTACGGCCAATAAGGATTTCGTATTCATTAATGGTCATGATCATGCCAACAACTGCCCATCAATGCACTACGGCCAACGAGGACTTTTATCACATCATTTGTAACATTACTACTACCATGATTACACCGAATAATCCTCGGTCATAATCATACCAAGTCCATCTATGCACTACAAAAGCCACGTATGATGACTTTCAACAAAATATAAACATGAGGATGATGACAATGATATAAGAATTCAATAAAACAAGTTCAAGAATTAATTTATCTAGAACCGATAACGCCCAAATTGTCAACATGATACCGCTTTTGTAGAGTAAAATTCAAGAATGCTCGTAAGAATATTTCCATGAAAAGATATCGATGAAGCGCAAATATCAAAGATATTCCACTAATTTCATGGGTATAAAGTCAAAGTTTTAACCAACCGAGTATAATAAAGAATGGAATAACAAAAGAAATCACCACGCATGCGATAGAATCAAGACATGCAGTGTTATTCCAATGTAATAATAAAGGATGGAACCAAAGTCCACAGAAAACGCATGCATGTGATATTCCAATGTATAATAAAGGATGGAACCAGTCCCAGAACGTAAACGCATGCATAGTGTGTATTCCATGTAATAATAAATAATGGAACCAGTCCCACAGAACGCATGCATGTGATATTCCATATGTAATAATAAATAATGGAACCAGTCCCACAGAACGCATGCATGTGATATTCCGGCTGTAATAATAAAGAACGGAATATTAGAAGAATGTCACCATGTATAGGTAGCTCACAGATACATAAAAAGTTATTCCAATGTAATAATAAATAATGGAATAATGTAAGTTCTCTTCATTAAGACGACAAAAAAATAATAACACCCTCACCGTAAAAGAAACCTCAATATAAAGAGTAGGAAGTAGCGTATACTTTTCTATAGGTTCTCTTATAATTTCTCTCTAGAGTTTCAAAGAATTCGTAAGAAATAATGAAGGAATGAGCTTCTATTTATAGAAAAATGGAATGAATAAGAATTAATTCATGAACTATCCAGATTGATTTACTATTAAACTGACGATCCATATTGGTTTACTATTAAAACTTAAAACAACTATCCATACCGATTTACTATTAAAACTTTAAACCAAATGATCCATATTGATTTACTATTATAACTCCACCAAATGTCCATATCGATTTACTATTATATCTTCAACCAACTATTCAAAAAATTAGCACATCTCCTCATGGAATAATATTGTACCCAAATAAATTGACCGAACAATAATAGTAATAAATAGTAACTCGTGAATAAGAACTCGTGAATAGTAACTCATGAATAAGAATAAGAACTCGTGAATAGTAACTCATGAATAGAAACTCATGAATAAGAAACTCGTGAATAAGAACTCATGAATACTAAAAAGTGTCCCAAAAGTGTCCCAATACCCAATCAACAATATATCCTCCGCACATCAATTATACTAACACAAATAAGTCCAACACAATGGAACTATAAAATTCATCTTTAATCAACACGAACTTATTCATCATTAATATTATAATTCACAATATTTAACAACCAAAATCGCTCCTGTGAAAGAGGGGCTTTCGATAAGATTTCTCCTTATCATGCGCAAAATTAGTGACCAAACCTCTCTCGATGTAACTTCTAGATATCATCAATATTGCAAATAATAATATGAATAACTTTGCCGCCTCAATTATCGATTTAATAATATATCATATAATGCGATGATACCGTAAAAATAATCAATCAATAATACGAGAAATATGATGCAAAGAATTATCGAGTAATAATCGAGTATAACCGAAAGTGACTTCTCACGTAAGCATCAATAATCAATACCGTGCTATCGCGCTAACGCGCCAGACATCGCATTTTTTTTACTACCGGGTAGTTCAACAGCTTTAATTCAGAATAATTCCTCCGCCGTTATTTTCATAAAGTATTTTTGTCGCTTTCAATCCGACAATAATTCCGCTAGGGGGTCCACTAATGATTGTGCTGCAGTATTTAATATTCCCTCGTTAAAACGAATATTCCCCACCAATCGAATATTATATAACAACTCATGATTTTTTGCAAAATTTATAAATATTACCCACAACTATAACATTATATCAAATCAATACCATAATATTCAAAATATAATAATTCGAGAAAATTATTCTTTATTCATAAAAACAACATGGCTAACACACTTAACAAACGTAAGATCAAAGGCTTCAAAACTTGTCGGATCGCTTGGAAACATTCGGGTTGCCCGAACTTGCTTTCAAGTGAATCCAATAACGCGGGTTTGACCGCTTGTAACAGGTAATCTAGACATGCTACAACCTTTATTCCAGTTTCAAATCATAGTCCTCATGTCATAGAACAGATCCAAAACATAAAACACACAAATTAGTTAACACGTAAAGATCTAAGGACTCTGACATTCGACTGTTAGGCCACTTTGTTCATCATTTCCAGATTTTCAAAAATGCTAGATTCGAGGACTTTGATGTTATGGATCAGGGATTTTATAACCCAGATCACTTATAGACATCTTCTAACACATCTTTAAACAACAACTAACATTAAACAACATAAAATCAAAGGATTTCAAAATTTTAGGGTTCTTACCACTTTGAGCCTTGATCTATGATTCTGACTTTTGGGATTTGTTCTTGGTGTTTTATTACATGATCTTGGCTCATCCTATCACTCTCTCTCACTTCCCATTCCCGAAATATAGAGAGAGAAAAGGTTGGGCAAAAATGAAAAGTCAAGTAAAGCTTTCTCTCTCCTTATAATTTATATAATTTGATGATACATGCACATGGCTGATCTTTGCTGCTGAGATGTGAGATATAAGTCATGAGCTAAGGCTAGGGTTGGTCCAACCACTACACTAGAACAACTCTTGCAAGCTAAGTCACAATAATGTAACAAAGGGTAAAAATGTCATTTTGCATACTAAATTAATGGCATTCTTGTCAATTAGCCTTAGGGTTTAGGGTTTGGGTTAGGGTTTAGGGTTTGAAGAATTTGATTTTTGGATTTCTAAATTAGGTTTTCAAAAATAGAAAATTAATATTTCTAAATTATAATTAGAATTTTCTAATTATATTAAAATTTCTTAATCACAAATTAAATATTGCTAATTAGGATTAATATTTCCTAATTACAATTGCTAATTAAGCAATTAGGGTTAAAATGGTCATTAGGGTTTATAAACCACTAATTAGGGTTTCTAATAGAAAAATATTTTTCTAATTTAGAAATTAAATTTTCGTAACTAGCTAGATTAGGGTTTTCTAATTACTTAACTTGAAATTAGGATTAGGGTTTCCTAATTAACATTACAATTATTAAATTAACACTTAGGTTTTACCTATTTATAAATTAGGGTTTCTTATCCCGAAATTAGGGTTTTCTAAATTTGAAATTAGGGTTTGCTAATTAATTAAGCTTTACCCTAATTAATATTCTAATATATAGCAGTTAAGCAATATAATAATCATTTAAGTTCCCATATTAGGGTTTCATACATCGAAATAGGGTTTTGAATCTCCGGAACTGAAATTAGGGTTTCCAGAACCGGTTTCTAGGGTTCCTTTTTAATCGCCAGGGTTTTCTAACCGAAAGTTGATGTTCTTAATATATATTTAGGGTTTGTTATAGATATCGTTTATCTGGTTAACCCTTGACCCTTAACCACATACTATACACATATACAACCATATACACAGAACATTTTCACGTATTTCTTTAATCCTGAATAATTCACCTAAATCCTTCACATAATTTTGAAATCCTCAAAATTCCATCTTCAAAATATCAAACGCATACACTAATTTTCTATCTAGGTTCTAATTTTGAACCTTAAATCAATTAAGAAAATTTTTAAGAAAATATTCAAAATTCTCGGGTTGTCACAGTACTACTACCCGAATTGTGTACTTCTGTGATGCCACCACCTCTTCTCTGCCCATGTGCCATCAACATTCTTCGTAATTTCTCATGAACCCAGAAAAAAGTAAATGATAGTTTACCACGTCTCTGTCCATATAATTTACATTCTTACACTTCAAACATGGACATCGTATCTGCAACTTACGATTCATACATTCCGGGTGACTATACGAATACTCCAAAAACACCGCAACCAAATTTCTAAATTCAAATTTTAGCACCTATCCGGGGCACTTGACTTTTGTCGTGCCATCCAACTACTGATGCGAATAGAGGTCCATGATTCCACTACATTCTACTAGACAAACATTATAAATGTTAACATATGACTTGAGCATACTTGTAACCATATGACTTGAAAGATACTTGTAAGCATGCATATAATTAACATTTAAGCATACTTGTAAGCATATGACTTGAGAGCATACTTGTAATCATATGACTTGAGTATACTTGTAAGCATATGATTAACTAAGTAAATGCTACTTAGTTTAATAGTTATATTATATCATATTATTTTAATTTAATTTGTTTTTATTTATTAGTTAAAAACTAAGTAAATAGAACTTATGAAGAGGTTCCCTTTCTATAATATTTTATGTTTTGGGATATTCACAACTTGGATGCGCAATTTATAGCTTCTATAACATATTGTAGCTTTATTCTTGTATACATAAGTGTTAAATACCCTTGTTTTTTGTTATAGCCAAAACAATCGCTTTATTGACTAAATGTGTCTAGTTACCTTCTCTGGTGCACTAAGAGTTCCCTAGCACTGCCTATTTTGTCTTAACAAATTACCCCAATAGTCGACCATGCCGACAACCAAGCTTAGCTTGGCCCCATGAGGCTTGGCTAAGCTTGGCGTCGCCTCGCGGCCCCAAGCCCAACCCATCAGCTCCAACATCCCCTTAATAGGCTCTAGTGGATCACTTAGTTTAATAGTTCCATGTTTACTATGATTAGCATATGATTAGCTAGTTAATATTATAAATGTTCACAACAACCCGACCAACAAAAAAATTTCGCCAGAGTCTCCCCTATAATATGGACTAGCCACATGCACGACGGCATGCATATATGGTCATTTCTAGGCACCCAAGACACAAACCAAGAGAAATATACAAATTCCCAATATAATAAGACCAATCATAAACCATAAGTTGAGTCTCATCTATACAATCAAAGAAACAAAAATTACTACCCTAAGACAAATGTGAAAAGGATTTGCTCCAAGAAAAGGATTTCCCAAAATTAAATATACATTCATATTATAGAAAATAAAGTCGCATGCAATTTTTAACATGTCATTGCTTATATACTAGAGTATTATACTACTACATTTCTAGCAGAATACTAACCGTGTCTTTGGAAAAGTGAAATTTTCCTTAAAAGTTGTCTTTTAGAGATGTATCTCTAATTTGTGGAAGTAATATAATCTGTCAAAGACACGGAAGTATGACTGTTTAACTGATTTAATCCCTTCATACAATGTTCAACTTGTCCACTATTCATGCCAAATTTTAATTCTTTTCCAGTTCTATCAACGTTCCTCCAAAAACCTGTCTACATTTATTTATTATGTATATTATGATAAAAACTAGTTTGATACTTGAATTTTTTTACGAAGTGGAAACCACAGCCACTACCCTTAGGGTATTTCATCTAACCATCAAGTGTACCCCACTAATCAAGCATAGCAGGTAATTCCATAGTAAACTATGTGTGGGTGACCAGAGGATATATTACTTTTGTAGAGTATTGAACACATGACCTATGCTCTGAAAGACCTTTTCAGTAGGGTTTACTATCACTTGAGCTAACAACTTGGGGTTATTGGTTTGATAGTTTATTGATCTCGTCTGTCTTAGTTAAATTATAAGAAAGTAAGAATAGTTTTATTAGTACTTGAAGGTTGATAAAATTGGTTAAGAAGTACATCCTTGTCAATAAAGGAGTACTCAAAGAGGAAGACAAAAAGATGGCTGCTGAAAAGGAACTATCCAAAGAAAGCCAAAAGGACATAGCTCAAGCTGAGGGGGAGATACCTGAAGTTCTCACCATAGAAAATGCTTCAGCTGAGGGGGAGCTACCAGTCCTACAGATGGATGATTGTGTTGAGGGGGAGCCTCATGATATCCCCATGATAGAAAAAGCTGCTCCTGCAGAAAATGAGGGAGAGCCAGAGCAATAACAAAATAAAGTCATTGATATAGTGGAATCCTTGAACGGAGACAGAGAAGAGGAAGAAGATGAAGAAGTCGAGATCATAGCTGTGGGTTGTAATAGGTATAGAAAAGCTAACTACGAGTATATGTTCTCCTATCTACCCATAATGCCTTTTCATCAAGCTCAAATTCTAAACTCCTTGAATCACATGTTTTGGAGCTTCAAACAATATCCAGCCATCTATGTGCTAGCTCATGGATTCCCAGGAAACTTCAACTTTGCCAAACAGCTGATAACAAATGGTCCCTCTTCAAGGATGGTGCATGAGGAATTATTTGTCCCAATCTTGTTCAGAGTTAATCACTATCCACTATCTTTCTTCAGTCAATTTTATGAATTTCCAAGCTGGTTGGAAGTGGTCCTAAACCCACTAAGTTAATTCCCAGTTACAGAATCCCAAAACTCTAAAACTGATGAACCAAATGTGCCCAACTTCATATTGATCCCAACTCCCATCATCTCTACGAGTCTTGACTCTAGCCCCATCGTAGAGTCCCAGGCTCAAATCGTAGAGCCACTCACTCCAGACACCCAAAAATAGGCCCCTCCATCAGATATTCCCTCTTCGTCAACCAATGAATACTTCAACCTTGATCTTGCCCTCTACTCCTTGTGAGATCAATACAAGAGAGCATCCCCTCCTCCACACATTCCATAACTCAGCGAACTCCTTTAATATCTGGCTACCAAAGCTGAGTTGACAGAAGTGTCGAAGAAAGTGATTAAGGACATCGATGATAGTCTTGAAGCTCACACATAACTCATTCACCAAAGACTAACAAAGATGATAAGTGCTGCAAATAATCTCCCGAACACCCTAAACTCTGAGCTTACAAAGAAGCTGAGGGAGATCATCAAGGAAATAGTCAAGAGCATAAAGGACAAGGATGATATTCACTTTCTAGCAGCTAAAAGACATAGAGATGTTGTTCTTGCATTACAGAACACTCAAGAAGCCCATAATAAACTTATGTTGGAGAGAATCATCAATCTGCAAACTGCCGTCAAAGAGTTTCAACAATTCTATGTCAACCAAGGTCAGCAAACTGACAATGTTCTAACCGTCCTCCGACACAAGGAAGCTCGATCTGATGCTCTGATCAAAGAGAATCGAGAGGACATTGCTCAAACACAAAGCCAACTCAACGAGCTCGTCCAAGGAGTGACTCGCCTTTCCAAAGACATTCGAACCCTTGATGCTCACATAAAGGGGGAGAATAAAGGAAAAGGAGATCAAGGCAAGGGCAAAGGCAGAGGACAATTCCAAACTCAATCCTCAAGGAGTCCTCCTATAAGGCAGACTCACCAACAGACTCCACGATCCGGCCATCAAACTCAATGATCTGATCAGCAGGAAGTTTTAATGGCTCAGCTAATAAGAGAGTCTAGGGCGATTACTACCAATTTCACAAAATGTGACCACCACATGCCTTAGAATGCCAATTGGAGATCCTGCATTCATGAATAGACATGATCACAATCTTAGGCTAAGCCCAAGTGAGCTGGAAGATCTAGCCAGGAGGGATGAAGCAAGCAGGAAAAGAAGAGCTGAGGAGTATACCAATCCTCCACGTAAAAGATCAAAGAAATAGAGATAAGTTAAAATTTAAATTCTTATTGATGTAAAGCTTGATTGTAATATCTATTCTTCAAACATCAATAAATTCATGCTTATTCTCTAGAAATTTCAGCTGCTCACTAAAATATTAAGTCATATTTACTTACCTGCAAATGCATCTAGAAACTAATAATCATGACAACAAAATCTCCTTGTTTATGTCAACATCAAATAGGGGGAGATTGTTGGGAGAGTGCATATTTTGATTTGATGTTTAAAGTAAATACTCATGATTATATGTAAAGTCCTTCAAGGAATATTTGTACAAGGACTTAGTGATAGATCAAATTTGTTAGGTTAATCTAAACTCTTAATGTGTATCATTCTGTAAATGAATGTATAGATAAAGAGATCAAAGTTGTTAGGTTGATCTTGAGATGTAATAGATAGGCTTCAAAGAGATCGTAGTGTATTGAGCTGGTCAAGATTACAGAAGCCAAGGTAGAAACGTAGAGCATCGAGGATCGTAGTGTGTCTGCCTTGAAGGACCTCGTCGAAAATCGTAGAGTGGTCTCAACGTTTGCCGAGCTAACTCAGAGATTGTAGTGTGCTCTTGGAAATGTAGAGCTTGCAAAACAAGCAAGTAAAGATTGTAGTGTGCAAGTCTTTAAGAGAAATCGTAGTGCTCTTATTTGATAGCATCAGACCAAGCACCAAGGTGACAAGACACCACGATCTGGATCGTAGAGTATCATCTACCTTGTGTCAGAAGCATCGAGCCCTACCTTTTGTTTGGAGACAAATTCCAACAAATGTGGAATGGGTTTTAAATGTCGAAGTCCTCACCAGTCCCAACGATACAAAAGATATCCTTAGTATACAACAAAAGAAACGTATTGAAGAAGCTAAGGAAAGGACCATAGGATAGAGGAAAACACCTTTTTAGGTGTTAGGTGAGAAAGCAGTTTGCTGTGTCAGTGGGCCAGAATGCAAGTCAGAAGGTGTGCAGAAAAGTCTCCATCAAAGCTCAAAAATGTCAAACGCATTTAATTCTTCAACAAAAGGCTTCAACGAATATATTTCAAGGATCACATATATGCAGAACACGTGCAGATGAAAAGAAAGCAAGCATTGAACAAAACGCACAAGAACACTCAACGCTCATCTCTACGATCTGAGAAAAAGAGAAAGATTGCTCAGCTACTCAGTTCTTTCGAACAAGTTCTTAACAACAACTGAGTAGCACCAACCCAGAACTCAACAACTACCAATTAACTGAAGTAAGAGTTCCAAGTCAGAAGGACTTGAAGAGTTCTAAGTGAACTGTGAAGAACCAAGTCTGCTAGACTTGAAGAGTTCAAAGAGTGAACTAAGAAGTGCCTAGACTGCTAGTCTAGAAGGAATCTGTGAGATTTAGAAAGTGTAAAAGACATCCTTAGTGGATTTCCTACTCGAGGAGTAGAAGAGTGGACTAGGAGCTTTAAGTGCTATGAACCACTTAAAACTGTTGTGTCTATTACATTCTTACTATAACTACAATAACTGCTATAACTGTCTCACTCTCACAAATTCACTATATCTTAAGGGAGATTAAAATAAATATTAATTCCGTTGTGTTTTAATCATTATCAACTAACAAGTTAAAATGAAAAGAATTTTAAATATCTATTCAACCCCCCCCCCCCCCTTCTAGATAACTATTGTGTATTGTGCCTCCGGGAACTAACATGTCAAATCCACCCAACCCATTCTGAGTCACCAAATACATGGTACAGAAAATAACTATAACTTTATTATTACAATTGTTGTGCAAAATACAATAACACATATGTTGTGAGTTTTGATACAAATATATATCAATTGTGACTCTCATCCCAACCTTGGATAGCACGTCACAATGGCACCTTACATAAAGGTACAGTCAATAACTATTTTTGAAATTAAAATCTTTGGAAAATGCTCAAGGAAACCTTCATACATTGGAGGCCATGCATCTAAGTTATAATAAATATCATGTTCTTTCCAATAGTGAGTCTTCTCTTGACATATAATTATCTCCATTGTCTCTAATTGAGAAATATATTTCAACCAAACTCCAAGATTATATAGGTAGTGCTCGTAGATATACTTAGCAAGTGGATGTGCACAACCTTGTCTTATGATAACACAAAGTCGCATGTCATTAGACATCTTGTATGATAGTGGCAAAACACCCTTTTAACATTAGGTTCGCCTCACCCTATTTGATTCACCAAATATAACTACTAAATGATGTATAAAATAAAACACACTATTCTAAAGTTCTCAATAAAATTAGTTCCATACTATTTAGGGAGAACCTCCACAGCTAGAGACCACCGTTCTATTCTCCTGTTACCCCCGCTCGAATCAGCTACACTCTTATTACCTGAAAGGAATTGTGAAGCAAAAGGGTGAGCACTACAAGAAAAGGGTCTATCAGCGACCGTGTATCAACGACCGCATTTGGTCGCAGATAGATATTAGCGACCGAGTGCAGTCGCTGATAGTCATCGCATAAAATATGGTCGTTGGGATGCACATCAGCGACCACTATTAGCGACCGATATATTTGCGACCGCGAATAGTGACCGAATTCATCATATCGGTCGCTAAGCTGAGTCAGCATGTCTCAGACCCAAAGGCTGACGTGGTCAACGTATCTGCGATCGCTAGCAGCGACCAAAGGCGGTCGCTGATACCCTCAAATGCTAGCAGTCGCTAATAGATATCAGCGACCACATGCGGTCGCTGATTCTAAAAAAAATTGAAAAATAGATTTTTGCTGTTTTGCATAATTCCCAAAAAACTGTACCTATTTTGTACCTGGTATATCCCAACACACATACACAAATCTAAACTAGCTAGTATATCCATCGTCCACCAAACTAGCTAGTATATAAACTATATATATAAACCTTTAAAACCGCTATGAATTGAATAAATAACCACAAATCTAATGTTTAAGTAACATACAGACATCCAAAGAATGAATATATAAGTACAAGCTTATACTATAACTACAAAACTGATCTAAAGTAGGTACGTCAAGCATCAACACCTTCTTGATCACCCTGTAATTAACAAAACAATAAAACAAGTTACAAATATAGTAACTATGTTGATACTGATATATATTACGACAATATATACAACAAATTGATTTTATACCTCGTCGCCATCCCCATGTTGTCCTGCTGCTGCTGTCGCTACTGCTTCAACTAACTCCTCAGGATCAAGAGCCCCCAGATGCCCGCCCAGTATCTTCAAAAGATTTCGATCTCGACATATAGCTCTCACACGCTTAAGTAAGTATGAACAATGGATGACTCGATGACTGTGAAGACTGGGTAGTAGAGCTGCCTGAGCCACTGAAGGATGGGCGTCGTCGTTGTCCTTGACCTTTAATGTAGTTCTTCTTCACAACAGACACCCTCTCCCACAGCTCTTGATTAATAGTCGGACGTGGAGTGCCTTCAAGATAACGCTCATTCAATAAACGCTTATAAGTATCCTGTCATCATGTTAACAATTAAATAGTTAAAAATAAATTATGTAAGCATTGATAAACAAGATCAGGTTGTTAAAACTTATTACCGCTATCTAGATAGCATCAGGCAGACCATCACGGGTGGCCACATACACATCCAGCTAATGGATAGGTGTACCTTGAGACTGAGACTCCTATACAAAAAATAAAAGAATATTACTAAGTAAAAATGTAATATATTTTCTAGAATTCATGATTGTAAACATATTAAAACTTGTAAATACGCACTTTCGGCAAAGATATCTTTGCAACTCGTGAAATACCGCCGCCTAGTATGTCCCTTTAGCCTTTTTCACCATTGGTACACCCGAGGATCCGCATTAGTGGAAGCGGTCTTTCGTCTTTTCACCCAACTCTCATTCTCTCCATTGGGCACACATCTCAAATTTCATATGGATGGGTGCACCATCAGGGGCTATGCTCATGCATATAATCCTCTCCCTGGCCTGGATGGTCGATCTCGGCATTGTGAAGGGCTTTTTGTCTTTCTTTGTTCAAATTATCTTTGGTGCGAACCACGCACTTCTACCAGAATAATGCCTATATCACTGAAGCCTGCGCGTCCTCCCATCTATACCATTTCTACAAATAAAACAACAATAATAACATTACTAAACAATTATCCTTTGAATATTATATTATATGTCATAATTAAAAAATATACTCAAATTCAAATTGAACAAAGATCCTTGTGGGCGATAGGTGTGTTTCGCCATGTAATCACAGGTGTAGGCCAATCCTGTAAACACAGCTGTGATATGCACTTGACGATCTTATTATCTAAAAAATCACTATAATATACAACAATTTACATCAGCGATAAGTAGATATATTAAAGCAATTTATATCTAAGTTATAATACTTATGAACATTTTTCAAACTTATACTTATAATACTTAAACAAATTAGCCAGAGTCTCCCCTACAATATAGACTAGCCACATGCACGACGGCATGCATATATGGACATTTCTAGGCACCCAAGACACAAACCAAGAGAAATATACAAATTTTCAATACAATAAGCATATTAACATCAATTAGCATATTAACATCAATTTACATCAACGATAAATAGATATATTAAAGAAATTTACATCTAAGTTCTATATATCTTGTATAAATGTAATCTTAAATGCTTATATATAAATGATATATGCGGGACGTATATGCTATTCGGAGGAGGGCGAATCTGAATAAGAATTCGATCATCCGAATTAGTAAGGGTCTTAGGCACATGATTAGGCCCCCCTACCCATGCCGCGCTTTTTCTGCGCTGCTTCAGAAGCCATCTGTATATTACAAATTTCAAGATGTTATTATGAGTCATATTTGATTACATGTATATATGACAATAAACATGACAATGATATAAACATGTATGTATATGAATATAAAATGACAATAAACAAAAGTTTAGTACATAAACATGACAATAAACAAAAGTTGCATTTAAATAGTTTAGTACATAAACATGACAATGATATAAAAAATATGTAATGCTAAACATACATTTCATTTGTTTAAGTGTCAATATCTGATTCAGAATCATCTTGTATACGTGTTGCAGATTCATAACCATCATCTACTTCAGATTTAGTGTCAGATTCAGTCAATAACTCTTCCTCCTCAGTATCAATGCCATCTAACATAAGTATTGACTCATGATCTAATTCATGTGGTTCATCTCCGCCATTTAATTGGATTACTTCATTGTCATCCTCCACATTTATTATAGTTTGCCTATGAAGCATCTGCTCTTGGTAAATCTCCCCATCAACTACTTCTACACGACTACGCGCAGGAGTATGAATTACAACTTGCCAATCTATAGGCGGTCTATCCCTTTTCCTAACAGGACTAGGAGTGTAGTATACTTGTACTATTTGAGTTGGTAAAACAAACGGTTCGTTCGAGTACGCAGACCTATGGAGGTCAATATCGACGATTCCATGTCTGTCAACACGTATCCCTTTTTCTGAATCAAACCAACGGCACTTGAACAAGTGAATATGACCCCGTCGACGCGTTCTTGTACGACAACTCTACGATTTCCTCCAACTCCCCATAAAAGGCACGACCAAGCTCATTGTAACAATCTCCTTGGACACACAATCCAGAGTTCGTTGTTCTTTTACCACGCTCATATGCCTTTGTGTGAAATTCACAACCATTTATTTTGTAATCATTGCGGCTGACTTGGTCCCTGTCTGGTCCCATAGCTAGGACTTGTACATTACCCAGAATCGTTGATCCCTCAGTCAAAGCCTACAAAAACTCCATCTTATTAAATGAAGTCATAGTTAACATGGAGTATATATATTCTACGTGCTTAAAAATTGAACTTACTTTGTCCTTTAGCCAAAGTGCAATTTTTTTATCACGATTGATTTGAATATCTTTATCAGTTATGCCGGGATGCTTCACTTTTAACTCGTCATCGTACAATCTATACCATGTTATAAACATTAACATATTGGAATAAATTTCAACTTAAAAGATAAATTATCAAGTTTACATGTGTACCTCACAAATTCGCCAATCTCCTCGCAATTGAGAAGAATGTAAGTATATATAAAGATGTAATTCTTGCTCGAGAGAGAATATGCGCTTCCTTTTCCATAAGTGCTACCGATAGACCAAATACGTAGAGCCGACCATTTAGTTCAACATTTCCCCATCATCATGTCTCGATACTCGATTGGCCTTTGTCAAGACTTCATCCGTAAAATAGTCCCGAGACAAACGTAGATATCTCATCAAAATCGTATATGCGCTCACATATCGACCCCTCGATATAAGCTCTATTCTTCACCTTCCTCTTAAGGTTTCCCATCACCCTCTCGAAAGGGTACATCCATCTATATTGAACTAGACCCCAACACGAGCTTCATAGGGAAGATGGATTTGAAAATGCTCCATGGAGTCAAAAAAACCAAAAATATTTTTCCGCTTTACACGTGATCTCTATGATGTTCTTCTCAAGTACGTACATGTCCTTCTCATTTAATGATTTTGAACATAAGTCGTTGAAGAAACGACTAAGACCCGTCAAAGCATCCCATATTGGTTTATCAAGCAGATCCCGAAATGCTATAGGCATGAGTCTCTCCATGAACACACGATACCATGACTCTTCATCCCTTGCAATTTCCACCCGTAACACACCTTGCAATGTTTGACGCATATCCATCTGGTAGTTTCAGAGACTTAACCCATATGCACACATCTTCAACTTGCTTTTTGGACAATATGTACCTTGCATGCGGTTTGACAATCTTACCATTAGGAGATTCATAAAGTTCTAATCCAGGACGCTTATAAATATCTTTCATGTCCAAACGTGCTTTATCGTTATCTTTTGTCTTCCCCGTAACATTCATCACAATGTTAAACACACTGTCAAACACATTCTTCTCAATATGCATCACATCTAGATTATAACGAATCAAATTTGTAGATCAATAAGGCAGTTCCCAAAAGATGCTTCTCCGAAGCCAGTTATGAGATTCACCAAACCCATTGATTATGTTTGTGGCATCAATCTTACCAAATGGGATAACCGACAATCTCATCACACGATCTCGCATCTCCATTCCCGACAATCGCGGTGGAGGCATATCATTGTTTACTTTCCCTTTCCTGAAGTGTTCTATATTTCTTCGAAATGGGTGATCTACTGGTAAGAACCGACGATGACTGTCAAACCAATAAGGCTTTCGACCTTTTGATAGATTAAACGACTTTGTATACTCCATACAATACGGACAAGCTAACTTCCCGTGTGTACTCCATCCAGCTAACATACCATAAGCTGGGAAGTCACTTATAGTCCACATAACCGCTGCCCTAAGGTTGAAATTTGTTTTCGTTGCAACATCCCAAGTCTGTACTCCATCCTCCCACAATACCTTCAACTCGTCTATAATAGGTCTCAAATAAACATCTAAGTTCTTTCCAGGACTCTTAGGACCAGGAACCACGAGTGAAAGAAACAAGTATGGCTGTTTCATACACATCCAAGGAGGCAAGTTGTACAGAGTAACAATCACAGCCAACAAAGAGTACGGAACAGATGAGTGGCCCAAACCATTGAAACCATCGGTGGACAATCCAAGCCTCACATTTCTAGGTTCCAATGCAAACCTAGGATGTGCTAAGTTGAAATCTTTCCAAGCCCACCCCATCATCATGGATGATTTAGTTCTCCATCTTTAGCTGGAGATTTCGCATGCCAACTCATATGTTCAGCTGTTCTTGAAGACATGTACAATCTTTTTAGTCGATGTGTTATTGAAAAATAACTTAGAATCTTAGACGGTATATTTGATTTTTTTGTAGTCACACCCTCTTTATTAGGCCTAAATCGATCATGACTGCAAAACATCCACCTTGTCATCTGTTCATTTTCCTTATAAAAGAACATGCAATCGTTGGGACATGCATCGATCTTTTGGTATCTAAGACCCAACTTCTTCACCATTTTCTTACAAAAGTAATAGTTAATAGGCAATTTCTCACCGTCAGGCAACATACTCTTAATGGCCTTCAAGAGCGACTCAAAACACTCAGGGCTTATGTTGTGATCAGCCTTGATGTTAAGTAATGTTGCCACTGCAGACAATGTAGTGTGTTTGGTGCAACCATGCCACAATGGCTCGCTACCCTCATCTAACAACTTAAAGAAGTCTTTGGCATCAGAATTCATAGGTTTCTCTCTGCCTTGTTCCCAATCAAAATCTAGCCCTGCAATATCATGAACCATTTCATTTATATGATGAGTACTTGTGAGGGCCCCGAATCCGAGGTCCCGAATCACCGCGGATCCGGTTCGATCATTCTAACACTATTACTATTTTTGTGAAAGATATAAACATAAATTGTTTATACAAAACATTACACACTATTCCCCAAGGTCGAGTAACCTTAACTTATACACAATACATAACTTATTTAACTTACAATAACATTATCAACATACATTACTATTACAAATCTAATCGCATACGTAAACTAAAGTTAGGACTGTCTTTAACCTTTCCTTGTATCCGACGCGTTCATCTTAATCTGTAATGTTTATCATGATATAGCAAGGGTGAGCATAAGGATTGCCCAGCAAGTTTAAGTTCAATAATATAACGATATATCATGATTGAAAGAGTCAGAATAATAAGCTGGCTTTAATTCAACAATATAATTGTGAACTAGCAAGAACAAATTTATGACTGAACAAGTATTATACATGAACAAATATATCTGAACCAACTGGTAATAAAGGTGATCAGCCTTTCATACCTGACTTATACATGCAATATGTACAGAGTACAATTCATGGCAACCAAAGAATGATTAACCATAAACTTATCTCAATGAAACACTCTTAGTAGAGTTAAGTAAAACAAACTTGCATGAACCGCTTGATTATCATTTGCACAATTTATATCGCTTTATCCAAGACCTAATATTAGTAATATAGATCTCCAATATTAGAATAATATCATCACAATATAATACTATTATATATATAGATATACATGGAATAACCTAAACACATAATATACATAACACATAAAAACCCTATCACCATAAATACACATAAAACTCCTATCGATCAAACTATTTCAATCGACTTGAACCCTAATAAAATTCTAATATCCCACTCTGCCCTAATTTGGACTTTTATCGAGTCTAAGTTTAATTAAACTCGACTAAACACTTAACCATTATCTACGATAATTTTAATAACAAATCGAAAAATTTTTTCGGCTTCGTAATAATTTTTAAATAATTATTACTATTTATCTTGAATTTTCAATCATTAATACGTATTTAAATGAATTAAATACCACATAATTCTTTTATCATTAATATCTATTCATCATCAAATATTAATGAAATAAATGTCATAATATTATAATATATTTATAATATCATAAAGTATTTTTAATACTTTAAAATCATATTTATATGATTTTTAAACACTTAAATTCATTATCCGATAATTGCTTTTAATATTAAAATATTAATATTTTTATGACAAAATATCAAAAGTTATATTTTATAACTTAAAATATTTTTATAATACTTAAATCATTTTCATATGATTTTTAAATCATTTATTCTATTTTTCCATAATTTATTTAATATAGTTATTAAATAAAATAATTATCATTAATATTGATTAATTAATGAAATTCATCCTAAAATATTAAAAGTCACTTAAAATATTTTATTATGACATAATATTATTTTTCATGATTTTTATGTATTTAAATCATTTTAAATAATTTATTTAATATTATAATAAAATAAATTAAATACCATTTATATTCCAAAAATATTAAATATTTATGAAATATACTCAAAATAATTAAAAACTATTTTTCAGAATTTCAAATAATTTTTTAGAATTTATTTAGTATTTTTAATAATTAAAAACCATTTAATTCGATTTATTTAATTAAAATATTAATTTCCGAAAATAATAATTACAAAAAGGCCCTATAGCGACAGAACCGTCGCTATAGGTGTTCTTGAGTGTTCTTAGTGTTCTTCGTCAGTTTTTCGGTTGCCACTTTAACCATAAATTTCTATGTGTTCCTAATGTATTCTGAGTTTGTTCTTGTTTTAATAGTGTAGTACTAATGTAGTAATACAATCCTAAATCAATTTCATGACCAACGAACATCATATACGCAAGATCTAAGCTACAGAATATATTGTCAGACATGTTCTTGAGTTTCTGGGCTGCCCAGAAACTCAAGCAGTGCGAAGGTCCCTACTTTGCAGCCTTAGATCTTTGATTCTAGGAATGTTTTATGTGCTCCATGAATTCCAACGTGTAGTAGAGGTGTCATTGTACAATAACATACTATCATTTCTGTCTAACATCAAAGCATATAAGAGATCCAAGCCGGTCAAACACTGACAGAAAATCGTTCATGAAGATTTCTGGGTTTTCCAGAAATCTGCAAAAATAGCCTGTCAACCATACTTTGACCCATCCTAGCTTTGATTTCGTGTATTATCTGTGGGTTCTAGATGCATACATATGAAGCCTACATGTCAGAGAACAACTTTAATACAACAACATGGCTAACACACTTAACAAACATAAGATCAAAGGCTTCAAAACTCATTATATCGCTGGAAACATTCTCGGGTTGCCTGTAACTTGCTTTTCAAGTGAATCAGTCAACGCAGTTTGACCGCTTATATGAGTAATCTAGACATGCTACAACCTTTATTCTAATTTCAGATCATAGTCCTCATGTAATAGAACAGATCCAAAACATAAAACACACAAATTAGTTAACACGTAAAGATATAAGGGCTCTGACATTCGACTGTCAGGCCACTTTGTTCATCATTTCCAGATTTTCAAAAATGCTAGATTCGAGGACTTTAATGTTATGGATCTGGGATTTTACAACCCAGATCACTTATAGACACCTTTTAACACATCTTTAAACAACAACTAACATTAAACAACATAAGATCAAAGGATTTTGAAATTTTAGGGTTCTTACCACTTTGAGCCTTGATCTATGATTCTGACTTTTGGGATTTGTTCTTGGTGTTTTATTACATGATCTTGGCTCATCCTATCACTCTCTCTCACTTCCCATTCCCGAAATATAGAGAGAGAAAAGGTTGGGCAAAAATGAAAAGTCAAGTAAAGCTTTCTATCTCCTTATAATTTATATAATTTGATGATACATGCACATGGCTGATCTTTGCTGCTGAGATGTGAGATATAAGTCATGAGCTAGGGTTGGGGTTGGTCCAACCACTACACTAGAACAACTATTGCAAGCTAAGTCACAATAATGCAACAAAGGGTAAAAATGTCATTTCGCATACTAAATTAATGGCATTCTTGTTAATTAGCCAAACCCTTAGGGTTTAGGGTTTGGGTTTGGGTTTAGGGTTTAAAACCCTTAAGGTTTAACCCTTAGGTTTTGAAAATTTTGATTTTTGGATTTCTAAATTAGGTTTTGAAAAATAAAAAATTAATATTTCTAAATTATAATTAAAATTTTCTAATTATAATAAAATTTCTTAATCACAAATTAAATCTTGCTAATTAGGATTAACATTTCCTAATTACAATCGCTAATTAAGTAATTAAGGTCAAAATGGTCATTAGGGTTTATAAACCACTAATTAGGGTTTCTAATAGAAAAATATTTTTCTAATTTAGAAATTAAATTTTCGTAACTAGCTATATTAGGGTTTTCTAATTACTTAACTTAAAATTAGGATTAGGGTTTCCTAATTAACATTACAATTATTAAATTAACACTTAGGTTTTCCCTATTTATAAATTAGGATTTCTTATCCCGAAATTAGGGTTTTCTAAATTTGAAATTAGAGTTTGCTAATTAATTAAGCTTTACCCTAATTAATATTCTAATATATAGCACTTAAGCAATATAATAATCATTTAAGTTCCCAGATTAGGGTTTCATACATCGAATTAGGGTTTCAAATTTTTGGAACTGAAATTAGGGTTTCCAGAACCGGTTTCTAGGATTCCTTGTTAATCGTCAGGGTTTTCTAACCGAACGTTGACGTTCTTAATATATACTTAGGGTTTGTTACAGATATCATTTATCTGGTCAACCCTTGACCCTTAACCACATATTGTACACATATACAACCATATACACATAACATTTTCACGTATTTCTTTAATCCTGAATAATTCACCTAAATCCTTCATAGAATTTTGAAATCCTCAAAATTCCATATTAAAAATATCAAACGAATACACTAATTTTCTATCTAGGTTCTAATTTTGAACCTTAAATCAATTAATAAAAATTTTAAAAAAATATTCAAAATTCTCGGGTTGTCACATTCACCCCTTCTTCTAAAAATTTCGTCCCCAAAATTTACCTTACACCATACACCATACACCATACACACACAGCATCACATGCTACCCAATATACCACTCATAAAGAGTAAAAAAATTCAAATTTTGCTGAGGAGTCATATAGACTATTTGTCTGTCATTTTCGCAAAGGTTATACGGAAATTCATCCACAAACCGTCATAACTTATAGACACAAAGGGTGATTAGCCTGATATGCCCTGTACTGGCCATGTACTGATTTTATATGTTTCTCTTCACTGCCATAGGCACAAAATTCTACCTCAGTCTTATTGGATTCCGCACCAAAACAATTTGGTTCGGGAAATTTCTTTCAATGAACACTTAGAGCTTTCATAAACTTTAGTCTAGCTGAATCGAATAGCATAGACTCATATCAATAATTTAATTCAATCAAATTATTTAAGTGTAGCCAAACCCCATTGGCAAATTAAAATTTTTGAAAATATTTTTGAGAATGACGTCATGATGCCATACTGTATTAACAGTCCGTTTGAGGATGTCGTCATCGAGTGACTTTGTCATAACACATCATACAATAGTGGAACAATGATTTTCAGATCGAATTCGCACTAAGTATTCGTGTATTTACAACTCTATCAACTTTTATCATCTCTACACCAGGTTACATAGTACATGAGTGATAAATAAAATAAATTTTGATATTTCAAATCATTTGCGGTTAGCTGGAATAGGTAGCATAGACTATTCTTTAAACCGTTTCAAAAATGATTACGAGTCTACATATTTTTTTTTCAAAAGCACATAGTACGTATTTAGCTTGATGTCAAAATTTTGAAGTCTAGCATAGCTAGGAGTTTTGGAAAACTTATGTCTCCACTAACAATCATTTGCTTAACAATATATCTGTTCCTATTATCATCAATATTTTGTTTACACACAACTATACCCAGTTCGTCAAACCACACTTATGAGTCCATAAATTGCCACAATCATATGAGTTTAAGAACTTATCCTAGTCTGACCTTTGGCGTCCGTTCGCTGAGGGGTTCATAAACATTTCATATAACTATGAGTCAAGCATGTCACATAAGTATGAGTTTTAAGAACTCGTACTTAATCTTATATCCTCTACCTATGACCTATCTATCTGTTCTACACATGAGAAAGGAATCACCCTCTTAACATGCATATAGCAAATAGCGCGACACAAACATTTCATAATCCCCACTTAATCCTAATCCCCTTCTCAATACGAATTTCATTCAACTCGTATTCATAATCCTTTCCTATATCTGTATCAATTTACAAAGCAATCTTGCTGTAAACTTTCCAATCATCAAATTGATTCTTATCCCTGCTATCACTTTATCAGATCACGGAGTGATCTCATCGTATATGTTGTGATTTATTTCTATGTCTTGATCGTTTGTTTTACGATCTCCTATCTCTATACTTTCAGTCTTTTAGACTCGATCTATTCACCACTAATGTTCAACTTTATTATCAGAGTTAGGGAACTCTGTATCTTATAACTCGCCGAGATTCGTCTTTGAATCTTACCGACCAACTAACTCTATTTGAGTTAGTACTTATCCTAATCACTGCGGTTATTAGTCTCAAGTATTCCTACCTAAGGTTCATAACCTACAGCTTTGATACCAACTATGAGGGCCCCGAATCCGAGGTCCCGAATCACCGCGGATCCGGTTCGATCATTCTAACACTATTACTATTTTTGCGAAAGATATAAACATAAATTGTTTATACAATACATTACACATTATTCTCCAAGGTCGAGTAACCTTAACTTATACACAATACATAACTTATTTAACTTATAATAACATTATCATCCTACATTACTATTACAAATCTAATCGCATACGTAAACTAAAGCTGATCCTATCTTTAACCTTTCCTTGTATATCTGACGCGTTCATCTTAATCTGCAATGTTTATCATGATATAGCAAGGGTGAGCATAAGGATTGCCTAGCAAGTTTAAGTTCAATAATATAACGATATATCATGATTGAAAGAGTCAGAATAATAAGCTGGCAATAATTCAATAATATAATTGTGAACTAGCAAGAACAATTTTATGACTGAACAAGTATTATACATGAACAAATATATCTGAACCAACTGGTAATGAAGGTGATCAGCCTTTCATACCTGACTTATATATGCAATATATACAGAGTACAATTCATGGCAACCAGCAATGATTAACCATAAACATATCCGAATGAAACACTCTTAGTAGAGTTAAGTAAAAACAAACTTGCCTGAATCGTTGATTACCGCTACACAATTTATATCGTTTTATCCGAAGACCTAATATTAGTAATATAGATCTCCAATATTAGAATAATATCATCATAATATAATACTATTATATATATAGATATACATGGAATAACCTAAACACATAATACATAACACATAATAACCCTATCAGTCTACAACACACATAAAACTCGGTATCAGATCAAACTATTTCAGTTTGACTTGAACCCGATAAAATTCTAACATCCCGACGGTCTAGTCAGACTTTTATCGAGTCTAAGTTTAATTAAACTCTGACTAAACACTTAACCATAATCTACGATAATTTTAATAACAGTCAAAATATTTTTCATAAGCTCGTAATAATTTTTAAATAATTATTACTATTTATCTTGAATTTTCAATCATTAATACGTATTTAAATGAATTAAATACCACATAATTCTTTTATCATTAATATCTATTCATCATCAAATATTAATGAAATACATGTCATAATATTATAATATATTTATAATATCATAAAGTATTTTAATACTTTAAAATCATATTTATATGATTTTTAAACACTTAAATTCAAGATCCGATAATTGCTTTTAATATTAAAATATTAATATTTTCATGACAAAATATCAAAAGTTATATTTTATAACTTAAAATATTTTTATAATACTTAAATCATTTTCATATGATTTTTAAATCATTTATTCTATTTTTCCATAATTTATTTAATATAGTTATTAAATAAAATAATTATCATTAATATTGATTAATTAATGAAATTCATCCTAAAATATTAATAAATACTTAAAATATTTTATTATAACATAATATTATTTTTCACGATTTTTTTATATATTTAAATCATTTTTAAATAATTTATTTAATATTATAATTAAATAAATTAAATACCATTTATATTCCAAAATATTAAATATTTATAAAATATACTCAAAATAATTAAAAACTATTTTTCAGAATTTAAAATAATTTTTTAGAATTTATTTAGTATTTTTAATAATTAAAAACCATTAAATTCGATTTATTTAATTAAAATATTAATTTCCAGAAAATAATAATTACAAAAAGGCTCTATAGCGACAGAACCGTCGCTATATGTTTTCTTGAGTGTTCTTAGTGTTCTTCGTCAGTTTTTCGGTTGCCACTTTGTCCATAAATTTCTATACGTTCCTAATGTATTCTGAGTTTGTTCTTGTTTTAATAGTGTAGTACTAATGTAGTAATACAATCCTAAATCAATTTCATGACCAACGAACATCATATACGCAAGATCTAAGCTACAGAATATGTTGTCAGACATGTTCTTGAGTTTCTGGGCTGCCCAGAAACTCAAGCAGTGCGAAGGTCCCTACTTTGCAGCCTTATATCTTTGATTCTAGGAATGTTTTATGTGCTCCATGAATTCAAACGTGTAGTAGATGTGTCATGGTATAATAAAATACTATCATTTCTGTCTAACATCAAAACATATAAGAGATCCAAGCCGGTCAAACACTGACAGAAACACACAAATTAGTTAACACGTAAAGATCTAAGGGCTCTAACATTCGACTGTCAGGCCACTTTGTTCATCATTTCCAGATTTTCAAAAATGCTAGATTTGAGGACTTTGATGTTATGGATCTGGGATTTTACAACCCAGATCACTTATAGACACCTTCTAACACATCTTTAAACAACAACTAACATTAAACAACATAAGATCAAAGGATTTCAAAATTTTAGGGTTCTTACCACTTTGAGCCTTGATCTATGATTCTGACTTTTGGGATTTGTTCTTGGTGTTTTATTACATGATCTTGGCTCATCCTATCACTCTCTCTCACTTCTCATTCCCGAAATATAGAGAGAGAAAAGGTTGGGCAAAAATGAAAAGTCAAGTAAAGCTTTCTCTCTCCTTATAATTTATATAATTTGATGATACATGCACATGGCTGGTCTTTGCTGCTGAGATGTGAGATATAAGTCATGAGCTAGGGCTAGGGTTGGTCCAACCACTACACTAGAACAACTATTGCAAGCTAAGTCACAATAATGCAACAAAGGGCAAAAATGTCATCTTGCATACTAAATTAATGGCATTCTTGTCAATTAGCCAAACCCTTAGGGTTTAGGGTTTGGGTTAGGGTTTAGGGTTTGAAACCCTTAAGGTTTAATGTAAGACCCCAACCTTTATAAATAAAGATGAATTTTCTATAAATATCTTTTTTGAATATTATGGAATGAATTTGATATAATGTTATAGTTGTGGGTAATATTTATAAATTTTGCAAAGTACGCAAGTTGTTATATAATATTCGATTGGTTGGGGAATATTCGCTTTTAACAGGAATATTCATAACAATCACACAATCATTGGTGGACCCCATTAACCGAATTATTGTCGGATTAAGAAAACGACAAAAAATACTTTATGAAAATAATCTATGGAAGTTTTACCGTTAAATCTGTTGAAACACCCGCTTGTTAAAAGTACAAGAATACGCATAGTTGCACCAGTAGAACATAGTATTGATTATTGATGCTTACGTGAGAAGTCACTCGCTTTTGTTCAATTATTGCTACAAAGAATTGCCGTATAATATCTCACGTTATTTGATTCAATTATTGTCAATATTTTATATATTATTAAATCAATAATTGAGACGACAAAGTTATTAATATTATTATTTGCAATATTAACGATGTCTAGAAGTTCTGTCAAGGAGAGATTTGGTCACCTAATTGCGCGCCAATAGGGAGAAATCCTTATTGGAAAGCCCCCTCTTTCCTGGGAACTACCTGGTCGATTAATATTGTGAATTATAATAATGATGATAAATGTTGTTAAAAATATTGGGAGAATTTTTTTTATGATGTATTTGTTGTAAATTTTTCTTATTAGTTGGACCCCCATTTACCCAATTTTCAAAATAATCGGTAGAAGGTTATTCTGTGTATATATATATAATATTGGTGGGGGGCATTAGTGGGGCAAGTGTTGCCCACATGTTGGTGGAATAATGAGAGGGTTCACGGGAAATGAAAGGAATTGGATGGCTTGGATGGGAGGGTGTATTATTATTATATATATATATATATATATATATATATATATATATATATATATATATATAACTTTGTTGACATTTTGGTGAAGGAAGGAAATTTGATCACGGGAGTGTATCCCGTGATTTTTTGGCACATGTTATATATATATTTAATATATATAATATATATATATATATATATATTTTATTTAAAAGATTTTGTTAGAATATTTTATTAAACCAACTGACCGTCTGCTTAAAAAAAGTAATCAATCTAGACCGTTCATGGATTAGTTACTATGCAGTCCATTCTTCTATAAATAGAAGCTCGTTCCTTCATAATTTCTTACGAATTCACTGAAGCTTTAGAGAGCGAAATTATAGAGAAACTATAGAAAAGTATTATGCTACTTCCCTACTCTTATATCCAGTTTCTTTTACGGTAAGGGATATTATTTCTTTTGTATTTATAAAGAGAACTTCTATTATTTCATTCTTTATTATTCTGCTGGAATAACCAGTATACGCGGAATACCCTATACTTGGTGACATTCTTCTATTATTCCATTTTTATTATTATTCTGTTGGAATATCCTGTCTGTGAGTTTTACGCCGGACCTGGTTCCGTCTTTATTATTATTCTGTTGGAATATCTTGTTTGTGCGTTTTACGCCGCACTGTTCCGCCTTTTATTATTATTTTGTTGGAATATCCTCATCATATGCTTTTATGCTTTACCGGTTCCGATTACTTATTATTCTATTGGAATAACCTATCTATGCAAAGTACCGCATGCATGGTGATTTCTTTTGTTATTCCATTCGTTATTATACTTAGTTGGTTAAAGTTTTGACTTCTATACTCCATGAAATTAGTGGAATATCCTTGATATTTGTGCTTCATCCAGTATCTTTTCATGGAAATATTCTTCTGAGTATTCTTGAATTTTACTCTACAAAGAAGTATCATGTTGACAATTTGGACCTTATTAGTTCCTAGATAAATTAATTCTTGAACTTGTTTTATTGAATTCTTATATCATTGTCATCATCCTCATGTTTATATTATGTTGAAAGTCATCTCAGGGCCTTCAGTAGTGCATAGATGGACTTGGTATGATTATGACCGTGGATTATTCTTGTAATCATGACCGTAATATTACAAATGATGTGGAAAAAGTCCTCATTGGCCCGTAGTGCATTGATGGATTTGTTGTTGGCATGATCATGACCATTAATGAATACACAAATATTCTTGGCCCGTAGTGCATGGATAATTGTGGTCGTGATACTAAAGAATATCCTCGGTCAGAGTGATGCGGGGGTGATTCGACGATGTGGATTATTTATTAAGTCGAGTCTCAAATGATAAAAGTCATGAAAAACCTTTTAAATCATAAAAGATAGTAGATTTTATTCTCTACTTGACTCTTCTAATGGATTGCTTGTTCCGCTGCAGTTAAACTTGATGTTTGTTATATTGTATCATTTTAACACTGTTTAAGGCTAATGATATTTTATTCTGCATTATCTTAGTCATAATATTTCTTACTGGGCTAGTTGAGCTCACCCTTTCTTTCACCGTTTCTTCGTGAAATGAGAATATAGTTTGGACAAGTCGGGAATCGGAGTGATGGACCGATGATAGTATTAGTAGTCCTCATTATTCTGTTAAATTGTGTGATAATAAATGTAATGAGGACCCCATTGAGTTTGTATATTGTCTAGATGACAATATTTGTATTAAAACTCACAGTATATGTTTAGTCGTATTTTACACGACTGTTGTATAATTAAGTTGTATTTGAATTTTGTACCATGTATTTGGCGACTCAAGATGGGTGATGTATACCTATTTTGGGGCGCCACAATTAGTATCAAAGCTTAGGATATGATCCTGCTAGGATGTGAGAATAGAACTATGAGGGGAGAGACGGGGAATTCCTTCGCTAGTATGACCTACCTAAGTTTATTTTGGTATATAATTGGTCGGTCAGAATAATATGTTACATGTCAATTAACCTTTATTTTGTGGCAATATCTGAAAATGACATCCGAGAATGTTAAGAATAGCAATGGAGCACAGGTGACCGTTGATTCACCACATATCAATAATCAGGATAATGTGCATCGGGAAGGTGACAATCCTCATGCAAACAACAACACTGACCAAATGATGAATGATGGATTGTTCAGAGGCTTTATGCAATTCATGCAACAGCAGGCGAGAGCGGCTCCTGTCCAAAATGTAGGTGGAAACACTGGAAACTCTCGGACGATCACTGCTAAACAGTTCAAGGAGCTGGGACCACTGGAGTTTATTGGAGAGCCAAAACCACTTAAGGCGGAAGCATGGATAAAACAGATCACCAAGATATTTGATGTCTTGGGATGCTCCGAGGAGCAAAAGGTTCCCTTTGCCGCCTTTATGTTACGAGGAGAGGCAGATTACTGGTGGGAATCGGTAAAGCGTACTCAACCTTCCGCACTAAAGATGTCTTGGGAGAAGTTCCAAGAGCTGTTCAACGACAAATACTTTCCCGAAAGTATTCGTCACACGAAGGAGGTGGAGTTTATCAAGTTGGAACAAAATAATATGACCGTGTCGCAATACGAGACTAAATTTGCGGAGTTATCCCGGTTTGCATCCCACTTAGTGGATAATGAAGAGAGAATGACGCGGATGTTTTTAAGAGGTTTGAAGCCGGAGATATGTCAACATCTTATTTCTCATAAACTGTGTTTGTATTCAGATGTTGTAAATAGGGCTCAATTAGTGGAGCGATAACGAGTCAACGCAACCAAAAGAGAGCAGCCGGCAAAATGATAATACCAATGAGAGCAGTCATCGAAACGGTGACAACAAGCGTGGAGGGAATCAACAGGCAAGAAGTGGTAACCACTTCGGTGGTAATCAGGGCCAAAACAATAAGAATGGACATTTCAAGAAGAGGAGATTCAACAATGATGGAAAGACCAAAGACCAGTTGTTAAGGAAGGAAAACGACCACCTATCATAGTTTCAAATACGGAGGGAGGGACACATCACCCAAATCTAGCGCGATGCCGTCCAAAGCATGTTATAATTGTGGAAGAGAAGGTCATTAGACCGATTTTTGTCATTCATCAAGACAAGTTCGTGGGACGCCCCAAAATAGGTATACATCACCTATTCCGAGTTGTCAATACAATACATGGTATGTAAACAACTACAACTTTATTATTACAACAGTAAAACTGTGAGTTTGAATACAAATATTATCTTCTAGACAATATCTATACTCAAATAAATCCTCATCACATTTATTGATACATTATTTTACAAAAATGGTGAGGACTACTAAACAATCCTTTCTAAAACCTTCATTCCATACCCCGACTCGTACTCGCTATATTCTCGCCTCCTGAGAAAAATGGAACAAAAGGAAAAGGGTGAGCTCAACTAGCTCAGTAAAGAATATTATGACTAAGATAATATACAACAAATTATCGTTAGTCTTCAACAGGGAAAAATATAATAGAATACAATAGACAACAAATTTTAAATCAATATTCGCAGCGGAAATAATAATTCATTAGAAGAGTTAAGTAGAGAATGCAAACTACTATCTTCTATGTATGAATTTAAAAGTTCATCGTCTATCTTTTATCCCTGTAACATCAATCAATATACATCTGAATCAAATATTCATCTTTGCACTACAGGCCAAAGAGATATTCATCAGTTGGTCATGTTCATTTAAACACTGTTCATCTTTGCACTACGGGCAAAGATATTCTTCAGAAATCATTCATCTTTGCACTACAAACCAAAGATATTCTTAAGAAATCATTCATCTTTGCACTACAGGCCAAAGATATTCCATAATATCATCATTTAAGACTGAGGATGATGAAAAATATTTTTTTAAAGAAACGAATCCAGTGAAACAAAATGACAAAGATCAAGGATTAAGGATTCGTACTTGGTTTTATCCACGTCCAAAAATACCTCAAAAATAATCATAGTGGTGTAAAATTCAAGAATGATCAAAACATGGATACAATCGAGTTAGTATCCGAATAGATGTTTTGACTTAAAAGAAGAAATTTTATTTTTCTATGAATAGTACCGAGATATCGTGAATAGTGCAGATATCGTGAATAATGCCGATATCGTGAATAGTAACTCTGATACCAAAAGATAGAAATTCCACAAAAACATCTTCACGCTTCATGAATAGTACTCGTGAATAGTACTAAGTGTGAATAGTAACTCGTGAATAGTAACTCATGAATAAGTAACCCATGAATAGTAACCCCACATGAAAAAGTTCCAAATTTGATAAAACTTCAGATCAACATTTCAAAGATAATGATATTGAAGAAATAATATCATTACTAAAAAAAAATAATATCCCTTACCTCGAAAGATCAAGATTTCTAGCTAGAATACCGTATAGTCTTTGAAGGAACTTGCAATCCTAGCAATACTCAAAGTATACTCAAAAACTCACAAGAATACGCCGATAATATAGAGAGAAAACTTCAGCTTTACGTGTGATTTTCAATTCTAACCTAAGCACCTATTTATAGAAAATGCTAGAACACCAAAGCGTAAAATTTAATAAAATAATAATATTTCTTAAAATATTCAAGCCCACCTTAGAAATCTGATTTCAGATCATTTATAACACATGTGAGCCACTCAATTACAACAAAAAACGTTTTTTTACAAAAATATTTTAAACTCCCAAAATCAATTATTTTGAGCTTCAAACTTCAATAATTCATAATAAATAGCCCTTTCATCAGAAAATTCGAATCTCGCGAGTTTTTATAGGAATTTCAATTCTCTACAACTTTGCAGAAGAAAGTTTTTCCAAATTCCAAATAGAAATTGACCGAAATCCACAAACGGGCGATTTTACAGGCTATAATCAAATTTCACTAAATAAATGGGGTCCACCGACATGTTTAACATGTTTTAAACATTTATTGCAACAAAAATACTCTTCCTCCTCGTATACTCATATATCCCACATTCGCTGTAAAAATATCACCATAATATATTATTAAAATAATATATTTAAATGAATTATTTTATCGTAAAAGATAAAAATATTAATTTTCAACAATTGTCATTTTAAAATTTTCTCCATCTATATCCACATAAAATCAATATTTTCCTCATCATATAAATCAATAATTAATTATTCACAAATAATATTACGTAATCACAATATTGACAACCAGTGCGCGGCCTTCAGAAAGAGGGCTTTCCAATAAGAATTTCTTCTTCATCAAGCGCCGCAATTAGGTGACCAAACCTCTCCTTAGATGTAACTTTCTAGACATTGCCAATAATGTTATCTAATAATATTATTCAGATAATATGAATTATTGCTTCAATAATGAAAAATACCGTAGTAATGACAATTATCAAAACAACAAAGAATATAAAATATCAACGCAAAGAATTATTAACTCAATAAAATATTGAATAAGAATTATCGTAACCATTATTGAGTAGTGCCTTCTTCACGTAAGAATCAATAATTGGTGCAATACCGCAAAGTGCTTCTTGCTCAACAACGCCAGATTAGTGTGTTTTAACAACCGGGTATTCCAACAAATATAATTCATAACAACTACGCCAAGTTATTTAAAAACAACTTATATTTGTCGCTTTCTTCATCCAATCGCTTTCCATTATGGGGCCCACACATGGTCAAGTACCGTCGCATTTAATATTCCCCGACAACAAAGATTTAATATTCCACGACCAAACGAATATTCCCCGACGATAATGAATATTTTATAACCACTTGCTTATTTTGAAATATTTGTGTATTTAACCCTTAACTATCCACATTAATCAAATCAACCCTTACTATTTCAAAATAATAAATAAAGGAAATTCCTTTTTATTTAAAAATTTCGGGGTCTTACAACCTCCCCTCCTTATGAAATTTCGTCCTCGAAATTGACGTACGTACCTGGTGTTTCGAAAAGGTGAGGATACCTCGCTTTCATTTCCGCTTCCAATTCCCGTGTCATTTCCTCTATAAGATGATTCCTCCACAAAACTTTAACTTGTGGTATGACCTTTCATGCCAGTAGGGACATGCTCCTTCCTATCCAAGATCTTGACAGTACCTCCTCATACGTTAAGTCTTCTGCTATCTCGTCCTGGTTCTAACTCAATAACGTGGTTCGGGTCTTTCACATATTTACGGTACGTGATATGTGAAACACATTATGAACACGAGACATACTCGGAGGTAACGCAAGTCTATAGGCTACATTTCCTACTTCGGTCAAGAATTTGAAATGGACCAATAAATCGTGGATTGAGCTTTCCTCTCTTCCCAAATCTTGTAACTCCCTTCCATGGAGCAACTCGCAACAATACATGATCCCCACATTAAATTCCACGCCCTTTCGATGAAGATCCGCATAACTCTTTTGTCGATCTTGTGCCGCTTTGTATACGTTGTCGAATCATTTGGATCTTTTCGGTGAGTCATATCGTATTTAACTCGGGTCCCAACAATGTTGCTTCACCCACCTCATCCCAACATATTGAGAACGACATTTTCGGCCCATATAATGCTTCAAATGGAGCCACACCTATACTTGCTCGATAATCGTTGTTGTAGGAGAATTCCACCAATGGTAAATACTTATCCCAACTACCCTTGAAGTCTAGGACACGAGTCTTAATAGATCTTCAAGAGTTTGAATAGTCCTCTCTCGATTGTCCGTCCGCTTGGGGATGGTATGTCAACTAAATCGCAAATTCGTGCCATAGCTTTTTGCAAGCTAACCCAAAATCTTGAAGTGAATCTTGGGTCACGATCCAAAACTATGGATACAGCATGCCATGCAACCTCACAATCTCATTCACGTGACATACTAGCAAGACGCTCAAGGGAATAAGTCTCCGATCGGCAAGAAATGAGCAGACTTGGTTAATCTATCAACAATAACCCAAATAGCATTGATGCCTTGAGAAACCGTAGGAAGACCCGTAACGAAATCCATAGTAATGTGTTCCCACTTCCATTCCTAATCTCAAGTGGTTGCAACGGACCCTTAGGTACAAGATGCTCCGCCTTTACACGCTGGGCAAGTTAAACACATCGAGATAAACTTTGCAATCTCTCTCTTCATATTGTTCCACCAAAATGTATGTCAAGATCACGATACATTTTAGTACTTCCAGATGGATTGCAAATGGCGTATTGTGTGCCTCCATCATAATCTTGTACTTCAAATCGTAGTCGTTAGGAACACAAAGTCTAGAGTGGACTCAAGTATTCCTTCTTCATCAATTCTCGCTCCTAATAGCTCCTTCTTGTACTTTCTTCTTCATATGATCACCTCCTGCCATGGCTTCGAGCAACCTTAACTTTTCTATTAAAGTTGGTTCTACGCGATACTTGACATCATCGCACTCGCTCCCGCATATGATCTTCTACTCAATGCGCGCCTACCACGCTCGTTAAACTACCGTGATGGTATTGAATAGTGTGGTCGTAGTCTTTCAATAGCTCGAGCCAACGTCACCGCCGCATGTTGAGTTCTTTTTGAGTGAAGAAATATTTAAGGCTTTTATGGTCCGAATATATCTCCACTTTCTCCCCATATAGATAGTGCCTCCATATTTTTAGCGCGAAACGATCGCCGCTAACTCTAGATCATGAGTAGGATAATTCCTCTCATACTCTTTAAGTTGTCATGAGGCATAGGCTATGACTTTCCCACGCTGCATGAGAACACATCCTAACCCTTTGCCTCAAGCATCGTCAGAGATAACAAATCCATCCGAACCAGATGGTATTGTTAGAACAAAATAAATAAGTCTCCTCTTAAGCTCTTGGAAACTTTTCTCGCATTCTTCGCCCCAAACGAATTTTGTATCCTTCCGAGTTAGCTGAAGTTAATGGAGTAGCGATTCGAGAAAACCCTTCCACGAATCTCCGATAATAACCAAATAAGCCCAAAAGCTACGTGACTTCATCCCACCGACTTTGCTTGCTCCCACTTTGTTGCTTCAATCTTCACGGATCAACAGATACTCCATGTTTCGACACCACGCGTCCAAGGAATGCTACTTCCTCAAGCCGTAACTCGCATTTCTTCAATTTGGCATATAGTTGGTTTTCACGAAGCCTTTGAGTACCAAATTTCAAATGGTGCTCATGATCTTCACGGCTTTTGGAATATATGAGGATGTCATCAATAAAGACAACAACGAATTGATCCAAATATTCCTTGAATACTTTCGGTTCATCATATCCATGAAAGCCGCAGGAGCATTAGTTAGTCCGAAAGACATGACTAAGAATTCATAATGCCCATACCGAAGTTCAAGGCGCTCTTTGAATATCCTCGCCTCTAATCTTCAAATGATGATATCCGAACGAAGATCGATTTTTGAAAAGAATTGTGCCCTTGCAAGAATCGGGTCAAACAAGTCATCAATACGAGGTAGAGGATACTTATTCTTGATGGTGACATGGTTCAATTCCCGATAGTCAATACAAAGTCGCATACTCCCGCCTTTCTTCTTTACAAATAAAACAGAGCACCCCAAGGAGATGTACTAGACGAATGAAACCGATGTCCAACAATTCCTCAGTAGTTGGACCTTTAACTCCCCAAGTTCAATAGAGCCATTCGATATGGGGTTTTAGAAATGGGCTTTGTACTGGTTCAAGATCAATAAAGAATTCAACTTCACGCTCGGGGTAGACCAGGAAGTTCTTCTGAAATACGCCGAGAAAGTCAATAACAACAGAATATTATTCAAATTTGACGTGTCTTTTTATTCAAATCCATAACATGGGCTAAGAAAGCTTGACATCCGCTTTTTAATAAACGAATAGCTTTATGATTAGATATGACAAAGATCGATTTTAATGGTTTAGTTGCTTGAATTCGCATAACAAAGTTGGTTAGGAATATGAAAACTAACAACCTTACGAAAAACAATCAATTTTGGCATGATGAGTAGTTAACCAATCAATCCCTAAAATCACATCAAAAGCAAGTATCTTTAAAGAGATAAGGTCAACAGTAAGGTGATGGTGCCAACTTGAATCAAACAAGATTTATAAACAAAGTGATGTGATGAAAGTTTCTCCTAATGGAGTTTCCACAGATAGGTCAAAGTCTAATTTCTCCTGAGTCAAGTTTAAACGCTGAGCACATGCAGAGAGATAAATGAATGGGTAGCACCCCAGATCAAGTAAGGTATAAACTTCGCAAGAATTTATAAATAGCTTACCCGTGATCACCTCGCTTGTTCCTCGCATTATGACCAAATACAACAAACGCCTTCCCTAATCGTTGACTTTGACTTTTCTCGGGATGTTTTTTCGAGTCACCGTCCCCGGCATTGAACTAGGTTTCGCTCATCGTATAATCTCGAGCGATATGTCCTTCCTTTCCACAATTATAGCATACCTTGAACTGTTGTGGGCGCTTTGACCGATATGTCCCTCTTTTCGCATTTGTAGCATATGACCGGTGGTCGTTTCTCCTCCCTTAGAACCAGCTTCACGCAGACTATCATCTTCACATGGTCGTTGTTAAATCTCCTCTTTTAAAATCTCCTCCCGACTCGCTTCTTCTATTTTCACGGCCATGATTACCACCGTAGTGGTTACCATTTCTCCGTTCTGCTTTTCTTTCTCCGCAGTTATCATTATTCTGCTGATCGCTATCTCGATACGATCCTCGGTTGTGGTCCTCAATTGACCGTACTCAAGTATCTCGCTTCTAATAATTGAACCTCATTACAAACATCCGAATAAAGAGAAAATTTATGAGAAATGAGATATCGACGTATGCCGAAGTTTCAAACCTCTAAGAAACATCCGCGTCATACGCTCCTCATTCTCCACCAAATGAGGTGCAAACTCGATAACTCGCAAACTTTGCCTCGCATCGAGACACCGCCATGTTGTTTTGTTCCAATCGATGAACTCCACTTCCTTCATACGACGAACACTTTCGTGAAAGTATTTGTCATTAAATAGCTTCAAACGCCTCCCAAGACATATGCCGAAAACTACCGGATGGGTACGCTTCACGCACTCCCACCAAGAGAGTCCGCCTCGCCACTTTTAACATAAAGGTGGCGAATGGAACCTTCTGTTCTCCGTGCATCCCAAGACATCGAATATCTTGGTAATTTGTTTGACCCATGTTTCCGCCATGATCGGATCTCGCTTTCCCTTAAATTCGTGGTCCCAACTTTTTGAACTGCTTGGGTCGTGACAACCCGTGAATTGCTATCATTTCCTCCTCAGATTTTGAACACGAAGTTTCCTCGTTCGATTTTGCATGAATCGCAAAAAACTTCTAAACATCCCCTCGCTCATCATCTCGCTTCAATGGTGTTGTTCACAGAGGAACATTGCCACCAAGGGCACGCTCTCTCCTCGCTGGTGAGTACAGCATCTCCACTGGTCTCATTTCCATTGTTAATATTCTCAATGACATTCTCAAATACATCGCCATAAAACAAGGGTTAATTAAGGAAATCAATATATCACATAATATCCCTATATATCGACTCAACTAACAAATAAGCTTAGGTAGGACACACTAGCTAAGGATTTACTCGCCTCCCCTCCTAGTTCTATTCCCCGATCTCCGCCAGAGATCATATCCCTAAGCTCGATACTTAACTGTGACGCCCCCAAAATAGGTATACATCACCTATTCCGAGTTGTCAATACATGCATGTAAAACAACTACAACTTTATTATTACAACAAGAAATCATGAGTTTGAATACAAATATTATCTTCTGTATAATATCTATACTCAAATAAATCATCATCACATTTATCGATACATTATTTTACAAAATGGTGAGGACTACTAAACAATCCTTTCTAAAACCTTCATTCCATACCCCGACTGCACTCGCTTATATTCTCGCCTCCGAGAAAATGGAACAAAAGGAAAAGGGTGAGCTCAACTAGCTCAAGAAGAATATTATGACTAAGATAATATACAACAAATTATCGTTAGTCTTCAACAGGAAAAATATAATAGAATACAATAGACAACAAATTTTAAATCAATATTCGCAGCTGAAATAATAATTCATTAGAAGAGTTAAGTAGAGAATGCAAACTACTATCTTCTATGTATGAATTTAAAAGTTCATCGCCTATCTTTTATCCCCGTAACATCAATCAATATACATCTGAATCAAATATTCATCTTTGCACTACAGCCAAAGATATTCATCACCGGTCATGTTCATTTAAACACTGCTCATCTTTGCACTACGGCCAAAGATATTCTTCAGAAATCATTCATCTTTGCACTACAGCCAAAGATATTCTTAAGAAATCATTCATCTTTTGCACTACAGCCAAAGATATTCCATAATATCATCATTTAAGACCGAGGATGATGAAAAATATTTTTTAAAGAAACGAATCCAAAGGAAACAAAATGACAAAGATCAAGGATTAAGGATTCGTACTTGGTTTTATCCACGCCCAAAAATACCTCAAAAAATAATCATAGTGGTGTAAAATTCAAGAATGATCAAAACATGGATACAATCGAAGTTAGTATCCGCATAGATGTTTTGGACGAAAGAAGAAATTTTATTTTTCTATGAATAAGACCAGATACGTGAATAGTCTTCAGATACGTGAATAGTATACGTGAATAGTAACTCCGATACCAAAAGATAGAAATTCCACAAAAACATCTTCACGCTTTCATGAATAGTACTCGTGAATAAGAAACTCGTGAATAAGAACTCATGAATAAGAACTCGTGAATAAGAACTCATGAATAAGAACCCATGAATAGTAACCCCGATATGAAAAAGTTCTAAATTTGATAAAACTTCAGATCAACATTTCAAAGATAATGATATTGAAGAAATAATATCATTACGAAAAAAAATAATATCCCTTACCTCGAAAGATCAAGATTTCAGCTAGAATACCGGTATAAGGTCAAGGAACTTGCAACGCCTAGCAATACTCAAAGTATACTCAAAAAACTCACAAGAATACGCCGATAATATAGAGAGAAAACTTCAGCTTCGTGTGATTTTCAATTCTAACCTAAGCACCCTATTTATAGGAAAATGCTTAGAACACCAAAGCGTAAAATTTAATAAAATAATAATATTTCTTAAAAATATTCAAGCCCACCTTAGAAATCTGATTTCAGATCATTTATAACACATGTGAGCCACTCAATTACAACAAAAAACGTTTTTCTTACAAAAATATTTTAAACTCCCAAAAATCAATTATTTTGAGCTTCAAACTTCAATAATTCATAATAAATAGCCCTTTCATCGAAAAATTCGAATCTCATGAGTTTTTATAGGAATTTCAATTCTCTACAACTTTACAGAAGAAAGTTTTTCCAAATTCCAAATAGAAATTGACCAAATCCACAAACCAAGGGCGATTTTACAAAAGCTATAATCAAATTCGGTCCAATAAATGGGGTCCACCGACATGTTTAACATGTTTTAAACATTTATTGCAACAAAAATACTCTTCCTCCTCAGATACTCATATATCCCACATTCGTTGTAAAATATCACCGCTAATATATTATTAAAATAATATATTTAAATGAATTATTTTATCGTAAAAGATAAAATATTAATTTTCAACAATTGTCATTTTAAAAATTTTCTCCATCTATATCCACATAAAATCAATATTTTCCTCATCATATAAATCAATAATTAATTATTCACAAATAATATTACGTAATCACAATATCGACAACTGTGCAGCCTCCTGAAAGAGGGCTTTCCAATAAGAATTTCTTCATCATGGCGCGCAATTAGGTGACCAAACCTCTCCTTAGCGTAACTTTCTAGACATTGCCAATAATGTTATCTAATAATATTATTCAGATAATATGAATTATTGCTTCAATAATGAAAATACCGTAATGACAATTATCAAAACAACAAAGAATATAAAATATCAACGCAAAGAATTATTAACTCAATAAAATATCGAATAAAGAATTATCGTAACCATTATTGAGTAAAGCCTTCTTACGTAAGAATCAATAATTGGTGCAATACTGCAGTGCTACTCGTTCAACAACGCGATATTAGTGTGTTTTAACCACCGGTATTCCAACAAGATAATCTTGAATAACTACGCCGCTATTTAAAAACAACTTATATTTGTCGCTTTCTTCATCCAATCGCTTTCCGTTATGGGGCCCACACATGGTCGCTTACGTCATTTAATATTCTCAAGCAAGTTTCCACGACCAAACGAATATTCCCCGACGATAATGAATATTTTATAACCACTTGCTTATTTTAAAATATTTATGTATTTAACCCTTAACTATCCACATTAATCAAATCAACCATTACTATTTCAAAATAATAAATAAAGGAAATTCCTTTTATTTAAAAATTTCGGGTCTTACAAGTTCTAATTTAGGATGGAGGCACCAAAAGACCGATTTCCCCGAAAAAGTCAAAGTCAAAAGTGCAAGGAGAGCATTTGTTGTGACCTCCCGTAAAGTAAGGAACCCGAATGAGGTCATCATGGGTAAGCTTATCATAAACTCTAAATAAGTCTATACTTTATTTGATATCAAATCAACCCATTCTTTTATTTCTCCTACTTCAAAATAATTAAATTTGACTCGGAAATTAGACTTTTACTTATCTATGGAAACTCCGTTGGGAGAAACTTTCATTACATCCACTGTTTATAGGTCTTGTTTGGTTCAAATCGGTACCCTCATATTACCTGTCGATCTTATTTCATTGAAAATACTTGCATTTGACGTGATTCTAGGGATTGATTGGTTAACTACTCATCATGCAAAAATTGATTGTTTTCGTAAGGTTGTTAGCTTTCATATTCCTAATCAACCTATTATGTGAATTCAAGTGACCAAACCATTAAAATCAATCACGGTCATCTCAAGCCATAAAGCTATTCGTTTATTGAAAAACGGATGTCAAGCTTTCTTAGTTCATGTCACGGATCTAAACAAAAATACGTCAGTTTTGAATGATATTTCTATTGTTAATAAGTTCCCTGACGTATTCCCTGAAGAACTTCCTGGCCTACCCCCAGAGCGTGAAATTAAAATTTGTATCGACCTTGAACCCGGTACAAAACCCATTTCCAAAGCCCCATATCGAATGGCTCCTATTGAACTTCAGGAGTTAAAGACCCAACTGCAGGAATTGTTAGACATTGGCTTTATTCGTCCTAGTACTTCTCCTTGGGGTGCTCCTGTTCTATTCGTGAAGAAGAAGAATGGGAGTATGCGACTTTGTATTGATTATCGGGAGTTGAATCATGTCACCATCAAAAATAGGTACCCATTGCCATGTATTGATGACCTGTTTGACCAGTTGCAAGGAGCCAAATTCTTTTCAAAAATTGATCTTCATTCCGGATATCACCAATTGAAGATTAGAACCGGCGACATTCCAAAGACGCCTTTTCGAACTCCTAAGACGGCATTATGAATTCTTAGTCATGTCCTTTGGATTGACTAATGCTCATCTTCGCCTTCATGGATATGATGAACCGAGTATTCAAGGAATATTTGGATCACTTTGTGGTCGTCTTTATTGATGACATCCTTATTTATTCCAAAAGCCGTGAAGATCATGAGCAACATTTGAGGATGACACTCCAAAAGCTTTGTGAATACAAGCTTTATGCCTAGTTGAAGAAATGCGAGTTCTGGCTTGAGGAAGTAGCATTCCTTGGGCACATAGTATCAAGTCATGGAATATTTGTTGACCCGGCAAAGATTGAAGCAATTCAAAGCTAGGAGCAACCTAAATCAGTGACCGAAGTACGTAGCTTTCTCGGCTTAGCTGGTTATTATCGAAGATTTGTGGAAGGATTTTCTCGAATAGCTATTCCATTAACTCAGCTGACTCGGAAAGATACAAAGTTCGGTTTGAGCGAAGAATGTGAGAAGAGTTTTCAAGAACTCAAGAGGAGACTCATTTCAAAGACTGCTCGACTAATACCATCCGGTTCGGAGGATTTGTCATCTACAATGATGCTTCAAAGGGTTGGGATGATGTTCTCATGCAACATGAGAAAGTCATAGCCTTATGCCTCGTGACAACTCAAAGAATATGAGAGGAATTATCCTACTCATGATCTAGAGTTAGCAAATTATTGTCTTCGCACTTAAGATTTGGAGGCATTACTTGTATGGGGAGAAAGTGGAGATCTTTACGGATCATAAAAGCCTCAAATATTTCTTCACTCAAAAGGAACTCAACATGCGACAACGACGTTGGCTTGAACTGTTGAAAGATTATGATCATACCATCCAATACCATCCTGGAAAAGCGAACGTGGTAGCTAACGCATTGAGTAGAAGATCATATGCAAGTGCGAGTACGATATTGTCAACACAAAGGCCCATTTAGTGTGACTTGCAAAGGATGGAGATAGAGTTAAAGACTCCAGGGACCTAGGTGATGATGGTGAATATACGAGTAGAACCGACTTTAATTGATAAAGTTAAAGCTGCTCAAGTTACAGACCTGGAGCTGATGCGTATGAGGAAGAAAGTGCAAGAAGGTGCTATGCCGGAAGCAAGAATCGATGAAGAAGGAATACTTCGAGTCAAATCTAGACTTTGTGTTCCTAACTACCTTGATTTAAAGTATAAAATCATGATGGAGGCACACGACACACCGTTTGCAATCCATCCTGGGAGTACCAAAATGTATCATGATATTCTTCATACATTTTGGTGGAGCAATATGAAGAGAGAGACAGCGTTGTTTATCTCAAGGTGTCTAACTTGTCAATGAGTTAAAGCGGAGCATCAAGTACCAAAAGGTCCATTGCAACCACTTGAAATTCCAGAGTGGAAGTGGGAGCACATTACCATGGATTTCGTTACCGGTCTTCCTAAGGTTTCTCAAGGTATAGATGCGATTTGGGTCATTGTTGATAGATTGACCAAGTCTGCTCATTTCTTACTGATACTAGAAACTTATACACTTGAAGGTCTTGCTCGTATGTACATAAACGAGATTGTAAGACTGCATAGTATGCCAGTATCCATAGTTTCTGATCGAGACCCAAGATTCACTTCACGATTTTGGGTTAGTTTGCAAAAAGCTATGGGGATGAATTTATGATTTAGTTCGGCATATCATCCTCAGACGGACGGACAATCAGAGAGGACTATTCAAACTCTAGAAGATTTATTAAGACTCTGTGTCCTTGACTTCAAGGGAAGTTGGGACAAGTTCTTACCGTTGGTGGAGTTTTCCTACAACAACAGTTATCAAGCAAGCATTTGCATGGCTCCATTCGAGGCGTTGTATGGAAGAAAGTGTCGTTCTCCAGTATGCTGGGATGAGGTGGGTGAAGCAACATTGTTGGGACCTGAGTTGGTACGTATGACTACGGAAAAAAGATTCAAACGATCCGACAACGTATAAAAACCTCACAAGATCGACAAAAGAGTTATGTTGATCTTCATCGAAAGGATGTGGAATTCGATATAAGAGATCATGTGTTGTTACGAGTTGCTCCGTGGAAAGGAGTTATCAGATTTGGAAAGAGAGGAAAGCTCAATCCTCGTTTCATCGGCCCATTTTTAATCCTCGATCGAGTAGGAACTGTGGCCTATAGACTCGCTTTACCGCCAAGTATGTCTCGTGTTCATAACGTTTTTCAAATATCTATGTTACGTAAATATGTGAAAGACCCGCACCACATTATTGAGTTAGAACCGAACGAAATAGCAGAAGATTTAACGTATGAAGAGGTTCATGTTCAAATCTTGGATAAGAAGGAACATATTCTACGCTCCAAGGTTATACCTCAAGTCAAAGTTTTGTGGAGAAACCACGATGTTGAGGAAATGACCTGAGAGTTAGAATTTGAAATGAAATCAAGGTATCCTTACCTCTTCGACATACCAGGTACGTACCCTAATTTTGAGGGCGAAATTTCATAAGAAGAGGATGTTGTAAAACCCCAACTTTTATAAATAAAGATGAATTTTCTATAAAAATCATTTTTGAATATTATGGAATGAATTTGATATAATGTTATAGTTGTGGGTAATATTTATAAATTTTGCAAAGTACGCAAGTTGTTATATAATATTCGATTGGTCGGGGAATATTCGTTTTAACAGGGAATATTCGTACAATGGCACAATCATTGGTGGACCCCATAACGGAATTATTGTCGGATTGAGAAAACGACAAAAATACTTTATGAAAATAACGGCGGAAGTTTAACCATTAACTGTTGAAACACCCGGTGTTAAAAGTACAGTAATATGCGTAGTTGCACAGTAGCACACAGTATTGATTATTGATGCTTACGTGAGAAGTCACTCAGTTTTGTTCAATTATTGCTACAGTAATTGCTGCATAATATCTCACGTTATTTGATTCAATTATTGTCAATATTTTATATATTATTAAATCAATAATTGAGACGACAAAGTTATTAATATTATTATTTGCAATATTAACGATATCTAGAAGTTCTATCAAGGAGAGGTTTGGTCACCTAATTGCGTGCCAATAGGGAAAAATCCTTATTGGAAAGCCCCCTCTTTCCTGGGAACGACCTGGTCGATTAATATTGTGAATTATAATAATGATGATAAATGTTGTTAAAAATATTGGGGGGATTTTTTTTTTATGATGTATTTGTTGTAAATTTTGCTTATTAGTTGGACCCCCATTTACCCATTTTTCAAAATAATCGGTAGAAGGTTATTCAGTGTATATATATATATAATATTGGTGGGTGGAATTAGTGGGGAAAGTGTTGCCCACATGTTGGTGGAATAATGAGAGGGTTCACGGGAAATGAAAGGAATTGGATGGCTTGGATGGGAGGGTGTATTATTAAGGTATTATTATTATTATTATTATTATTATTATATATATAACTTTGTTGACATTTTGGTGAAGGAAGGAAATTTGATCACGGGAGTGTATCCCGTGATTTTTTGGCACATGTTATATATATATTTAATATATATAATATATTTTATTTAAATGATTTTGTTAGAATATTTTATTAAACCAATCTGGACCGTCAGTTTAAAAGTAAATCAATCTAGACCGTTCAAGGATTAGTTACTATGCAGTCCATTCTTCTATAAATAGAAGCTCATTCCTTCATAATTTCTTATGAATTCACTGAAGCTTTAGAGAGAGAAATTATAGAGAAATTATAGAAAAGTATTCTGCTACTTCCCTACTCTTATATCCAGTTTCTTTTACGATAAGGGATATTATTTCTTTTGTATTCATGAAGAGAACTTCTGTTATTTCATTCATTATTATTCTGCTGGAATAACCAGTATACGCGGACTACCCTATACTTGGTGACATTCTTCTATTATTCGCATCTTTATTATTATTACATTTGGAATATCCTCAGATATATGCTTTTTCTGGCACCGACTCCGCTAAAATCTTTATTATTATTCATTGGAATATCCTGTTTGTGCGCTTTTACGCCGGACACAGTTCCATCTTTATTATTATTACATTGGAATATCCTATACATGCGTTTTGGCGGGACTGAATTCCAGATTACTTATTATTCCGCATTGGAATAACTTTGTCATCTGATATCTGCATGCATGGTGATTTCTTTTGTTATTCCATTCGTTATTATACTCTCGGTTGGTTAAAGTTTTGACTTCTATACTCCATGAAATTAGTGGAATATCCTTGATATTTGCGCTTCATCCAAAGTATCTTTTAATGGAAATATTCTTCTAGCATTCTTGAATTTTACTCTACAAAGCGATGATCATGTTGACAATTTGGACCTTATTAGTTCCTAGATAAATTAATTCTTGAACTTGTTTTATTGAATTCTTATATCATTGTCATCATCCTCATGTTTATATTATGTTGAAAGTCATCTCGTGGCTTCAGTAGTAGTGCATAGATGGACTTGGTATGATTATGACCGTGGATTATTCGATTGTAATCATGGCCAGTAATATTACAAATGATGTGGAAAAAGTCCTCATTGGCCCGTAGTGTGCATTGATGGATGATTGTTGGCATCATCACCATTAATGAATACACAAATATTCTTGGCCCAGAGTGCGTGGATAATTATGGTCGTGATACTAAAGAATATCCTTAGTAGTAGTCTGCGGGGTGATTCGATGATGTGGATTATTTATTAAAAGTGAGTCTCGTGATAAAAGTCATGAAAAACCTTTTAAATCATAAAAGATAGTAGATTTTATTCTCTACTTGACTCTTCTAATGGATTGCTTATTCCGCTGCAGTTAAACTTGATGTTTGTTATATTGTATCAATTTAACACTGTTTAAGGCTAATGATAATTTATTCGCATTATTTTAGTCATAATATTTCTTCTTTGGGCTAGTTGAGCTCACCCTTTTTCTTCACTTTTTCTCTTGGAAAATGAGAATATAGTTGGGACAAGTCGGGGAACGAAGTGATGGACCAGATGATAGTATTAGTAGTCCTCACTATTCTGTTAAATAGTGTGATAATAAATATAATGAGGACCCCATTGAGTTTGTATATTTTCTAGATGACAATATTTGTATTAAAACTCACAGTATATGTTTAGTCGTATTTTACACGACTGTTGTATAATTAAGTTGCATTTGAATTTTGTACCATGTATTTGGCGACTCAAGATGGGTGATGTATACCTATTTTGGGGGCGTCACATTTAACCCTTAGGTTTTGAAAATTTTGATTTTTGGATTTCTAAATTAGGTTTTCAAAAATAAAAAATTAATATTTCTAAATTATAATTAGAATTTTCTAATTATATTAAAATTTCTTAATCACAAATTAAATCTTGCTAATTAGGATTAACATTTCCTAATTACAATCGCTAATGAAGCAATTAAGGTCAAAATGGTCATTAGGGTTTATAAACCACTAATTAGGGTTTCTAATAGAAAAATATTTTTCTAATTTAGAAATTAAATTTTCGTAACTAGCTAGATTAGGATTTTCTAATTACTTAACTTGAAATTGGGATTAGGGTTTCCTAATTAACATTACAATTATTAAATTAACACTTAGGTTTTCCCTATTTATAAATTAGGATTTCTTATCCCGAAATTAGGGTTTTCTAAATTTGAAATTAGAGTTTGCTAATTAATTAAGCTTTACCCTAATTAATATTCTAATATATAGCACTTAAGCAATATAATAATCATTTAAGTTCCCAGATTAGGATTTCATACATCGAATTAGGGTTTCGAATTTTCAGAACTGAAATTAGGGTTTCTAGAACCGGTTTCTAGGGTTCCTTGTTAATCGTCAGGGTTTTCTAACCGAACGTTGACGTTCGTAATATATACTTAGGGTTTGTTACATATATCATTTATCTGGTCAACCCTTGACCCTTAACCACATACTGTACACATATACAACCATATACACAGAACATTTTCACGTATTTCTTTAATCCTAAATAATTCACCTAAATCCTTCACAGAATTTTGAAATCCTCAAATTTCCATCTTAAAAATATCAAACGCATACACTAATTTTCTATCTAGGTTCTAATTTTGAACCTTAAATCAATTAATAAAAATTTTAAAAAAATATTCAAAATTCTCGGGTTGTCACATTCACCCCTTCTTCTAAAAATTTCTTCCCAAAATTTACCTTACACCTTACACCATACACCATACATACACAGCATCACATGCTACCCAATACACCACTCATAAGAGTAAAAAATTTTAAATTTTGCTGAGGAGTCATATAGACTATTTGTCTGTCATTTTCACAAAGGTTATACGGAAATTCATCCACAAACCGTCATAACTTACAGACACAAAGGGTGATTAGCCCGATATGCCCTGTACTAGCCATGTACTGATTTTATCTGTTTCTCTTCACTGCCATAGGCACAAAATTCTACCTCAGTCTTATTGGATTCCGCACCAAAACAATTTGGTTCGGGAAATTTCTTTCAATGAACACTTAGAGCTTTCATAAACTTTAGTCTAGCTGAATCGAATAGCATAGACTCATATCAATAATTCACTACAAAAAAAATGGGGCTTCAGCAACAACCGATTTTCGTTGCTAAAGGTGTCAAATTTCGTTGCAAAAGGGTTTTGGCAACGACTTTCTTGTCGTTAAGGCCTTTCGTTCTTAAGAATGAGCGTTGCTAATTGTTCCAAGAATGAACGTATTTTTTTTCGCCGCCAAAAGTAATACATTTTGCAACGAAATTTGACTTTTGTACAGAGACATCGATCCTTTAGCAACAAAATGTATTGTTGCAGAATAATTAAAATTTTGTTGCTAAAAACCCCATTTCGTTGCAAAAGCCTGCTAATTGGCAACAAAATGAACTCTTTTTTTTTGCAACGACCATGCATTTTCGTTGCAATTTACACCATTTTGCAACGATATTTTTCGTTGCGATAAAATTATGAAAATTGTTGCTTAAGCTTGCTTTCGTTTGCGAATGTAAACTTTTAGCAACGATTTTCGTTCTTGATTATATTATTTGGCAACGACATTATCTTTGAATCGTGAATCGAAAATGTTTATTCTTCGCTTATTTTTCAATAAAGAACGAAAGTCGTCGATTAACAACAACATTATATGTTGTCGCTTTTATATATAGAACGAAAGTTGATATGATTTTGACGATAAAAATATTTCCTTTTATTTTAATATTAGCAACAATATCCTCTCCGTTGTTATTAAGTTAATTTTTCGTTGCCAAATATTATATTTTTAATGTCATTAGCAACAAAAAATTGTTACTAAATGTATAAAAAATTGTTGCTATATTTAAACTTGTTCAATGCTTTGGTAACCAATTATATTGTTGCCAAATCAAAATTTGACATTTTTTTGTGTACCTGGCTGACTCAATGTCCCCATAGCAAATAATGGCAAAAATATAAAAAACTAAAATATTATTAACTTAATAAAATCATCAACTACATAATCATTCATTATCTTTACAATTAACCATCTAAAACTACCATAGTTCTTCAATCAAAGTATATATCTACATATATAGAGAGAGTACACTTCATAATTTCGTCCCTTGTCTTCCGTAAATGTAGCACGAAAATTCATCATTTAAAAGATGCAATGCAGTATCGAAGGAGGTAGCTATTTCATGATCATCATCAACATCAACATCAACATCATGTAAGTATCAAACCTGCAATTATGCTTCAAAAAGTTGTTTAACTATAATGAAAATTTACTCTAGATATTTGAGTGCTAAACTTTGAAATCTATTACTTTGACTCAACTCCAACTTACAGGGGAAAGGGGTGGGGGAGTGAAAGCATTAAAATAGAAGTTATAAGGTTTTAGAATTTATTGGGCTAGAATGAGTCTTTAGTTGTGCCTTCCAATTGTTCATAGGGGGACATAAATGTTGAATATAGCAAAATCTCAGATATACATTTTTTTAATTTGATATTCAATAAAGCTATGCTATTTTGTTTAACAAAAAGATTTACATTTTATCCCCATAGAATACCACAATGTGAACCGTGTAATATGATCTGTATGAATTGGCATACGAGATAAACAGAAGACAACAATGAAGTGAAGAAACAAGGGGTAAAAGTACCTTCTGTTATGGAGAACATGGGGTAGCTAGTTGTGCCCTCTTTTGAATTGGATTTAACCACATCATATGAGCTTGGTTCTAAATTTGCAGGTTTTGTTGTAGGTTCAAGTTCACGTTGACGGTGAGAAGTACTTTCGTAAGTTATTGTTATAAGTTCATGATTGCTGCAAGCAAGGTATGTAAAGGGAGATATGCTGCAACAAGTATTGGACCTCCCCTTTCAACAACCCATATCTGAATGAAAAAGGAAAGCCCCGAAGCCACCATCCCCTGCAAGCACGACTCATTATTATTACAATTGCAATTTTCAATCTTGATGAATGCTATTAATATCATACATAAACTAAAAAAGAAAGGTAAGAACACCAGTCAAGAATAAAAAAAATAAATACCTACCGCGTAAAGAAGACACATGAGTTCATTTTGGGAATGAATTTTCCAAGCTTGGGGTCTCTATCGAAAAATGATGCAAGTGCTAAAAAGCGCAAGATAGCAAAAAAAAAGGTATAACAAAGCTATGGAAAGGCGGCGGATAGATCTTCACCACTGGGCTTGTAACACAATCCAACCGCCCAACATATATGCGAGTGAACTATAAGAGATATACAACCTAATGTCCAGCTTCTTCTTCTTCCGAGAATCTCCAAAGGAAATCATTGATTCATCCGATTGGTGTGAAGGAGAATCTGGCACATATATGATTGGTCCTCGGTAAAGGGTTATGATCAAAGCTCCGGCCACACAAGAGAGAGTTCCAAAGCTATAAATATCGGATTTTAGAGTCAAATTTATACCTCTACACGTTCACAACTACAACAGCGAGCTGTGTTGTCATGCTCATGTGAAGGACAATATTTCTGGGACCAAAATGGGTGGCACCTATACTCAATCAGACCAGCTCTATTTGTTGGGATCTGCAAAAAGAAAATTAAAAAAAAAATAATAGGACATAAGTACAAGAAAGACCTCAATCACTACCATTTCACGTTAAAATCAATATAAGATCTCGATTATTTATGGTCCCATCTAAATTTATTTTATAATTCATTTCACTTTAACCAACTAGAACTATTTTTATAAATAGCGAAAAATGAAATTATTCTTTTCATAGTCATACTAATATATCGAAAAGAGTAAGCGACACTCCACTTTGTCGACAAAAAAATTCATAGCACACACGCTTATCCTAACTTTCCTACTAATGAAATTATTTAGATGTCATCTATGCCAAATGAATCAATTTGAAGAAGTTCTCTAAGTCCATTTTGATATCAAGATTCCCCAACAAAGTAGGTTCCTTAAAAAGTTCAGTTATAAAATCACTTTGTCCTTACAAATTGGTGGCAAACTTCACATTTGGGATGGGTCAACTCTTTGAAACAGGACTTGTGATATGCATCCTTCCCTGACAAGGAAAACTTGAATCAACAGAAAAAACCAATAAGAGACATCAAAAAGATCGAACAGCATTACCTATTTTAACATAACTGCATTAACAAAATAGGGAAAACACATGCATGGATGCAGGCACACACACATACACACCCCTCACACAAACAATCAAAATCTCCATTTTTAAGGGGTGTGATGTAGGTGTTTTGAACTGGGGAAGGGGGGAAATATAATACAAAAGATGCAAGAAGAAGAAACTACCTCATGCTCGGTGATTAGGGAGCCACATGCACGACAACAAAAGCATTCCGGATGGAAAAATGTCCCCATGCATCCCAAATAGTTGCCATAGCCAATGTCCCGGTTCTAGCCACCACATACTCTTGCAAGTTAGCGGCATACATGTACAAGATCAATCAATTCAAGGCTTACAAACTTGTAAGTTTGACACTACCATGTGTTCTTTTAGTGTTTTTTTTTTTGCTAAATTTAAACTGTATAAAAAAGAAAGGAAATTACAAACCGCATGGGAAACCACAATCAGAATATAGCATAGACATCATAGGACAAGCCCTATGATGTCATGATTATAAAAGATTACAGGCCTGACGCCCAACAAATCTATTACAATAACCAAACAACTATCAGTTGCATAAGAAAACAATCAACATCAAGTAGCAGTTTTATGCCCAATGCGCAGAGTAGAACCCAAAACGTTCGGCTGTAGAAGCAGACCACAAACGTAGCATAGCTGAAACCCAGCAGTAACTGCAACCCAGCAGAATAAGGACATCATCAACCAAACAGCATTGTAACCCAGCAGAGCAATAACCACAACATAGCAGTGCAACCCAACAGCAGTGCAACCCAGCAGTATAAAGACATAATCCAAATTTTTCAACCCAGTAGCAGAAGCTGAAGAGCCAGAAGTAGCACTGCCAAAATAGGCTAGCCCAACACTTAGCAGCATCAAGAGAAGCACAACCAGCCCCAAAAGCCAAACTGCTTCACCTGCCCAGCTACTGTAGCATTACAACAGACCACAAACGTTGCAGTAGTATCAAAACCCCAGCTGAGCCAAACAGTCATCAACCAAGCAGCACATGCAGGCAGGCCCGGCAGGCAGACCTAACAAACAAAACTCAGCTCAGCAGCTGGCAAGCTAAGACAATAAACCAGCAGCAGGCTAAGACAATAAACCAGCAGCAGCATACGAGTCAAACTGCCAATAAATGGCATGAATTCTGTTTGAGGCTGCAACATGCCAAAGCAGAACCTAGCAGCTAGCAGCACAGACTCCACCAACTGCACTGACTGCAGCTACACAGAACCAACAACAGTAGACCCAACAAACGAAAGGAGGCCATAAGAAGAATAGGAGACAACAGCCCCAGAACCAGGTCAGAGTATGTAGACCCCATAACTCCTAAACTGTTATATCTACTGCAGATCAAAATAAAATAGCATCCCAGCCCCATGCAACAGTAAGTCAGCCTACATACAATGAAGACCACGAATACCATGCAACCATACAAACATGTAGCAGTGAAAGCCAAACTCCCAATTGCAGAAGTAGAAGATAGTAGAGCCCATAAGAAGAATAGGAGACAGTAAGATGGATTGAGATTACAATACAAGATGATGGAAACAAGCCTTAGATTTAAGTTTTTGAATATTCTTTTAGTGTTCTGATGTGACATTGGATGTTTAAGGGCTGGAACTTACTGATTTATATAACTCATGTTATTTTTTTCTCATTCTAGTTATAGACTTATTTAATCCTTGCAATATTCTATCTTTAAGAGATTGTGACATTCCTGGTATGGTTATATTATTAATACCTTGAAACAAAGAAATTATATGACCAATGGCATGATTATATAAAACCCATCTGAAAATGAAACTACAAAAATTAGAACTCGTATAATGAGTTTCTCATATAACTTTTTCTTTTTTCTGGATACAGGATACAATACAAGCCTCCGGTTCTCAGAATCAACCAAAAAGAAGAAATATTCAAATATAATTACAAACAAGATCTAAGTTAGAATGTGTTGATTCAACACAAAACATTAGAAGAAAATGAATTCATGTCATCAAAGTTATCTAGAACAACATAGATCTAATTGTGTGCAGCTCAGATCTATTATAGACAAATTAAAAAACTAATTGAAGATTCGAAAGTAAATTCACGTAGGAGAATTTGATCAAAATACGAGAAGCTAAGTAGAAAATTGAAAGCAATAGAACTACAGAAATCGAAGAGGGAGAATGATTGGATTTAGTTACCATGGATTCGATAGCGAGCAGTAGCCAAAGATCTGAAAGGGGATACCGATAGATGGAGAGAAAATAGGAGGGGATCGGATTCTTAACAGTTTTTGTTCTTTGACTCAAATTCTAATGTGTACTATTACGCCTAAATTCCGTGGCGTGGACTAGGAGGACTGGTATGTATTTAATCAACGCCTCAATTTAGGCAACTGCGAATGGTACTGAGAATGGTTTAGGGAAAATTCAAAAGGAATGAAATTTGTACCTTCAATTGGTTAATAATGGAAGAGGAAGGAGAGAACGACCCACCTTCAAAGATAAAACCACCCCACCATCGCAACAGCTATGATCTCCGATCTCAATTGCCAGATCTGCTCTAAAACAGTCCAACTCTCCAACTTCCGGGCACCATTTTCAATCTCCAATCCACGATCCTCCTCTAATCCACGATCCTCCTCCTCGTCTCTTCAGCAAACATTAAGAAGAAGAAGATCTAGATCTAAATAATTTTTCTGATTTACTGCAAAAGATAAAAGTTATATAATTATAACTATAAGTCTATAACTAGAATGAAAAAAATAATGAATTTCAAAGTAAAATTTATTAATAAATAAATGTTAATTTTATTATTTTTAATAAATATAATGATTAATATTTTAAATTATAATTCAATAAGTTTTTATCATTTTTGAAATATTTAATTTTAAAATAAATACTTTAATTACAACTATAAATTTGGAATAAGAAAAAAAATAATGAGTTTAAAAGTATAGTATTTATGAATGAATGTTAATTTATTTATTTTAATAAATACAATAATCAATAATCTAAATTACAATTCAAATAACTTTTAATTATTTTTTTGAAATTCTAAATTTTAATTTTAAAATGAATGCTCTAATTATAATTATAAATAGAATAAGAAAAAAATAATGAATTTTAAAAGTATAGTTCATTAATTCTAAATTAATTCGAACCTAACACATTTTAATAATAAGATTATATTATCTATTGTTATCGCCTCCTATTATCGTAAGTAAATTTTGAAAGTACAAAATTTGTAACAAACTAATACATACACACACACACACACATACACACACACACACACACACACACACACACACATATATATATATATATACACACACAAAATAGATCCAATCTGGGTGTGCTGATGAGTAAAAGACTTTGACAATTTTTTTTTTTGGCTTTTTTACTTTTTTTTTTTAAAAATAACTAAAAATAATAATTAATATTTTATGGAATTGAAATTTTTTCATAATATAGTGTTTTGGGTATGATTTGGGTACGTATAACAAAATATGTATGTACAGTCTGTGCAGACTGTACATATATTTTTTGGTATAGGTATCCAAATCACGCCCAAAAATTATATTATGGAAAAATTTCAGTTCCATAAAATATTAATTATTTTTTTTAGTTGTTTTAAAAAAAAGTCCGAACGTGACTAAAATCTGGGCGTCCAGACTTGAACCGGACTATATATATATATATTCTCAACTATTAATTATATTGATCAATGATGAAAAATGATGGAGATGATATGATGGTTGTTGGAATAGTACTCCTAACAACCCTATATATATACACTTTAAAATTTGTAATATTTATAATATTATAGATTCAAAAGTTTACACTGAATATTTAATTTTTTTTTCAAAATTATATTGTCTATTGCTCCCGCCTCTCGACATCGCAATTAAGCTTTTTAAGTAAAAAAATTGTAAAAGTTAATAATTATAGTTTGGTAAGTTAATATATACAGCAATATGGTCATACACAACTGTGTATAATTTATTTGTGCATAGTCTGTCAAAACTATATCGTTTTGGCAGATTTTTTTTTATTTATTAAAAAAACAGCTTCTCTCATCCCAAATCAGAAATCAAAAACAAATATGCCAAAGCGACGCAATTTTGAAAGACTGGGCACAAATAGAATATGCACGGCTATATATATATGGGCCCCCATTCTTGGTAATCGGTTGTCACGGGTACTATTTCAACAACCATAATCTATACCGTTGATCGCAACATTGGATGGCACGGATTGAAATGGATTTTCCCATAATATCATTAAATGCCAAGCTACAAGTCAGTAATGATACATACGATCTAGTAGTAACATGC